>CM076681.1:14661889-15188291 GCA_038501925.1 Xenopus petersii
AGTTGGCTACAGGGGGTCACCATCTTGTAACTTTGTTAAACATCTTGGCAAGACTAAGACTGTGCACATGCTCAGTGTGGTCTGGGCTGCTTAGGGATCATCATAAACAAAGCTGCTTGAGTTCTGCATGGCTGGGAAGTAAGGCGGGGGCTCCCCATGCTGTTCATAAGTATGATTGTTTCGCTGCTCAGCAGTTGGGGACCGTCTGACAATTCCTATCCACAGTAAGGGAGAGGGAGAATTTCACTGCATACACTCAGGTTTCTTAAAAAAACAGTACACATTTTTTAATCAAAGTATATTGGAGATAGGTTGCTTTTTCATTAAAGAAAGTAAAATTGGATTTCATTTTTGGCCTTTACATGATCTTTAACTGTTTTGAGTGGCCACCTGTGTAATGAATTCAATAAAAGTTCTTGAAAATGTTATGTAAGCATTTGACACACAAGGTACCTGATCCTCTACAGTGTGGGAGGGGGGCTACAGATGGCCAATGCAGGGAAAACTGCTAAAAATCCAACTGTCTTAATGGCTAAAAACGCTCAATGTGGCACCACTTCAGGTCGGCGCAACAAACTGCAGGGAGTGAAAATTTTGTGGCTTTGCCAAGGTGGGTCCGGGGTTGGCTTGGGGAAGTTGGGTGTGGGTTTTAAAAAAAAGACCTGTGCAGTTCTCTTCCAAGAGGTGGGTAAAAGCATGTCAATGCTACACATTTTTTTTAAATTTTTAGAGAGCTGTTCTTAGTAGCCATACCATAGTGAGATGAATGTTGTTTGTTCTAAGGCTTCCTCATAAATTCCCACTGTTCCTTCATAGCTGTTCAGCCAATGACACTGATCGTCTGCCTTGAGGATATCATGCTCTTTTAATGTCTTGAGAAAAATTGCTGTGCGTGACCACTGAAGTTGCCACCCTACTTCTGAAATCTTATTGTTTTCCATTGCTTTGTACTGCATTAAGTGTTTTTGTGATTGCACTGATGGAAACGATTTGTGATAATGCCGAACTCTTGACCACTTTTTTTTTTTGTCAATGTGCATATTGCTTTCTTATTAAAAAAAATCAAGGAAAAAATGTACAATAATTTGCGTTGAGGTGTTATCTGAAATGCATCACTGTATATATAACTTTATAGATTTACCTGTAATTCTCAAAATGCTGATATAAAGAAAGGAACTGCTGTGATGTGATATATGCAGAACTTTAAAAGCAACAAGACACAATAGGATAAGGTAAAGCATAGTAATCCTTCCAGATTAATATTCCAATTGAATCTACTGATAAGTATCAGGTGCTTAAATGTCTTCAAAAATCTGTTTTATGTTCTACAGAAGCTTCAGCTGTGCATGGAGAAAGAAACAGATTGACCCGATCCCTTGTGAAATATTCAATGTCTTTCTGAGCTGAACATGGTCTGTGTTTCAGTGGACATATATTGTCTTTTTGGTTTCAAATGTATGTAGGTTGTTGACAAGTCCTCTAATTTTATGAATCAGTGGCCTCTATTCCAGGTTGATCAAGTTAGCAGATGAAGCTCCGTTTTAGAAAAAACCAAATCCGTTGAATTTAGACTTCACAGGCCTTTGGGTTGTTATTGGACATTATCTTGAGCCGCAGTATTAATTTGGCTTTGTGGTTGGGATCATTGTCTTATTGAATGATGAAACAAGTTCTCTTATAGTCAAACACAGAGAGTAGTGCTACACAACCAATCTCACCGCTTTTTGTAGCGTCGGGTGCCGACTGCGACTCTGTCTGCCCAGGTCCAATTCCAATACAAAGTCCAGCAGCACTCCGATAAAATGAAAATTTATTTATTTGTGCATGTGAAGCAACGTTTCGAGCCTAACCAGCTCTTTATCAAGCTTAACATCAGTGTAACAAAAACTCCTTAATATACCCCAATAGGGGGAGGGGAACACATTGACTACTCCCATCTCATCAATCATCATATTAACCCTTTGTGAGGTGAATAAATACATAATAAATAGTATTAATTGCATAATAAATATTCAAGTGTCATTTGTTTTCATAAAAATCCAAAAAGGAATCCAAAGTGTCCAGTGTCTTTTTTTAAAAAAAAAAAAAAAAGAAGTGAGAGGATACCCTAAAGATCTTTTAAAAACAGTGAGAAATGAGGTAGAAAAAATCCCTAGTGAAGAATTAAGAGTCAAAAGGGAGAAACAAGAGACCTCTAGATTAGCCTTTGTTAGCAAATACACCACTGCTAGTAACAAGGTAAAGACAATTATTAATAAACACTGGCACCTTTTACAAAAGTGTGCACCACATGTCAAGGTATTTTCCGAGCCACCACTCATGGCCTATAAAAGAGGAAAGAATTTCCGTGATACCTTGATAAAAGCAGATGTGGGGACTTCAATAAAATCAGGACAAAGATTTTTGGGAGTCCCAAAAATGGGAACATTCCCATGTCTGAATTGTGCTAGCTGTAATAATATCACTAAAGGGTCCTATTTTACACACCCACAGACTGGACGAAAGTTGGATATTAGAAAATATTATACATGTAACTCATCCTTTGTCGTTTATTTAATTAAATGTCCGTGTGGTCTGGCATATGTAGGAGAGACCACACAAAAAGTTAAGGATCGAATTAAGCAACACAAATCAAATGTACGGTGTGGATATACAGATCTCCCAATACCAGCACATTTTGCTGCAGCCAGACATACAGTGAGCCAGCTTCGATATCAGGTAATAGATAGCGTAGAACCCTTGAGACGTGGAGGTGACCGGGTCCTACAGTTAAAAAAGCTAGAAATGAAGTGGATACAGAAATTAGGGACGTTGGACCCAGGTGGTTTAAATCGGGAATATACACCAATGCAATTTATCTAAGAAAATGAGGTTGACCTGAATTTGTGCTAAGTGTAACATTGTTTTGTACCTTTTTGTTTTTAGATCAATACAGTTCATGTTCTGGGAATGACTGTGTTTCAGAATACATAGATATTTGTGACCCAGTAATAGAGCAGATAAATTGTGAGTATTTTTAATATAAATTGAAGGATTGTTGCTATGTGAACTAGAACTTACCAACATGGAATTGTTTTTTTAAAAAAAAGACACTGGACACTTTGGATTCCTTTTTGGATTTTTATGAAAACAAATGACACTTGAATATTTATTATGCAATTAATACTATTTATTATGTATTTATTCACCTCACAAAGGGTTAATATGATGATTGATGAGATGGGAGGAGTCAATGTGTTCCCCTCCCCCTATTGGGGTATATTAAGGAGTTTTTGTTACACTGATGTTAAGCTTGATAAAGAGCTGGTTAGGCTCGAAACGTTGCTTCACATGCACAAATAAATAAATTTTCATTTTATCGGAGTGCTGCTGGAATTTGTATTGGAATTTAAGTTCTCTTATAGTGTTCCTCTCATTCTGTACCATCCATTGATCATTTTCTTTTAATAAGATGTCTAGTTCCTGATTTGTGCTTCCGCTGCTGTGCTTGGTCAAACATACCAAGTATTTATTGTTCAGCACAATGAGAGAATTGGTCAAGTGTCTAAATACATGTCAAGGCACCGTATATATTCTCGTTCTGTATGGCACATACGGGCATGGTTGCTTCTACTGAGGTTTATTTCCGGTTAAACTTGTATGTTTGTATTTGAAAGTTTTTTTCTGTAGCAATTGCTTTCAAGACAGCTCTTCTCTAGCCACTATAAACATGTGACAATCACACCAAATGGAGCCAATTCATAAGATAGAGTGGGACTATCCTTCAAACAGTGTCCGGCCAATTGGACTTCTGCACTGTGGCACCGCCTGGGATGCATTGTCTGTATGGTAGGCAGTTATGCCATGACCCAGCAAAGAAAACATTAAAACTGTCCATCAAAAATGTATTATTGTTTAGAAAAAATGTCAAAAACCAAGTTGCTGCTTGGAGAAACCTATTGATATATACTCTTTTTGCAGAGAGTAAACAAATTCAAGAGTTTTGAAGCCACCAATCATGAGGACCTAAATCCAATGTTGTGTAGGACCTCCCATCCCAAACCCTTTCAGTTGTGTCACTCCATGTATCAATTTGCACAGAGGAAGGGTGGAGAGAAGGTGGCTTCCAGTTAAGGAGCATGCCTTCAAACTAGGTAATTGACTCTTCTAAAATAAAGAACATTTTCAGAATAGTAGAAGCTCTTACACCTCCCATGCATTGCCTAGAGATATCATGTCTGTTAGATTCATACGTTTTTTTTATTTTTCATAGTTCAAATTAACATTATCTAATGTAAAAATGCATCCTTTATTTACGAATTAAAAATTATGAATGGCACAATTGCAATGTACACCCATAATTGGCCTACATGTGTGATTGGTCAGAAAAGAGTGCCTGCTGCTTTCAGCCGATATGAAGTTCCAGAATAAACCCAAGCTGGAACAAGAGTACTTTATGACAAAACACTTTGTCAGTATTAAGAACATATTTAGATATATTATTGGATTGTTTCTGGATGTAAAAACCATAAGTAATGCAAAGCATGAGAGCATAATATGCCAGGGCTGTTGCAATGATCTTGCCTGGATTGCATTTTTTTTTGTACAAAAGAGTGTGTGATATGAAAATTAAAAAGTATAAATGGTAACCACTTGTTAGTGTGTTTTTTTTCTTTTCCCCTAATGGGGTGTCCAAGAGTAACTCTTGACTTAAATAAGCCATGGTGGATTTTAAAGGAGAACGAATACCATTTTACAAGTTGGGTTCCAAAACCTAGGCACCCCCCCCCCAAATGACTAATTTTACTTACCTGACACCCTATGTCTATGCTCCTATCAGCAGAAAACCGCACTGGCCTTCGGATCTTCTAGTGAGCACCACAAAGAGATCCTCTTCTGCTTCTTAGTTTTTCAAATTTCCCGGGCAGACAAATGTGCAGTAAAGTGAAATAGCCACCTTTTCGTTAAAGTTTGGCTTTTCGCTCTACTGCGCATGGGGGTGCCTACATTTTGGAACCCCCACTTGTAAAATGGTATTTGTTCTCCTTTAAACAGGGGACCAGTAAATGCTAACTGCTGATTGGTTTATAGGATCTGGTAAAAATTACCATGTATGTTTATAACCCTTCAGTTAAAGGTGGCCATACACAGGCCTATATAAACTGCCGAAAGATTAGATCAGCAGTGTACGGGGCCCTCCGATTGGCTTCCCCAATTGATATCTGGCCAAAAGTCAGGCCGATGTAGATCGGGTGGGTTTAAAAAACCCATGGCATCTGTTCTTTGATGTGGTTCTCAAACCGACCGCCCGTATACTTTTCGATGTGATCCAATCGTTGGGTACTAGGGCCCATGATTGGATCAGCCCGTTATCGCCAACCTCAAGGTGGGCATATCGGGGAGAGATTTGCTTGTTTGGCGATGACCTGAAAACTGCGAATCCTATTCCTTACAACCTCACAGATTGGCAGCCCCTACTCTAGATATTTCTTCATAAGAGTGAAAATGCAGTGTCTAAAGCTGGTCATGCACAGACCAATAAAATCATATGAAAGATTTTTTGGGGGTACGCTCTTCGAACGATTCTACCCAATATCTGTGTACCTTAGTTATTCAGGTCAATTTGGCACCTGAAGACCTTTGGTAGCAGGGCTGTCTGCTAGTGATGCGATAGTTGACAACTGTTCAACCCAAACCTTGGCCGGCACCTCTCTGATGTCATGAAAGGGGAGGTCATAGGCAGGGAGAGTAGAAGAAGAGCTCAACCTGAACCCACCGGTTACCCACAAATTGTGTGTTGAAGTCTGGCTGAACCTGCCTGACCAGAGGTATTGGGCCAGCCCACACATAACTACTGTCTGCCCATGTTGCCGAGATAAGGGGCCCTAAGTACAGCCCTGTTTGTCAGGCAGGTTTGAAAATGCCTTCTCCAACTGCCATATCAGCTAGTGGATGGTGAAGCAGAAGTTGAAGCTTGCAAAACTTTTTAAGAACATCCTGCCGTGTTTATATTTAAAAGTAGTGAAAATCTCCTTCAACCTGTATAGAAATCATTTTCAAAGAACAGTGTTGTTGGTTTATCTTTCCCAGTGTCAGCAGCAAGTCATGGGCCTTTTTGTGTAACCTGAAGTAGAAATATAGGATGCTGCTTTATGGCCACATCAGTATTAACTTCCAGGATGCATATGTTATGAGTTAAAGTCAAAGAGAGAGTAATTAAAAGCAGGCTGAGCTCGGCATTTATGGGATGCACATTTCCGTTCAATGTGTCACAAAGCAAACTCGCCATTCCTAAATTCAAAACTTTACAACCGGTGCTTGGGATCTTAGTTTCCATGACAACCACTGAAAGCTAGTTTAATAAAAGCTTCCTCGTTTTTTCCCCCCCTGTGAAGCATATGATAGATTTACTGTACCATCTCAAGGCAAGATTCAGCAGTGGCTGTGCCGATACTTGATCTGTGGCATATATTAGAAATGCCAAAAATTCAGCCAAATACTAGTCTTTTTTTGCTTTGTTGTTCACATGCTACCAATGATTATATATTATATAAAATATAAAGGTATAATATTCCCCTATTGCAATTATATAGGGAATGATGAAAAGTTGTGTTCAACAGCAGTGTGTTTAAAAAAATGGCAAAAGTTCAAACTCCTTATGCTTTTATTTCCATACACACAAATACATTGGGAACACTGCACATTCTGTTCCAAATCAAAAAATGAAGAAAAATTTATCAAATTTGCGTTATTCCTTAACAGAAAGTGAAGAAAAGGGAATATTAGGCTGTTCCAAAAAATAGCAGTCCCTGCTTTCTTCTTTACAAACTCAAACATTCACTGTATAAACTGAAACATGTTTCAAGACTTTGCTTTCCTTTCAATGACTGAACTAATATTGAGTTGTATAATCAGTGTTTCTGAGAACTGCTGCACATCTGTGTTACATGGAGTCCACCCACTTCCAACAACCTGTTACATTCCACAATTCTTCTGCATTTCTTGCTTTTGCCTCACAAACACCATTTTTGATGTCACCCCACAAGTTTTCTATTGGATTAAGGCAGGGATTGGGCTGATCACTCCATAACGTCAATCTTGTTGGTCTGGAACCCAGATGTTGCTCATTTACTGGTGAATTTGTGGTCGTTGTCTTGTTGAAACCCCCATTTCAAGGGTATTTCCTCTTTAGCATAAGGCAACGTGACCTCTTCAAGTATTTTGATGTATTGAAACTGATCCATGATCCCTGGTATGTGATAAATAAGACCAACACCATAGTATGAGAAACATCCCCATATCCTGATGCTTGTGGCTTCACTCTGTACTGTGACTTGAATTCAGTGTTTGGGGCTCGTCTGACAAACTGTCTGTGGCCCCTAGACCCAAAAAGAACAATCTTGATTTTGTCAGTCCACAAAATGTTGCGCCAATTCTCTTTAGGCCAGTCAATGTGTTATTTGGCAAATTATAAGCTCTTTAGCACGTCTTTTTTTCAACAATGGGACTTTGCGGGGGCTTCTTGCCAATAACTTGACTTCACATAGTCGTCTTCTAATTGTAACAGTATCACAGGCAACTTTACTCCTTCTTTGATCTTCCTGGAGCTGATCATTGGCTGAGTCTTTGCCATTTTGGCTATTCTTCTATCCAATCTAATGGTCGTTTTCTGTTTCCTTCCACGTCTTTCAGGTTTTGGTTGCCATTTTAAAGCATTTGAGATCATTTTAACTCAGCAGCCTATCATTTTCTGCACTTCTTGATGTTTCCCCCCCTCCAATCAACTTTTTAATCAAAGTACTCTGTTCTTCTGAACAATGTCTGGAACAAGCCATTTTATTCAGATTTCCAGAGAGAAATACACTATAACCAGTAGCACAACATTTTCTCCTTCCTTCCTTAAATAAGGGCTGAAATTGACGTTAATTGAACTCCACACTGCTATTATCTGGAACAATCTATTATTATTTGGAACAAGCCTCAATTAATGATTTAATGACAGAGAATCAGCAGCACATCGTGATTATTGGGCCTGTTGTTTCTCTGTTACTCCACTACACCTGCTAGTAAATTATTTGCCACATAGAAATATAATTTCTACCAAAAACAGTGATTGATCAGGTTAGCGATGTCGGACTGTTATTATTCTGAACACAACTCTACTTTCTTTTCTAACATATAAGGATATCACCAAGGAGTTTATATGGTTATAGATAGCTTTTAAACTAGGACTGGTAAGAGGGATAAGATTTACGAGTCCAGAATTCCATGCAAGAGAATGTGGACAAATGGCAAATCATCAATGAATATAATGAACCTAAATGATCAAAACATAAAGCTGCATTTTTGTATTATAACTTTTATTTGCACCAATTTTACAATTAGAATTCCAAGAAGCAATACCATGTATTTTTATTTATTTTGCCATACTGGAAATATTCCTCGCTGGTTGCTATAGTTGCTTCATTTCAATACCCTTTGCAAACTTGGCTGTTAGAATTTTCAGGTGGGGAAAAAACCTCGAAGAGCAATACTATGCTCTGTAGAGAGAGGAATATGCCAGCTGACATTAATTTATAGTACAGGTATATTTCAGGTTAGTTTGAGCAAACGTAAAGGCTGCTCCTAACTTGGTGGATGCATGACACTTGACAGGACTCATCTCACAAAACATGCATTAAACTTCTTTTATAAATCAAAAATCATGCCTGTAGCCACTACTCCCTGAAACATATATAACTTCCCATTTGTTTCTTCACAGTAAATTATTTCTTCATCGTTGAATAAAGCGCATCTAATTGCTCTGAAAATGAAAGCTATTTTGTGCCTATAAGAACATTTGTATTTGTTTAAGCCACTCTGCTAAATTGCTGCGTCTTCTCCTTGATGCCACCAAGAATGACCGAGAAATTCTTTATCTCGCTTGGCACTAATGGATTCGAAATTGGGAAAGATGAAAGAAATTAGCGCAGCCACCCTGATTACAGGGTGTTTATTTAATTACATTAGAAAACAGATGGCTCAGATCGGCTAATCTTGCTGAATTAGCTCCTGCAACCAATTATATTCCCCATGTGCACAAGAGAATAGGTAAGGAGACAGGAACGTCATTATTCTTTGATCAGGGACTTTTCATTTTTTTTAAAACACAAGGTATCGTCATAGAGAAAGAGAGAGAAAAAGAACTGACCCATGTTCCTGCACCCTCCCATCTGTTCCTTCCGAAGGCTCATATAGAGAATGAAAACATCACTTTTAATAACCAAAATATTGTTTGAAGGGATAGTTTTCCTTTAACTATTTATTGGGATATGCCTGTGGCTGCAATATAGCATATCTGTTAGGCAGGTTAATTCCCCAGTTACAACACAAGTGCTAATGCACGTGACCAGCCCATTTCCTCTTGTCAATCCGTCTCCCCGTCCCGTTGCTTTTAATTGCTGTACACTGGACAATTTTTTTTATAAATTTTGGTTATTAAAAGTTACATTTCTATATGAGCCTTCGGATGGAACAGATGGGAGGGTGCAGAAACATGGGTCAGTTCTTTTTTTCTCTCTCTCTTTCACAAGTAAATTGCCCACTTGACCCTGCACACCATCTCTATAATAGATGGGAGGTGCTCCCCAACATCTACGTTTCACATCTTCATAGAGAAGTCTTCATCGGAGTCTGGATAGAGGCATCTCACTATTACACTTCACTGATCACTTGTACATTTCCCTGACAAAGACGGTTTTGGCGAATCAGTAAATTCCGGGTTTCTAAGACAACACATGTCTTGCTACCTTGGATAACATTTAGGCATTTTGATATCTTTCCCAGTCTTCAAGTGGAATCTCCATCTAACTCTAATTATGTTTGATTTGCTTGACTGGAACTAAAACAGATTTCAAGAATAGGTCATGCTTCATCTGATATCCAGCTATAACATAAACATTAAAGGCAGGGATTTTCTTACGTTTTCATACAAGTATATCGGAATACGCTGCCCAAAAATACTTATTCAAAGAACTATTGCCTGTGCTTTAAATTTGTGAAATAGCTCTTCAATGGGGCCAAATGATCACAATAAAAAATTATTAAAATGAAACAGATTTTTACATTTTCATTTTACAATTAACACAAAAAACAAGAATAGTTTTACTAAGCAAAAGCTTTTAACTACACAAACAAATTTTTTAATAAAATAGACGTATTTTTATTTTTTTTACTTTAAAAGGGATATGGTCATGGGAATTTTTTTTTTAAATGCATCAGTTAATAGAGCTGTTCCAGCAGACTTCTGGACTGAAATCCGTTTTTCAAAAGAGTAAACAGATTTTTTCATATTTAATTTTGAAATCTGACACGGGCTAGACATATTGTCAGTTTACTAGGTGCCCCCAGTCATGTGACTTGTGCTCTGATAAACTTCAGTCACTCTTTACTGCTGTACTGCACATTGGAGTGATATCACCCCCTCCCTCCCCCCAGCAACCTAACAACAGAACAATGGCATGGTAACCAGATAACAACTCCCTGGTAGTTATAAGAACAGCACTCAATAGTAAAATCCAGGTCCCACTGAGACACATTCAGTTACATTGAGCAGGAGAAACAACAGTCTGCCAGAAAGCAGTTCCATCCTAAAATGCTGGCTCTTTCTGAAAGCACATGACCAGGCAAAATAACCTGAGATGCACCTACACACCAATATTACAACTAAAAAAAAATACACTTCGATTAGGAATTAAAATTTACATTGTAGAGTGAATTATTTACAGTATAAATAAACCACAAATGTCATGAAATTTATTATAAAATCTGAATCTAAAAAGTACGAATAACAAGAAACTTGGAACGATGCACTAAAAAAATATGAATACCTCTAAAAACTCTAAAATGTTGAGTTTTTTAGACAATTCCTAGTGATAGAAAATCTGAAAAACTCTAAAAGTAAAAATTGATTAAAAATTGTCCAATAAGATCAGCGCAGCTCTCATTGACTTCTATAGGACCTTGAAACTTTACTTTTTTTATGAGAGGTTTTCATGGTATATATATATACACTTAGGGGCAGATTTATCAAAGGTCAAGGTGAATTTTCGAATAAAAAAAATCGAATTTCAAGCAATTTTTGTGTACTTCGACTAGGGAATAGCCCAAATTCGATTCGAATTTGAAAAAAAAAAGAAAATTAGAATATCAAAATTTATCATGTACTGTCTCTTTAATAATTAGACTTCGACCATTCGCCATCTAAAACTTGCCGAATTACTGTTTTAGCCTATGGGGGACCTCCTAGAACCCATTTGGAGTCAGTTGGTGGAAAAATCAAAAAACTTTGAATCAAATTCGATCGAATGCGCTTTTCCTTTGATTCGTAAGATTCAAATTTGGCTGAATACGGACCTATTCGAACGAAAACAAACCTATTCAACCAAAAAAAAAACTTAAAATTAATTTCGGTTGAATTCAAATTTTTGAATTCGAATTTCGACGTTTTTTTTTAATTCTAAATTTGACCCTTGATAAATAGGCCCTTTAATAAATTTAAAATTTTTAGCGCTATTAAGAAATATAGCAAAAACACATTTTTAGAGATTTGTGGAAAAAATAGAAACTCAATTGTTAATAAATTGCTGCAATAATATGTACAAATTTTACAAACTCACATTTTTAAGATTTATGAATCTAAAACAAATCTGGTAAATTATAATAAAAAAAAATAACTAATGCCTGGCAAGTTTCAATGGGAAGAGCATTGAAAGAATTAAAGAAAGAATTAAAGAAAGTGAAAAAGGTCCAGTTTTTTCAATTAATGAAAGTAAACTATGGTAGTGGGTGAGAAAAAACATTAGTTTCTTCAAGTTTTTTTTTTGTTTCGCACATACATTTTATAAAAAAAATTCAAGTTTGGAAAATAGTAATTGTGTCTCAAAATGTTCAAGTAATAATGAGATTTTTTAGGATTTTTTAAAGGAGAACTAAACTCTAAAAATGAATATGGCTAAAAATGCAGTGAATTTATTGCATGAGGCTAAAGTTTCAGCTTGTCAATAGCAGCAATGATCCAGGACTTCAAACTTGTCACAGGGGGTCACCATCTTGGAAAGTGTCTGTGACACTCACATGCTCAGTGGGCTCTGATTGGCTGTTGAGAAGCTAAGCTTAGGGCTCGTCACTAATTATCCAGCAGAAAATGAGCTTCCCCTGTAATATAAGCTGATGCTACAGGTTTGCTGATTATTAAATTCTGATGCTAATTGCACTGGTTTCTGTGCTGCCATGTAGTAATTATCTGTATTAATTACTAATCAGCCTTATATTGTGACATTTCTATTCTATGTGTACTGTATATTGTGAGTGGGTCCCTAAGCTCAGTAAGTGACAGCAGCACAGATCATGTGCAGTGAATCAGCAGAAAAGAAGATGGGGAGCTACTGGGGCATCTTTGGAGACACAGATCTTTACTGCTAAAGGGCTGTGGTTGCCTTGGGCTGGTACAGAAGCACAAAACATCATGTACAACATGTCTAGCTACTTCTTTAGTTAGGTTTTAGTTCTCCTTTAAAGCACATTGGTGAGTTTTACAAGGGCACATTAACACATTTACATATGTGTTGAAATTCACAGAAAATTCTCGCAAGTATGAAATCACATAATGGCATGTTAAAATGAATGAGCTTGGCATCCATACAATCTGTAATTAAGTGTACGGGGGAACAAGACCAGCATTTTGATAAATAAGCAGAGAATAAACAGGGACATGTTTAGCCTTAATTATAAGAGAATAAAGATGGACTTATAGACGTAAAGTACTTTTGACCATGAACCTTGAGGGACATGATAAAACTTCACTGCAACTGTCTGGTTAAGAAGAATAATGAGACTCCAGTTTGCAGATATTTGCGTGTGTTCACAAGTGAAATGGATGACCCTAGGAGTAGTTTTCCCGCTGTGAGGGGGAAGGGGAAGTAGTCTGGATTAGTAGAGTGAAAATGTTAATACCCACCTGGTTGGACATTGAAATCTATCCTGTTTCCTTTAGATTTATCTATTTTGCAGATTTGAAATGACAAAATAATTCTGTTCTTAAAGGGCATGTAAAGGCAAAAAAATAAAATCTCCTTTTTACTTTCTTTAATGATAAAGAACCCTATCTCCAATATACTTTAATTAAAAAATGTTTACTGTTTTTATAAGAAACCTGACTGTATGAAGTGAAATTCTCCCTTCATTTACTGCTGTGGATAGGAATTGTCAGACGGTCCCTAATTGCTGAGCAGGAAAACAATCATACATGATGATATGAACAGCAGGGGGAGCCTTACTTCCCAGCCATGCAGAACTCAAGCAGCTTTGTTTATCACGATCCCTAAGCAGCCCAGACCACACTGAGCATGTGCACAGTCTTAGTCTTGCAAAGATGTTTAACAAAGTTACAAGATGGTGACATTGCGTAGATGACAATTTGCTAGAGAAAGAGACTGTCGCCAGTGCAGTTTCGCAGATCAGCAGGCGCATTTTGCTCAGGCGAACGATCGTTACACGAAAGTGTGAATTTTACAGAACGTGACCTCTTTCGCCAGAGTTTTCCTTCGCTAACTTAGACCTGGCGAACGGATAAAACGAAGCTATGAAGTCAGTGACATCATATCCTGTATGCCGCAAAGTCAGTTGTAAAAACGCTGGCGTGTTTCCATTTTTTAAAGCGAGATTGTCTTTAAAAGTTCTAACTATTAAAAGAATTTGTGTTTACATTTCTTTCCCAGCCATTTGAGGGGCATGCCACATTTGTTTTAGGGTGGGCTCATGTCTAGGGCATTAGAGGATCTCTTTTGTCTTTATTTTGTTTCCTTGGACATGTGTAATAATAAGTGGCCACTTCAAGCATTTGCACCAACATCTCTAATAAAGACGTATATATGTGACCTATATGTACCCGTCCTATTCAAATTGACCTAAGCGTAAGAGTATTAATGAAGTTTTGCTAGGCAGAAATGAACGCTAGCGAATGATCGCTATGAAATTCTCGCGATTGATCCTGCGTCGAACCAATTTCTAAGACCCGGAACTGAACCCACAGCCCGCGACCCGAACAGCAAACCTGCATATTTAGCCACTTTGAGTGGGCGGGGACAGAAACAAGTTTCGTAAAACTTTAAAAGGAGTAAAGTATAGACAATATTACATAAGATAAGACATTTAGATGAGACCTGTAACCCGACCTGCGTCTCGAAGACCCACGGGTATACCCGCACCTGAAAATCCTCCCCTCATTCCGACCCGCTGCAGGACTCACGCTGGTGAATAGACGCATTTTAGTGAATTAGTGTATTGGTAGCGAATTTTTCGTCTGCCGAAATGTGATGGATCGTTTAAATTCGCCCTTTAGTGAATTTGCCCCAAAGTGTGTAACCCGATTATAACCATACAAAACATTTTATTTTGTCAGATTGGAATCCTCGGTGAAGTACAGCAAGAGATGGAGTTATTACACAGGGCATCCCTTTTGTAATCAGATACATCATTAATACCCACTTGCTCAGCAGACCAGTAATGAAATACTCTTCATTAACCTCGAGATGGCGCTAGTGCATAAGAAGCTGGGCTGTCTGTCAGCTGGAAAGTGTCTGGCACCAGCCTGTGATGTGTCTGAATGGCTCGTATACAGAAGCAGACAGCAGAAGACAAAGAAACTGCAGACAGCAGCGGAGCTGAGAGAAAGAGAGGTCGCTTCATCATCAACATCAGCAGCAGCAGCAGCTAATCTGGCTCTTGTGATTCATCTGCAATGCAGATCCTATCAATTTTCTTGCTGTGACAGCAGCCGGCTAGATGCTGATTAAGGAGATTTTAGGGGGTAGAAAAACAAAGAGAAGGGAGCAGCAGCTTGGGGAGAGGGAACTGGATTAGGCAGGGACCAACTGGAAGAGAGAGTATAATGCCCACAGTGTGTTTCTGGATAAACCATGTAGTGTTCTGGAAAGACATTAGGAAGTCAGCCTAGTTGGTTCTAATCCATCAGCTGTCAATAGCTGGTTTCTTTCAATCCATTCATTGAGAGGTCTTTATTGCCTCCATATTGCTGCCCTGTTACATTGTACTCCTGCTCTGCACAAAGCTGTTTACACCACAGGGCAACCCTTTAATCCCTCAAGCTGTTCCAGATGTGGTCCCTACAGAACTAAAGCCCCCCAACAAGACTACAAGCATAATGGGAGTTGTAGTTTTCCAGCAGCCCCTGGTGTTTACACTTGCCTATCCCTGCTGTAAACAATACAGAGATTATTTTTAATTTGCCACGGTGAACAGCTGAAGTGACAAATTTCTGGTAGCTACTGCGTACAGCAGGATTAGGTACAAAGCATCCCTTTTTGCTTCATTCACTTCAATTTGTAGCGGTATTGTGCAACTGATAGCATAATGGTTTATATACACGTGCCGGAGAAACACTCAACCCAATGGCAAGCAACACACTGCCTGCGGCAAAGAAGGAATTAATGACATTGATCATATGAAAAATGGGAGAGAAGAAGGGCATGGACTCCGGTTTCACACTTCTCATTACTCACAGTCCAAGATTTACCTTCCCATCAGTTTTGAGGTTTAATAATTTCTCATTGTGTCACTGATTTCATTACTGAGGGTCAGCAGAGACATGTTTCTCCTCAACTCCTTTTTGAAGGGCCCTAATGAAAATTATTTTTGGGAGTTTGTGAAGTGTAACTGGCACCTGAAATGAATCATAATAGCCAGGGGTTCCTCTTCCCTAGGGATACAGAGAACCCACAACAACCACCAATTCACACCACCTTCACAATTAGTTGGGTTCATAAAAGTTTAGTTTAGAACTTACAAAGGATCCACAACCCTAAGGGCTAAGATATACGTTGCGATTCGGGGAGATAAGTTGCCCGGCGACAAATCTCCTCTTCTTTGGGGCGACTAATCTCCCCCAACTGCCTCCTCTGCCTTCCCGACGGCTATAATGTAAATCTCCGGTGGGATGACACTTTGTTTCCTTGTTTCCATGTGAAGCAACTTCGGAAAACGAAGCAATCCGAGTGCCACCTCACTGGCGATTTTCATTCTAGCCAACGGGGAGGCAGTTCAGGGAGATTAGTCCCCCCAAAGAAGGGTCAGAAATCCTCCGTAGGAAAAGATATCAGCAGCACACTACAAATGTGAAGTAGTGTAAGGTTTATTTAACCTCAAAACATACACAAAAGGCAACATTTCGGGCCACCGTGGCCCTTTATCAAGCCTGGTGTAACAATCCCACTACCCACATTTAAAGTATGAGGAAGAGTCGAGGGCAAAGACTCCTTCCCTTATGTTTAGATGTGGTCAGGTCAAGCCAGTAGGTTCCACAACAGAGATTGCTAGTGCAGTAACATACGTAACTACCCACTTCCGGGCCCAGATGCAGGATGTGCACCCAGGCTCCTCCCAATACATTCTTTCCTTACTATGTTTGCTGTGGTCTCCAATGGGCCCAAGGAGGAGTAGGTCCGGGTGCAATCGAACCCTCAGCTCCCCTGGTAGATACACCACTGTGCCAGTGACATACAATATAGGAGCTAAGGTTACACTCTAAAGATAATGATAAACATCTGATTTTGGGCACTGTTTTGTTTTTCTGTAGAATATTCAGTGGAAAGCAAAGAATGACCCAAAAATTGCACCACCCCATTTATTATTCCATAAATCCCATAAACAAAGAAGGTAAAACTTAACCTTTATTGATATGTATTAAAATGACCCAAGGGTGAAAAATCAAAAGTGACTAACAACATTACAAAAAGGAGGAGCGCATTGGAAAAGAAATTACCTCCAGTGAGCAGACATTTTTTGGAATATCACAATCACACTAGCAAAGGTCTCTTAGTGACTGGATTATCTAAAATGTCTTTGGGGATTAGAGGAGGGGACCTGGAATCATCCCTTTTGGCTAAAGAGAGCGAATGGATAACCATTTTGCTACCATCTGACACTTTGCAGCTTACCCAAGGAAGCGTGATAAAGAAGCTACAATGTTACTAATTTATTTCCCTCAAGCACTACTGCACTACTACTAATGTTGCAATTAGATACTTAGTATACGAATCAGCATATAAGCTTTGAGCATGGGGACACTGAATGAGCCATATTCGCTCTTTCCCACATGTCTTCAGAGGCTTGCGCATTGGCTCAACAGGTTGAAACGCCTGCGCATTGGTTGATTTGAATAGCAACGGCTATTCCGTATCTATATATAGACGCACTCCTCTTCGCGCCGCAGATTGCCTTTGACAAAGCTCGCAGAGCGAGCGAAACGCGCGTCAGGCGCCTCTCACTAATTTTAGCTCATTTAGGCAGGGAGTCCATTTGCTGTAATTTTAGTTACTTGCGTCGCAACATACCTCACCGCTGACCCCACAGCACCGCTGGGGGTGCATCAAGGGTGGGGGGCTCAATGGCACCATAGTGGCTGTAATTAAGTAACGCCGATAACGGAATCTCTATAGACAGGTTTTCGCACCTTATATTTCCTGTCGCATGAGGGTGTTTTCGGAAATAGTTTTGGGCGGATACGAATGATCGATCTGATCAATAATCGTATCCTATATCATTTTTGCATTCACTAGTGGATTAACCCTTTGGGGAATTGAGTGCCACCACTATTGCCTTTTGCCATAATCCACAAAACTTAATGTAGTTAATCCCCATGATGATGCTTTTTATATGATCCTGATCAGTTTTGAATACGATCAGTCGTTGAGCATCTGGGGCAGTCGACTGAATTCAGCAAACAATGCACTCCTCCTTTTTGTTTTGTTTTAATCACTTTTGATTTTTCACCCTTGGGTCATTTTAATACATATCAATAAAGGTTAAGTTTTACCTTCTTTGTTTATGGGATTTATGGAATAATAAATGGGGTGGTGCAATTTTTGAGTCATTCTATGCTTTCCACTGAATATTTATCATTAACCCTTGACCCTGCACACCATTTATGTGGCTTCTTGATCGGTGGAAGGTGCTTTATACTCCATTCTGTAGGCCTTCGTTGCACTCTAAGAGCATTTGTAAGAGTAACTTTTTAAGTGCCCACATGTTCGTATTAAAGGACAAGGAAAGTCTAAAATAGAATAAGGCTAGAAATGCTGTATTTTGTATACTAAATATAAATATGAACTTACTGCACCACAAGCCTAATCAAACAAATGATTTATGCTTTCAAAGTTGGCCACAGGGGTCTGCCATCTTGTAACTTTGTTAAACATCTTTGCCTGACCCTGACCCTGCACATGCTCAGTGTGGTCTGGGCTGCTTAGGGATCGTCATAAACAAAGCTGAGTTCTGCATGGCTGGGAAGTAAGGCGGGGGCTCCCCCTGCTGTTCATAAGTATGATTGTTTCCCTGCTCAGCAGTTAGGGACCGTCTGACAATTCCTATCCACAGCAGTAAATGAAGGGAGAATTTCACTGCACACAGTCAGGTTTCTTATAAAAACTGTACACATTTTTTTAATTAAAGTATATTGGAGATAGGTTTCTTTTTATTAAAGAAAGTAAAAAGGGGATTTTATTTTTCCTTTAAAAGCACTTTCTGGAAATTCTCATAGAGGGCAATTCTGGCCATTTAGATCCACCTCCTGACAACTTCTACTGAAGGATTGGACAAACAATGTCCTGTATAATAGCAATTAGCCTTGTGTCATGGAAAGCCATGGTGACTTATAGTACGCTTCTATTTTCCTTTATTCACTATTTATTTTCCATATTCACTCAACTGTTGGTAAATACCTATATCTATGTGTGATCAATGTGATTATAAATGTAGAGGTTGAACCTTGTCCTGTCTTGAGCATTTAAAAGCCACAGAGGCATCTGTCATTATGTCCATGCCATTAAACTCATCATTTGTATATAGTGCTTACATATTCCACAACACTCTACTTAGATAATACATGATTCATTGCCCCAGTGTATCAATATTAGATCCCTATTATTTCACACACTCAATTTTATTCGGGGCCTGCCTGTACGTTTTTGGAGTGTGGGAGGAAACTGATGTCCCAAGACAAAACCCACACAGGAACAACATACAAACACCTTTCAGATAGTGCCCTGGCAGAATTCGAACCTAGGACTTAAGCAGCGCAAGACAGCCGCGCTAAAAATTCTGCCACCACGCTACCCCCAAGTTAGTTGGGATCATGGAAATTAATCTGATTTTGGGTAAGTAGCAACAACCAGGCAAAGAACAATATTTGAATGAATTATTCTTCAGCTGCTAGTTTTCCTTCGTTCCTTCACATAGTGGTGTCTCCCTTGGCCAATATTTCACGTGCAGCATCGTCCTGGAGACACTGCAGTGCATTTTAATTTAGCTGGTGACTTGCTGGCTGTAAATTATGACTAATTAGGATAGAAGCAGCCAATGTAATTAAAGAAGCGCAAGCAGGCCAGATTCAACATATTTTCTTAATTAATACAATGTCAAATCACTTACTCCAAGTCATAATTGCCCCTCAGAATTATGTCCTCCTTACAGATTGACTTGCTCATGGTTTTTGGAGAGCTGGAGCTTCATAAAATGTTATTTTCCAGTGTGGCTTTGTGTATAGTATTATTTCAGTCCTGGGAGCATTTACACTGACAGAAGAATTAACTAATCATTTGCTCTGTGTAACGGGCACAATAAAATTGGTTATGGCAAATGTTAACTAACTTTAAGACCAAACCAAAGCAAATATAAAAACTGGGAGCTTCTCACAGGCTATTATGCTTAAGGCGGCCAGCCACACAGTGGTCAGCCTTGTGCGTATCCAAATAATAAGGCCATGGTTACCATGTGAGGGGCCATACATAGTATCACCAACTTTCTGTGGATGAATAAGCCATGGTTCCTCTTCAGTTGCTCATCTGGTGATGCACCTTGCCCATATATGCAGCCTTCATTGGTACTCATAGAGCCTATGAGTAAGTGCCCATTTTAGCAAGAAACGCGTTAGGCTAATGCATGTCCTAATAAAGATTTTTTAACTTTATAAGTACCTTCTCTACTGCTTTACTAGTAGTAGGTCTTTCCTATTTAGATTTTTCAATTACTCTCCTAAACCATTGATAACCCCTAGGACTGAGGGTTCTCTGGGAGGAGACCACTATCCTTTTTTTTCTATATAAATTGGACTTTTCTGTTTAAGGATCAGAGCTACACACCATAGTATAACTATGCAAACTTCCTTGTCAAGCTTCAACTTCACCAATGTCACTATGTTGGCCATGTGCTTTGTAGTTGAGGAAGTGAGGAACTTTGCTTAAAGGGCATATAAAGGCAAAAACATAAAAATCAATTTTTACTTTCTTTAATGAACAGGAAACCTATCTCCAATATACTTTAATTAAAAATGTGTACTGTTCATTTACTGCCGTGGATAGGAATTGTCAGACGGTCCCTAACTGCTGAGCAGGGAAACAATCATACTTATGAACAGCAGGGGGAGCCCCCGCCTTACTTCCCAGCCATGCAGAACTCAAGCAGCTTTGTTTGTTTCCCTGTAGAGCAGTCAGCGACTGTGTAGACATTTGTATTGGATTTTATTTTTTCCTTTACATCCCCTTTATTGTTTCCAACTCCAGCTTCAGGGACAAAGATCATGGAGCCAGATTTAAACAGATAAACTGGGATTTTATTTGGAGGATTATTTTGCTGAAGCCATTGGTTCTGCAGAGTTGGAGAAAGTTTGTATTAAACAATAAAAAAACTATAAAATCCACATTAGATTACATGAAAACATAGGACCCAGTGCAGTCTGTATATTCTGATTATTAATCAGTCTTGCTGTATCGGCTTCTGGCAGATATTATTTGACTTGTGCTGTTTTGATAATTTATGACGATCCCTTAGCAGCCCAGATCACACTGAGCATGTGCACAGTCTTGGTCTTGCAAAGATGTTTAACAAAGTTACAAGATGGTGACCCCCTGTAGCCAACTTTGAAAGCATAAATCATTTGTTTGATTAGGCTTGTGGTGCAGTAAGTTCATGTTTATGTTTAGTATACAAAATACAGCATTTCTAGCCTTATTCTATTTTAGACTTTACTTCCCCTTAAAACTAGCTGAACAAAAGAAACGTGTCCATGTCATATGGTGGATTAATTAGATATTGAATGGACCTGGCCTGTGTGTTGTAAAAAAGCTTACATTGAGGTTTATTGGAATATGTACCAAAACCTTAAATTTAGGTTTACAAAACAAAAATAAGCGATGAATGTGGTTCTATTTCAGTCAATGTTGGTATTGCTTCTTCTTTTCTTTTTAATTGCAGAAGACGTTTACAGTGAAATTATTTAACCGTTGCCTTCCCCTTTGCGGGGCATTAAATACTGGCAGATTTTCCCAGGGTCTCAAGCCACAGATGCAGGTAGTAAAAGAATTAAACATTAACTGAGCCTGGGTATAGTATATCAGCGGAGTCAAACTGTTAATTCGCGGCTTTAGCCGTATCAAATTTTTTTTTGCTGGTATAAGTCCTATTCAGCTTTTATTACCGTAAACGATATACAACACCAATCTGGTGACTTTTTTTTCCCCTAATAAAAATATAAATATAAATAAATGTATTTTCTGAATTAAATTCAAGTAGCAATTGGTGGAAAAAGGCACTTTCCCCCCATTTTTTTCACCTTGCCGTAGCAGCAGTTTCTATGGTGTAAATATAATGTAGGTACAGTATGTGTGTTCTGTCTGCATCGGCTTTCTTTGAAGTAGCTTAATGGCACACTGCTGTGAGGTAGGGGAGGGGGTCTCACTAAACTGATCCCTTTCTCACAACATGGTGAGTGTGTGGGAAATACTCGGCTACTTGACTGTTTAGTTATGTCACTGCTTCCCTGGAACTATCTAATTGAAATTCTTGGACTTGGCCAGACATTCTGATCTAGAGCTAAGCCAGGGAGTATTTTTAGCTTTGTTGGAAAGAGATGTTGAAGTGCTCAAGCGTTTTCATTCACTGGGAAGCGTTGGCGTGTGAAGGTTTATTAACCCTCTATGCCCTCTTTTTCTGTTTGTTTAGGGGAGTCATTATAGAGGAAGATAAAACTGGTTTGCTTGTTGAAGGCTGTTCTTGGCTTCTGTAAAGATCTTTCCAACCCTTTCTTGGATGCACTACCTTAACCTCGTGTCCTGAAATGGTCCAGTTGGACAGACCAGTGCCCAGGCCAAGCCTACAGACCCGTCCACCTAATATGTCCCCCTACCCAGAACTAGAGTACTGCACCGGAACCAATTTTTTAAACCCGAACCCGATCCGTGACCCGCAACTCGCCTACTTACCCGCTTGGACCTGCTACTCGACCCGCAAGTACCTTATCCTCAACCCAATCTGCGACCTGCTGACCATTAAGAAACAGGAAGTGCTGTCATTGTAAACCGGAAGTGCCATCATTAGAAGTAGGCATGATCAAAAAAAGGGAGTAAAACTCGCTACTGAGAAGACCACGACCCGACCCGTGACCCGCAAACCCGGAGAACCGCCGACCAGCATCTATACCCACTCCTGAAACTTCAACCTGCAACCCGCAGGTTTTTGCGGGTAACCCGTGGGTACCCGACCCGCTGCAGGACTCTACCCAGAACCTCTACCAACCTAGGCTGCAAATAGATAACTAACCTTCCAACTCGGGACCCCTGAAACCAGAAGTGACATCATTGTTTACAGTTAGTCGCATCACTTAATCATTGGGGCAAGTGAAAAAATTGCCAAAATCACAAGGGAGGCTGGGAAGGATCAGTCCATCACTTAGTCTGGATCCCAGGTAGGCTACCAGTCCACATGTTCAGGAATTCTGGATCTTTTTGCCCAAAACCTGACCGCCTTCTGGGTATTCTATGGGTACACGACCCAGTGCAATACTCTACTTTAACCCAAAGAGCCACTCTTCTCCCATTCTTTTATAATTCTTCTAGCCTTCTCCTAAAGCCCTCCTGTTACTCTTAGGGGCAGATTTATCATAGGATTCCCAGCAGTTCAATATTTTCCACATTATCAATGACTCTTCATAGAGTTGTCACCTTTGATCAGCTGACTGTCTGACCAGGAGCGGGTTCTGGTGATGTTGGGGGTGGCACAATGATATTTAAGGGCAAGCCAATCAGGGGTCAGGCTGGTGACATCAGGGATCAATCAGAGCAGGGTTTCAGCATTCACGACTGACAGTTTTGAACCAGACAGTCCAAATAAAAACAGTACTGGGCTACTGTAGGGGCTTATTTATTAACATTCAAATTTCTATTTTTTTTTTCATTAATTTCTAAAAATGTGTGGTTTTCCTACATTTCTTTAAAACTCTAATGGGGGAATGTAATATGTGTCTTTAGCACAATAAACGTTAACAACCATGTTTGCGTTCTTTTTGACTGATTACAGACCTCAACGACTTCACAAAGTTTGCGACCAAATTGCTTTTGTGAATATTCGCAGTGAATGCAATTTCGCAAACGTTATTTGCGGCAAAATAATTACAAACATCCAGAGCAGGTGTTACCACTAACCTTTACTTATCAATAATGCACAATGTAATATTCGCCAGCAAATGATTTTTCATTGTGAGTAGGGCTGAAAATTATCAGAAACGCCACCTTAAGTAACGCTTGAGATTTTAATTACAGTTCCCCCTAAAAATTGGAGATTTATTAAGTGAAAAAAACCCCCCACAAAAACTCTAATACAAAAATTCCCCAGGTAAAAGTTGTTGATGTCCCATAGAAGTCAATTGGAGCTGCACTGATTTTACTGGGACATTTTTAATCAATTTAGACTTTTAGAGGTTTTCTCACTTTTTTCTGCTAGTAAAACTGAATTTGAAGCAAACATACAGGTTTTTAGTCCATATGATTTTTTGAAATTTATTGAAAAAGAGTGGGAAAAGCTTAGATAATTGAGTGATACAGGTATGGGACCTGTAATCCAGAATGCTCAGAACCTGGGGCTTTTCAGATAATGGATCATTCCATGATTTGGATCTTCATACCTTAAATCTACTAGAAAATCACGTAAATATTTATCAAGGGTCGAAGTGAAAATTCTAATTAAAAAAATTCTAATTCGATTTTTTAAATAAATTTCGGTTGATCTTTTGTTATTTGAATTCCAAAGGTTTTTTTTGTCGGAATTCGACCCTTGATTAATCTGCCCCTAAATAAACCCAACAGGCTGGTTTTGCTTCTGATAAGGATTAATTGTATCTTAGTTGGGCTCAAGTACAAGGTACTATTTTATTGTTATAGAGAAAAAGAAAATACTTTTTTAAAATTTGGATTATTTGGATAAAATGGAGTCTAAGGGAAATAGTAATTCAGAGCTTTCTGCATGACCGGTTTCAAGATAACGGATCCCATACATGTAAGGTTGTTAGTTGCAAAAAAAATCTTGAAAAGTATTATGAATGAGGGAAAAAAATGGAAAAATTTATTTTGAGTTTGAATAAATTTGCCTTTACGTCTAAGGGGCCGATTCACGAAGGGTCGAATATCGAGGGTTAATTAACCCTCGATATTCGACTGGGAATTTAAATCCTTCGAATTCGAATATCGAATTCGAAGGATTTAGCGCTAAAAATTCGATCGATCGATCGAAGGATTTTTCATTCGATCGAACGATTAAATCCTTCGAATCAAACGATTCGAAGGATTTTAATAAAACGATCGAATGAATATCCTTCGATGAAAAAAACTTTAGCAAGCCTATGGGGACCTTCCCCATAGGCTAACATTGAGTTCGGTAGCTTTTAGCTGCCGAACTAGGGGATCGAATTTTTTTTTAAAGAGACAGTACTTCGACTATCGAATGGTCGAATAGCCGAACAATTTTTAATTCTAATTGTTCGAATCGTTCGAATTCGATCGAATTCGATCGAATTTAACCAATTCGATGGTCGAAGTACCCAAAAAATACTTCGAAATTCGAATTTTTTTTTATTCGAACCCTTCACTCGAATTTCGTGAATCGGCCCCTTAATGTAATGTAAAGAACACTTTCTGTATTTCTAGATTGTTCTTCCCAATTTAGCACCAGTGCTATTTACAAAGGAGACTGTGTTCATCATAAATCATGCAAATAAATTCAGAAAATAAATTGTATTCTATTTGTCAGGGAAAAAAAGTGCAACGACCCTTTGGTCTCAAGAATAAAACAACCAAGATGAGGATGTGGATCTTGTCCATCTGTTCATCAAGGTTGGTCAATTGATTGGTCTTTGACATTCTCCTGTTCAACCAAAAAAGTTCAAACAACTTAGGCAAACACCTTATTAGTGACTTCATATATTAACTTACTGAGTGGAGAGAATTTAATTATATCTTTGTTGTTTACATGTTTTTGTTTATACTTGTGATTTTGTATAACTTGTCATTTGAGAAGATCTTTTTGAATTTTTCAGATTTCTTATCTGCTAGTAGGTTAATTATATTATATCGGTGTTTATTTGAGTTGAAACCAATACAAATATTTGAAAAAGGAAAGAAAAGTTCTTAGGGCATGAAAAAGAAACATTGGGAAATATTCATTACAAATTACTATGCATGACGAATTCAGATCAATCCATAACGGTAATGAATAATTCTGCTCCTATGGGTTTGAATCCATCTGACACAAATTGATTCCTTAGGATCAGTTTAAAGAGAAGAAAATGTCACAATGGTATTCAGTGTTTCAAACCAGCCGTTCTTTTGTGGGTTGAGATATGGAATCCCTGGAAGGCATGGATAATTTTAAATAATGCATTAATCTTCTTAATTCCTCCACTTCAAAAAAGCTTTAGCCCGGGGTACTGTTCAGTTAGCACTGCATGGTCATCTTCTTTCATCGTACAGGGGTTCCCCCTTGAGCTTGGGCAAGCGTGTGAGTGGGTAATAGGCTGAGACCTTGGTGGCTTCCAACTCTCATAGAGCTAACATGAATAGTAGTGGACAGCTATGGTTTCTACTAGTCATGGTGACCCAATGTTTAGCACTGGGGTTTGATTCTGGATTGAGAACTTCAAACAGAGAGTTTGTATGTTTTTCCTGGGTTTGTGTGGATTTCTAGCAGCACTCTAAAGATACAGGTAAGTTGACTGTTCCTTGATGAAACTGAGCCTAATCTGTTGCGCCCATGAACCCCAGCCTTCTGTAACAATGTGTCATTGCTATTTAAACAAAGGGTAATAAAATATATATAAATAATTATTTGTTAAACTGATTATGAGTATGGTGTACCAAACATTGTCTGTATGTCAGAGGGGCCTATCGACTCCCAGCGGGAATAGTCAGGACCAAGGAGGAAGCTTTAAGGGTTCAAGTCCAAGTTTGCGGTACAAATAGGATCAGGCTTAATTGTAATCAAAGTCCAGGCAAAGGCAGGCAGAATAATATCAAAGTCGAGGTTCAGACAGGGTCAAAGTCCAGGAAACAATATAATATAGGAATTATTAAGCATCCAGGAATGTCCAAACAAAACCTACAATTGGGCATTGAACTCGTGACCTGGAAGGTTCTTCATTTAAAATTTTCACGCCAAGTGCATGACATCATCGCACCAGCGTCGGGAGGGATCCGCCGAAACGGTATAATAGGTGTCTCCAACCAGTTGTCTCCAAAATGTGTACTTAAATACCTTAACTTCCCGCCTCTCAATAAACACTGGAGGGTTAAGATGGTGTTGTGTAATATTTAGTCAACAGAGTAATGCAAACAATGTATGTTTCATGGTTTCTAAAGTAGGGTAATAACACCAGACTCATTTGTTATTGCACCCTTGAATCTCTTGGAAGACATGAGCCATGTATAAATGACAGGCAGTACTACCAATGCTGCATACAAATGGTTACAATCCTTTGGACACTGAGGAAGTGCAAGGATTTGCTCCTGCAATGGGCCATTTATTGAGTGCAGTGCACTGGTCCTTTAAAGAATACAATGAGTTAAGCACTGCTGTAGTCAATAGGGAGAGGCACATAGACATACCCCAGCCCCTTACCTGTCCTTTATCCTTTATCCATCCCCAAGTGTTCTTGAAATGATCACTAAGGGGATCTCTTTGACATTCAGAGACTCTGTAAATGACCCCCATGTTATTTTATTCATGCTTTTTACACTTTGCACCCTCCCTGCTCCATTACAGAAATTGTTCATTATAGAAATAAAAACTAGGTAAATAGATAAAAAATGTATCTAATATAGTTAGTTAGGCAAAAATGTAATGTATAAAGGCTGGAGTAACTGGATGTCTAACATAATAGCAAGAACACTACTTCCTGCTTTTCAGCTCTCTTGGTTTCTACTGATTGGTTACCAGGCAGTAACCAATCAGTGACTTAAAGGAATAGTTCAGTGTGAAAATAAAAACTGGGTAAATAGACAGGCTGTGCAAAATAAAAAATGTATCTTATATAGTTAGTTAGCCAAAAATGTAATGTATAAAGGCTGGAGTGAACAGATGTCTAATAAAACAGCCAGAATCCAACTTCCTGCTTTTCAGCTCTATAACTCTGAGTTAGTCAGTGACTTGAAGGGGGGCCACATGGTACATTTCTGTTCAGTGAGTTTGTAATTGACCCTCAGCATTCAGCTCAGATTCAAAACCAACAGATATGACCCATGTGCCCCCCCCCTCAAGTCTCTGATTAGTTAGTGCCTGGTAGCCAGGGCAACCAGTCAGTGTAAACTAAGAGAGCTGAAAAGCAGGAAGTAGTGTCTGACTGACTTGTTACACATCCAGTCACTCCAGCCTTTATACATTACATTTCTGGCTAACTAACTATATTAGAAACATTTTTTATTTTGCACAGCCTATTTACCCAGTTTTTATTTTTACACTGAACAATTCCTTTAAGTGGGGTGGCACTTGGGTCGTAACTGTTGCTTTTGAATCTGAGCTGAATGCTGAAGATCAATTGTAAACTCACTGAACAATTATGTCCCATGTGGCTCCCCTTATAGTCACTGACTAACCCAGAGTTAGAGAGCTGAAAATTCAAATAACATTTTTGGCTAACTAACTATATTAGTAATTTTTTTTTTATTTTGCACAGCCTATCTATTTAGCCAGTTTTTATTTTTACACTGAACTTTTCCTTCAAAACGTCTCTTGTATTCACATTATTCATATTTCAGAAGTTGCTGTCTAGTGATAAAGAATGGCAACTAACCTCTTTACCAAAGGTATCAAAGGGGCATTATAGGTGCGGGTATTATACCTCCCCTGGTGCTAAATGGTTTATTTCCAGTACATTTGGGTCTTGTTCCCCTGAGTATGAAGCCTTCAATGCAAAATGTTGTTAAAGAACAAGAAAAGAATGAGTTCCCACATCTTCATTCCCACATGTGCGGACGTCAGCTTCATCCCCTTGAAATCCAGAAAGCAGACAGAAATGGAAAAACCTTATATTACTCCTACTGTAATGTATCTTTCTCCGTCTCAGCCTAAATCCTTGGAATCTGGAGAGAGGGAGATGTAGGGGGGAAACACGTCTTCTTGCAGTGAATGCTTATCCCAGACTCCCAGATTGTGGGTGGTAAAACACTAACCAAGCGGAGACGCTCGCAAAATCGGTTATTGAATAATCATTCGGCTCACCCCAAGGAACCTCTTTTCTCTTTCTCTATTGCAACATTTTCCCTTTCTTGGTAATTCCAGTCCTTGGAGAGGAAGACAGTAAAAGTATTTATCTCACTCAGCTCACACTCGCAATTGCAACACTCCCTTTGTGTCACACCAAGTTTATGGCTTTATTGTCTTTCTGTGTTGTTGCCTTGTTACAAAAGATGAAAGGGGAAATGGCAGTGAAATGTGGTTTGCGGGGAAAGAGAGATATTTGCAGGGAAAGAGAGATACCTCCAGGTCCAGAGGAAAACTGACGCTCTTTTAGTTGCTCTTTAGTTGTCAGCTACTTGTGATGGGAGCTCTAAGATCTTAAAGGAGAACTAAACCCTAAAAATGAATGAGGCTAAAACTGCCATGTTTTATATAGTGAACTTATTGCACGAGGCTAAAGTTTCAGCTTGTCAATAGCAGCAATGATCCAGGACTTCAAACTTGTCACAGGGGGTCACCATCTTGGAAAGTGTCTGTGACACTCACATGCTCAGTGGGCTCTGATTGGCTGTTGAGAAGCTAAGCTTAGGGCTCGTCACTAATTATCCAGCAGAAAATGAGCTTCCCCTGTAATTCCCCTGCTACAGGTTTGCTGATTATTAAAATCTGATGCTAATTGCACTGGTTTCTGTGCTGCCATGTAGTAATTATCTGTATTAATTACTAATCAGCCTTATATTGTGACATTTCTATTCTATGTGTACTGTATATTGTGAGTGGGTCCCTAAGCTCAGTAAGTGACAGCAGCACAGAGCATGTGCAGTGAATCGGCAGAAAAGAAGATGGGGAGCTACTGGGGCATCTTTGGAGACACAGATCTTTACTGCTAAAGGGCTGTGGTTGCCTTGGGCTGGTACAGAAGCACAACTTCTTTAGTTTAACTTTCCTTGTCCTTTAATTGCTTTCCTGTACACATTCTGCCAGGATACCCCCCAACCATAGTTAATAGGTGACTGATCACTGGGAGGTGTTTCTAAAGGATAATCTCCAGGCCTGGATTTCTCATTCAGTCACCCCTAGGCCAGTGGGTCCTGCAACTGCTCCTTATGTCCCCCCCCCCTCAAGCTTGTGCATGTGCAGGTTTCCACTGGAGCACTGGGAATTAGACGCTGTTAAAGGGCTGTCAAATCTCTTGCACTTCCCTAGTACTTTCACAAAAATTAGAATGCTCCAAGGTGGCATGCCACCCCAAAAATCTTGCCGCCCAAAAAAAAAAGTACAATTTTTTTTGTTTTTGTTTTTTTCCCCTATTTTTTCCCCACAGCTCCAGCACCAGTGCAGATAATGCAGCGTTGTACTCACCCAGTTGCACCCAATACAAAACAAACCCAATTGCACAAGTGTTCATTAATAAGGCACAGGTGAAATAGTGGGGGAGGCATCAGTTCTGGAGTCTGGCATTAAAACAGCATTTGCATGCAATTCTTTGGTTCCGCCTATTGACACAGCCCATTGTGGGAACCTCCGCGGTTTCCTTGCGTTAATGGACGCAATGTCATTTGCATCACAGGAGTCATTGTCTTCTTGTAATATAAGGATATTATAAGTTACCGAGGAGTTTCATGACCATATAAAAACATGTTTTTATACAGGTCATGGAACTCTGAGGTAACTTCTAATATCCTCACATTTTACAACTGGGGGTACATTATTTATTATAATACACAAATTTCAGTGAGTCATGTGACAGAAATGACATCAGAACTCAACCGTTTATAACTGATGACATCAGAACTCACCGTTTATAAGGATATAATTTACAAGATATTCATGGCTTTTGTGTATTATATGAGGATATTGGAAACCTTGTGCCTTAATATAGACATGGAGCTCCTCTGTGACATCTAAGCATTACAGAAGGACCATCTGCAAACCCACCAGTCTAAAACTGAGGAGCCATGCGTGAGTCTTTATATGGCCCTGTGCTCCATATACTGTAGAAAGTGGGGGGGGGGGAATGAGTCAGTCTATAGATATTTGTCTGTCTGATGTATAACAGATGCAGTTATAACAATATTACATTACTGTTTGGACGTATATTTTAACTAGGGATGCACCGAATCCACTATTTTGGATTGGCCGAACCCCCGAATCCTTCACGAAGTATTCGGCTGAATACCGGACCAAATCCGAATCCTAATTTGCATACTTCCATGTTTTGGGACAAAAAGTCACGCGATTTCCCTCTCCTTCCCTAATTTGCATATGTAAATTAGGATTCGGATTCGGGTTCGGCCAGACAGAAGGATTCGGCCGAATCGAATCCTGTTGAAAAAGGCCAAATCCTGGCCCAATCCCGAACTGAATCCTGGATTCGGCGCATCCCTAATTTTAACATATACCCCTAATGATATATATAAATATACTGTATATATGAAAATTTGACAGCAATATCTAAAGGGGTAATCCTACTGTTCCAGAGCTGTAACTCCCAGCATCCTTTGCCTGCTGAGTCCTAAGTCACTGATGTATATAATATAACAGTGTAACACCAGCTAACTACACCACTTATTATCATATGTAAGTTGCCAATCACAGGGATGCCAAGATGTGTAACTGCAGAGGCTGTTTGTTCCTAAATATAAGGACCATTTACGAATGCAGTACAGGGACCAAATTTACTAAAGCAAATCATTTATCAGTTCGTTTTTTCAAGAATCCTTCATCCCTTTGGCCAAGCACTGAGATGCAGCCACCACAGTTGTGCCCAGTGGGTCTAAAGAAACACAACTGCATTTTTGTGAATTTTGTACAGGTTACAGCTGATGTTTTCAGAATGAGGGTTGTGTGAATTCTGGTGGGTGCCATTAAAAGTGCATTAGCTAGTTATTCCATTGGTGTCACACGCCCTACAGGAACCCTGGAATTTATCAGCACATTCCGGGAGGCAGTAGCTCCAGGGTTCCCTAGTGTCAGTAGCAGGGCCAGACTGGGAGTGAAATGTAGCCCTGGCTACTGTGCAACACTGGTGGCCAGCCCTCCCCCCACACACAAGTTAAAAAACAACATTGGTGGTCAGGGCCCCCAATAAAATGAAAAAAAAAAATCGGGGTGAGGATCCCCCATTAAAAGTTTAAAAAACACTGTGGCCAGGGATGTAAAAAAAAATTGGTGTTCAGTGGAAACTTACCTTCGGCTTCCATTCATCTTTGGTTCCCATTTGGCTTTAGCTCATATTTGGCTTTGGCTCACATTCAGCTTTGGCTCACATTCGTCTTCAGCCAGGGTTAGACTGGGGGGGGGGTCAGGGCCCCCACACCCCCAAGGGCCCCCTCCCCCAGTTACAAACCCTCCCTCTGTCCCTCTCCCGCCCCCCTCACTGGCACGTAGCTACTCATCTTTATGTGATTGGGTGGGCTGAGGGGAGGAGGTCTGAGCCGGCGGGGGCCCACCGGATGTTTTGCCGGTGTCCCGCTGGCCCAGTCTGATGCCGGCTTCAGCTCACTTTCAGCAGCTACACTTCCCCGGTACATAAATGGAGCTGTCCACCAGGCATTTGCCTGAACGGGCCAATGGCCAGTCCTGGCCTGGTCAGTAGGTGCACTATCCCCACCTGCCCTCCACATTGCTCTGCATTTGGAGCTGAAGCCGAATGGGAGTCAAAGCCAAATTATGGCAAAAGTCAGTATAAGGTGTGCGTGGGGGCAGGGGAAAGGGACTGACAGTGGGTGGGGGCCAGGCCCGGGCTGCTATAAGGTCCCATAGAAAGTCAGTATTTAGTGGGCTGGTGGGGGCTGTTTGAGACTCTATGTGGTTGATTGGGCTTCTGTGTACCTGAAATGCCAGGTCCTATTTTAATTCTCAGTCCGGACCTGGTGGGGGCTCCTGGAGTCAATGCTCCGATGGGTATTGCACACCTCAGTTCACTCCTGAGCCCAATGTCACTTAGCACGACTATATGGAAGGATCATGTTTGGACACCAGTACCTTTATAGCCCTGTGAGTAATAATTTTGCAGTTCCATTTCCTGGAGTATTTTTTTGTCCACTTCGGCTTAATTTACAGATTGCAAGCTCTGATGTAGTCCTTCAGTTATTGCTATTATTACATGTATAAACCATGTCTGTACAAATGGAGGGAACACATGTACACACCAAATGGCCAGAGAGCTCTTGAAAGTGTAAGAGGATTACTCTATGGGGCTAGACCCTTAAGCTTTTACTGTGCCACGGTCAACAACACATGGCTAATTCAGAGTCAGAATTCTAGATGTAGTCCAACTGCACTCTTCCAGCGGTAGCTGCACTGAAACTGACAAGAGCAGATGCTGAGAGTTGTAGTCTGACCCCCATAGAGAGGAGCTTAGGTTGCCCAACCCAACAGGAATCAGGAAGAACAAGAGGCTCAGGCTTCAAGCCACAATTTTGATTGAATTCCACCTATCTCTGCAGGAGTTCAACCCTATAAACTCCCAATGACCTACCACACTCCATGCAGAGCAATTTTAATGGCAGTCTGTCGACCTCAGCCGACTGAATCATTAGAGGTTATTGGGTGCAATAAGGCGAGAGGTATTATGAGACAATTGACAGTCTGTCAGTGTTAATGGTGCCAATGACATTGATGCTAAAGGCACAGTAACCTCACCACGGGCAGTGCCTCATTAGGAATGACCGGAAGACACCAGACAATCGCAACTATTAAGACCCCTATGAGCAGCACGGTGCAATTAGTAGAGCTGGGGGTTACGTGCCTGAATGGAATCAGCCAGCCCAGAGAGGATTTGCCTTCCAATTAGGTAATTACAAATCTCTAGGTGTAGACTGATAATCTTTTCAGCAGATCTTCTTAGTCTCTGTGCCAACTAGGCCAGTTAATGCAGGCGCATCTTTATCCTGCCAGTAAATTAGATTTTCCTTTTAACAGTAGCATCTGTCAGCTTTAGGGTGATATCATGATGCATAGAAATATAGGTCTGAGCTTGCTTGCTAAGGTCTGTATGACATCAGAAACCCTCCAATGCTCATTATGATCAGTGTGAAGATTTTGGAAAGGATAGTGCCATAACATGCATGAATGGTGGACTCTGTCCCTGTAAATAAAGAATGGGACTGGGTGGAGGTCACTTGTTCTCACCTCCTTTGCTCTTCATTGCCATCTCATTGCACCAGTTTCCCTTTATGTATTTAATCAGGGTTTGGTAAATTGCCTCATTAGCCTTGATTTGTGCCTCTACCCCTGTTCCTAACCACTGCTTCTCCCCCATTGCACCCCTGACACCTACATTGCTGCCCCACCATCTGTACCCATTCCATAAGCAGGCCTCCTGGCTACTTGTAGCCCCTGGGGAGCCACCTAGATAGGCTCCGTCTGCCACTGTATTCACTCAAAGAATGCTGAAGAAGCAGAATCTGTGATTTCTGGGGGACCCAGGAGGTTTAGGATGCCCAATAATACAATGTAGGACATTTATGGGGGACCTAAAATGATTCTGGTATGGGGCCATTTCAACCCCTTTCCATTTACATGTGCCCTTTATCCAAACACTGTACAGAACAATAACAGATAGATCAGATGTGGCATTACTCTCTTTATGAATAACAGAATTGGGCTTGGCTGAAACCACAAGGAGGGTTTGGTCTGGTGGTACTGAGGGCTTATGTGAGATGTTTCCTACCTGAACGTGTGTAGTGAGAGAAGATATACCCAATCTGCACAACTGTCTTCAAATGGGAATCATATAATCACCCATAGTAAATGGGAATCTCTTGTGCAGAGAGAAATATTTTGGAACATTGCACTAGCCTCAATTCTGTAGCTTTTGGGTACAGAATTGTACCTACTGGCTGCAGTGCTGTGAACCCAGACACCAACTGATTATCTAACACCAGATTATATAAATACTGTACACGTGTGTGTGTTCTATATTATTCATACAGTAGCCTCCTATTCCCCAGCACCTTGTTGACTAGTGCAACATTGTCCTTTTCTGTCCTGAAAATTGCTGCATAATAAATGCGGTGAAGACAATTGAACTAATGTGTCCTTCATGTATCTTGGTGGGGGTTCTTGAGAATTGTTTGACTTATAAGTGAAAGATCTCACAGCAAAAAAAGTGCAGCAATTTGCACGTATAGTTTGACTGATGGAATCCTTTGGGATGAAGGTCATCTCCAAACTGGAATTTATTTTCAACTGGCCCCATCTGATCTGTTTTTGATTGCTCCAAAAGATTGCTCCGCAGATATAGCAGTGTAGTCAACCATGTTGCATTGTGTGTTGCCAGTTTATGCTGCAGTCGTCATGTCTCTCTTGACTCTTTAATGGGACTTTGGGGCAATGGGACTGTTCACAATTCATGGGTTTTTCAAAGACCCTACTCTGATTCTTGGTTTTGGTGGGATGTTGAGTAAAAAAAATCATTTTTTTGCCAACCACCCATGCAGTCTGTCAGTTTCTTACCATAGAGTTCCTTAGTACACCACTTACTTAACTGCTTTGATATCTCAATACCATTTTAATAACGCGACCAGTGTAGATACAATATGAGTACAAAGAAAGCATTTCACGACAGGCACATTTTATTTAACAGTAAAATATATTAATGTAATTACTCAAAACTTATCATGTGTTAAGTTGACTAAATAGCCCCCCAAAAAAATGCGAAGTGCCATTTAAGTAAGTCATTTGAAAATTTATGGACCTAAATTCAAACGGGAAAGGCCTGCAGGAAGCAAATTTAATATGAACCTCTGAATAGCCGTGTGTTTGCAGAAATACAAACCGTATGTGAAATTCTTTTGAAGTGAAGGGGGGAAAAAAAAAGAAAGAAAGAAATATACAACGTTCAGCATTTTAGAAACAGAGATCTGAAACCAAGTGAATTTCAGAAGAAGCTGAATAAACCTTTACAATGCAGGTGATGTCTACACTTCAAAACATTATTCATTCCAGCCTTCTTCAAGAATCCTTTTATTTCTGTGTATTGTGCATTGTTTTTGTAGACTAGGCTCCCCATCCTAGGGACACAGCTTGAAGCACAGCATGTAAATACTTAACCTATACTAACAACCTAGATAGATGCCTACTTAGATGTCTTTTTGGTCAGTGTCATGCTCAAGGGGGAAGAAACCTCATGGATTCTTTAGAAGACACATATTGCTAAGTTCTTTGCTTGTAAGAACCTCTACCTATGACATGAACTCTTGAATAATGGCCTTACTGTGCAGGGAGAGATAAAAGGCTTGTGATACATAGACACAAAGAAACCAAGAAATCCTTCTGCTTATAAAAAGGATCTTGGTGGGGTCAAAGGGGAGGGGTACAAGAAACGGGGAGTTGAAGACACAAGGCTACTGATGTTTAATAATTAATGATTCTGACCATATTGGTCTATCACTGATCTATCTCTGAACCTAGTATCAGATCCTATGATGTAGATTCAGCTTTCGATATTAAAATGTTATGTAACAGGATGGTCGGTAGGATCCCAGCACTGAGAAGGTCCAACCAGAACCTAGAGGAGCCTGTGTTGTGGCAGTGGAATAGCCAGTGCTAGATCCCAACGTGAAGTGGTCTTGTGTCAGGAATGACCCGAATTGGAACACTGGCATGTGTATTTCTTGGTGTGAGTCTGGTATTGAGCCAGCAGGGACTCTTTGTTCTTACCTTTCTCGGTTGCCCTCAATGTGAATCTTCGTATTCCACTCTTCTGCTCCCTTTTCTTCTCCCACCTCCTAATCTAGTATGTTACTCCTTCGTGCCCGAACCATACCTTGTCCCTGCTACAGGTTCCTGTATACTTGCCTTGTTCCTGAGCCCTTGTCCTTTCCCCTGCCTCCCTCATGTTGATCTTCTGGCTTGGACTTGTGTTGTTTCCCGCCTGTCCCTGAGTTTTGGCCTATTTACTGGACTCAACCTTTGCCTGCTAATTTCCACATTTTGCCTATTTATTCATCTTTGTTCTGTTTTACACCTTACTTTATTTTTTATTAAACTTCACTTTCACTTAATGTTGAATCTGGACTCAGTTCAACGGTTGATGGCTATACCCGGGGTTATCCAGCCTTTAGCCTCCCAACCTCCAGCCACTCCACAGTAACCCTGCATAAAAGTCATGACATCTAGGAGCATTTGACATTGACTTAGAGCAATTAAAACTCCATCAGGGGGTGACTTGGGTTATTATAACCATCAGCCTTTGGACGCAAGTAAAGTGTAAATGTGATTAATTTGATTTCCAGTAGCCATGTTGCTTTTGAAGACAGTACAGTATGTGGCTACTGAAACTGGGAAATGGCTTGGTAGATATAAAAAAGGAGATAGGCAGGAAAAGTGAAACAGAATGTTGAAAACCAAAAAAATACCCCTTGGTTCTTGATAAACAACCTTTTTATTCAGATTGGCTGGCTATTTTCTATGAACCTAGTGTCTGATGTAAATTCAACCTTCAGTATTAAACTGCTGATTAAGGGGCAGTCACTTGGATCCTCCTAAATTAGAAGGAAAAATGTAAGTTCAGAATTTAGTGGAGACTGTGTTGGGGCAGAGGATTAGCTGGTGCTTATGTTAGGTCTCAAGATATTGTGCGCTAATAGCCTTAGTGATAGACTTATGGAACTGAGCAGCCTAAGCTTTACTGAGGAATTGCATTGGCTTATTACTGCTGGTAACTACCAGCCTTGGGACCTAAGGAAAGACAGAGGTGATTGTCAGTATAGTAGAGCCATGTAACTGCTGCAGTACTGTATGTGACTACTGTCTGTACCAGAAAACCTTAGACACTTTCCAGACTATTATTCTTCCTCTCCTCACCTCATAGTCTCTCTTTTATATCTATTTACTATATTCTTCCATTATTAAAGGGATTCTGTCATGATTTTTATGATGTAGTTTAAACTTCTAAATTACACTGTTTACACTGAAAATAATTCACTCTACAATATAAAATTGAATTCCTGAACCAGCAAGTATATTTTTTAGTTGTAATATTGGTGTGTAGGCACATCTCAGGATATTTTGCCTGGTCATGTGCTTTAAGAAAGAGCCAGCACTTTAGGATGGAACTGCTTTCTGGCAGGCTGTTGTTTCTCCTACTCAATGTAACTGAATGTGTCGCAGTGGGACCTGGATTTTACTATTGAGTGCTATTCTAAGATCTACCAGGCAGCTGTTATCTTGTGTTAGGGAGTTGCTATCTGGTTGTTAGGCTGCTGGGGGTGAAAAGGAGGGGATGATATCACTGCAACTTGCAGTACTGCAGTAAAGAGTGACTGAAGTTTATCAGAGCACAAGTCACATGGCATGGGGGCACCTGGGAAACTGACAATATGTCTAGCCCCATGTCAGATTTCAAAATTAAATAGAAATAAAATCTGTTTGCTCTTTTGAGAAATGGATTTCAGTGCAGAATTCTGCTGGAGCAGCACTATTAACTTATGTGTTTTTTCCCATGACAGTAACCCTTTAAGCATTTTAGGGAATGACCATGAAAAAGGCCAAATGGTTAGAAACAGGAGGGTCCACTGATACCTGGGCACACCGGGACGTTTCCTGGCATCCCAGTGGGCCAGTCCCACACTGACTGTAATCCCTATTTATTCTTGCTCAATCACTATATGTTCTATTGAATTCTAACAACATAGGCTTTGCTCAGCCCTTTTCAATAAAAAAGGTTATTATCAGAAGGTTGTTATATCCACTTAGTGTAAAACATCACCGTAACGTTAGTGCACTTAAAGGGACAGATTTATCAAAGGTCAAAGTGAAAATTCAAATTAAAAAAATTCAAATTTCAAGTTAATTTTTGAGTACTTCGACTAGGGAATAGTCCAAATTTAATTTGAAAATTTGCATATCGTAATTTATCATGTACTGTCTGTGTTTTTGCCTATGGGGGACCTCCTAGAACCTATTTGGAGTCAATTGGTGGACTTTGAAAAATCGAATGCGTTATTACTTTGATTTGTACGTTTCGATTTTGGCCGATCAAAACCTGACCTATTCACCCAAAAAAACTTTCAATTTAATTTCGGTTGGTCTTTTTGAATTTTGAAGTTTTTCAAATTCGAAAAATGTTGTAGAAGGTCCCCATAGGTTAACATAGCACATAGGCAAAGTATTGAAGTTAAAGTTTTTTTTAAAGAGAAAGTACTTTGATTATCAAATGGCCGAATATTCGAACGATTTTTACTTCGAATATTGAACTAAAAAAAACGTCGAAATTCGACCATCGAATTAAAAAACTTCTAATTCGAATATCGAATTCAAAGTTTTTTCAGCAAATTTGGCAATCCTGTGGTCGAATAAAAATCGTTTGATCGAACGATTAAATCGTTCGAATCGAAAGTTTTGAACGATTTTAGCGTACGATTTTTATTCCATGTGTAAAGACTTAGAAAAATGTTGTAGAAGGTCCCCTTAGGTTAACATAGCACTTCGGCAGGTTTAATTTGGCAAAGTATTGAAGTCGAAGTTTTTCGTAAGAGACAGTACTTCGATTATCGAATGGTCGAATATTCGAACGATTTTTACTTCGAATCGAAGTCGAACTAAATTCGAAGTCGTAGTATCCTATATCCAAAAAATTACTTCAAAATTCGAACTTTTTGTACTACGAAAATTCACTCGAACCTTAGTAAATCTGCCCCTTAGTCTTCAATTTAAGTAAGTGTCCTGTCATCTTTCCTTCTGTACAGAACCCTATGTAAATAGTGACACATAAGAGAACTGAACATGTGCCACGTAAATTGTGATTTTTGGTACATATGTTTGTTATAGATTTGTACTAAACCTTTTGACTGTTGTTCTCTGCTGCGGCACAAGGGTCCCCGTTGGAACGAAATGTTTCCTTGGCAAAGGCGACTGTAACAAATCAATGGTAATGTACTTTCTGCATTTGGTTTGGTTTTGTAGGCAGCAACTGTCACCTGGGATATGGGACCCTATGGCTGTAGGGGGGCCCATCAGGTACAGGGGGTCCCATTCCATGAGGCCTAACTTAATGAGCAATTTCAATATATATTGGTAAAACAGGACAACCTCCTGATATTTGGGGAGCCCTAAAATTAAATTGCTGTGGGGCCCAGTCACAACTAGTTACTCCACTGTGCTAAATTGTATCCTCAATCCCATACCTCCCAACTGTCCCGTTTTCAGAGGGACAGTCCCTCTTTTGACAGCTCAACCCACAGTCCCTCATTTGTACTGGAAAGTCTGTTTTTCTCTGCACTGAACAGCCAGAAAAAGAAACAAAGCTTCTAACTTAATTGGCTTTTGGCAGAGGGCACACAACAGCCGCAGCTGCAGATTAGATACTTTTGTAACAATTTCTATATAAGCAAATATGTAACAATATCAGATAACAGGTCCCTTGGGAAAAGACTCGCAGTTTAAAGGGCAATTAACTTTCATTAGCAAAACTGTATTAACTGGAAAAAAAACCACAGAAATATGTTCAAACTTTCATAACCTGACAAATTTTGTAAAATGAACATGGTAATTAGGGGCGTGGCCACGAAAAATGGGAGTGATGAAAAAAATGTCACCGCATTATGCGTGGCAACTTTTTTGTCCCTCTTTTTATTTCCAAAATGTTGCGAGGTATGAAATTCTACTGTGACTTCTCTACTAGGTAAGAACAGCTTAGGGACTGTATATGGGCCGTCTATATTCACTGTGTGTTCAGATCAGAGGGACACAGGGGCGACAATCTTCCCGGCCCAACAGCTTTTATATGTAAAGTGGGGGGGGTCCAGCTGTGTTTCCTGGATTAGCTGGGCCCCCTTTGAACTGCCAATGTAGGAACCGAGTTGCTCTGAAATAGGAGCTGAAAGCCGCAGAAAGGAGTCAGGAAGAGGAAAGGTAAGTTCCACTGAACACCAATAGGCTTCTATTAAACCGTTGGGCACTGTTTTTTTTTATTTGTGGGTGGGCCCAGAAAATGTTGCTGTACGAGGCCCCTGTGGATTCTGATGGTGGCCCTGGTTAAGCTATAGAGATAAAGAAATACATACTGTTTATACAGGGGTCAAAATGTAAAGGATTTTGGGGTACAGAGAAAATGAAAGGAATGCATGGCTTCTATCAGGGTCGGACTGGGCTGGCGGGACACCGGGAAAAAACCCGGTGGGCCCTCAGATCTTGTGGGCACACCCTGCTCTGCTTCTCTTCTTTCTGCCATGACCTCTCTTATTTGGGTCGTTTGCGGCAAAACCACAATTTGTGTGAGTGCACACGTGCGTCGCAGGGCTGGGGGGTCTGGCCAGAGGGGGCCCTGAAACTGCAGTCCAGTCTGACCCTGGCTTCTATACAGACAAGGCATTAAAGGAGAATTCAACCGTTTACCAAAAATAACCCTACCCCCACATAGACCCCCCTCCCTCCTCCCCCCATTCTAGCTGCCCCCCGAAAAATGCCCCTAACTTTATACTTACCCCTCGGGGCAGAGTCACAGCATCAGAGTTCATGGCAGCCATCTTGTGGTTCTTCAGTAATCTGAGTATGAGACCAGTGAAGTGGCGCATGCGCAGTTGAAGCAATTTGCGATGGATGAAAACTGTCGAATCGCCGGAAGAAGACACGAAGACCCGGAAATGGTTACTGTGAACTCCGGTGCCTGAATCTGTACCAAGGGGTAAGTATAAAGTTAGGGGCATTTCCCCGGGGGGGGCAGCTAGGCTGGGGGAGAGGAGGGAGGGGGTCTACTTGGGTTGGGGTAGGGTTTTTTTTTTTGGTAAACGGTTTAATTCTCCTTTAAGGGGTTCTTCACCTTTAAATTAGCTTTGAGTATGATTTAGAAAGTAATATTTGGAGACAATTTTCAATTGGTTTTCAGTTATTATTGAAGTTAACTTTTTATTCAGCAGTTCTCCAGTTTGTAATTTCAGCCATCTGTTGCAAGTTATTTTAAGAGACTGGAATATGCATAGGGGGCCTGAATAGGTGAGTAAAGGTATGGGATCCGTTATCTGGAAACCTGTTGTCCAGAAAGTTCACAATTACAGGAAGACCATCTCCCATACACATTTTAATTGTATGTATGTATGTATGTATGTATGTATATTTTTATTTGTAAAGCGCTCCTTGAGGGCACAGCACTGTACAACAAAACAATAAATTAGTAGTAACAAACAAGGGGTCATTGGAATAAAAAGTAACAATAAGTGCATTATTAGAATACAATTCACAAAAATATACAATATAATTACAATGCAGATTAAGTGCTCAGTGTCAAGGAAACAAAAGGCTAGAGGACCCTACCCCGTAGGGTTTACAGACTAAATGGGAGGGTAACATACAGAGACACAATTCAGAGGGGTATTAAGGTGCTGTGGGTTACAGTTTGTTACACTGTTATATAAGTGCCAGTTCAGGTGTTATCCAGGTGCTCCCAGAGGGAGTCTTTGAGTTTTGTTTTGAAAACATTGAGGGAGGATTCTCTCCCGAGAGATTCAGGAATGGCATTCCAAATATAAGGAGTCGCAAGAGAGAAGGGTTTGATATGGGAAACAGCAGTAGTAGTGGGGTACAACCAGGCGGTTGCTCTGAGAGGAGCGGAGGTTTCGGGCAGGAACATATAGAGAGACAAGAGATGAGATGTAGTTAGGTGCAGAGGAATGAAGGGCTTTGAAGGTTATGAGGAGGAGTTTATAAGTTATACTTTGTTTTATGGGAAGCCATGATAAGGACTTCAGCAGTGGAGGGGCCTGTACCCTTTTGGATGAGAGGCAGCAGAATTCTGGCAGCAGTGTTTAATACAGACTGTAGAGGGGAGAGATGGGAGTTAGGGAGGCCAGTTAGTAGAAGGTTACAGTAATCTAGTCTGGATAGGATGAGAGCATGCATGAGCGTCTTGGATGTATCAGGTGAAAGGAAGGGACGGATTTTGGCAATATTGCTTAAGAAGAAGTGACATGTTTTCACAGTGGTGTTAATATGATCAGAGAAGGAGAGAGAGGAGTCAAAGATTACCCCCAGACAGCGAGCTGAGTTGACAGGATTAATGAGCATGCCATCAATAGAGACAGTAAATAGGGGAGTAGGACCAGGCTTAGGTGGAAAGATGATAAGTTCAGTTTTTGTTAGGTTGAGTTTGAGGTGGCGCTGGTTCATCCAATTTGAGATAGCCAGGAGGCAGTTAGAGATCTGAGCCTCTGTTTCAGCTGTTAATGAAGGGGTGGATAAATATATTTGGGTATCATCAGCATACAGATGATAATTAAAACCAAATGAATGGATGAGATCTCCCAAAGATAGAGTGTACAGGGAGAACAACAGCGGACCAAGTACGGAGCCTTGCGGCACCCCCACATTAAGTGGAACTGGAGATGAGGTTTTGTTATCATAGGAGACAGTGAATGATCGGTTAGAGAGGTAAGAAGAGAGCCAAGAGGCAGCCTGGTTATGGATGCCAAGCGAATAGAGAATCTGCATCAGTAGAGAGTGATCAACTGTATCAAATGCAGATGATAGGTCAAGGAGAAGGATGGAGAAGTGACCTTTGGCTTTGGCAACCTGAAGATCATTTGTAACTCTGCACAAAGCAGTCTCAGTAGAGTAACCAGGCCGGAAACCAGATTGCAGAGGGTCCAACAGATCATGGGTGTGTAGAAAGTTAGTAATACGGGAGAACACAATACGCTCTAGGAGTTTAGAGGCAAGTGGTAAAAGGGAGACAGAACGGTAATTTAATAGACAGGCTGGGTCAAGGGTGGCCTTTTTAAGAATAGGCTTTACACAGGCCTGTTTGAAAGGAGAAGGGAAGGTTCCAGAAGCTAGAGAAGAATTGAAGATGTGAGTAAGTAGTGGGGTAAGCTCTGCAACCCAGTGTTTGAGCAGAGAAGAAGGCATAGGGTCAAGGGGGCAAGTTGTGAGTGGAGAGGACAAAAGAAGCTTGGAGACTTCAGACATTGTTACCGGAGGGAAGGAATTAAGACATGCAGAAGGGGGCTTAGGAAGGAGGAACTGGTTTACATTAGTAGAGGTAGGGATCTGATTGCGGATGGACTCTACTTTGTCTTTAAAGAAATCAGCAAAGTCCTGAGGAGAGTGTGTCTGGTTGACTGATACTGTGGATGAGGGATGGAGAAGAGTATTGAATAGAGAAAACAGGCGTCGTGGGTTGGATTTGTGATTGTTTATAAGGGGACTGTAGTACTCTTGTTTGGCTTTTGACAATGCAGAATTGAGGCAGGACAATAGAAATTTATTTGATTGAATAATTAAAATATTAAAAAAGGATTTCCCTTTTCTCGGTAATAATAAAACAGTAGCTTGTACTTGATCCCAACTAAGATATAATTAATCCTTATTGGAAGCAAAACCAGCCTATTTATTTAAGTTATTTAATATTTAATAATTGTTTTTTTTTTTTTTTTAAAGTAGATTTCAGTTATGGAGATCCACATTACAGAAAGACCCCTTATCTGGAAAACTCCAGGTCCCAAGCAGTCTGGATAACATCTCATACCTATATTAAAAACTAGCAACAGTAAATATGGAGCCTTGCAGCGTATTTGACACTTCTATTGACAACTTCATGGTCCTTTATTATTAACTTTTCTGCATTATAGTACATGTTGATATGCGCATTATTTGAATTAAGCTCAGGGGCGATCCGTGGGCTGCTGCGCCTGAGGCAGCAACCCCAATGTCGCCCCCTTCTCCCGATCCGCGCTTAAAAGTTTAGCGTCGGAGCGGTTCCGGAAATTCAGCTCTTAAAGTTACAGGGGGCGGCTTTTTGCCGCTCCCTTGTAACTGTCCGTTCCCTGCCAGCCCTGATGAAGCTCTATAGAGTGCTACAACTAAAATATCAGGGGTCCCTTCTTTTATCTAACAGCTCTAATTGGGTTTAAGTATTTTTATTTGTATTGTGATTCCCTGGCACGATTGTCTAATAAACATTGCCTTTTTATTCATACACATGTTAATACAAATATCTTAGTAGTATTCAGCCGGTTCCCAGAGTATAAATCCCCTGTTTTTTTTGTATTCTACATCTCAACACACCTGCATTTGTGACATGCAAGTTATCCAGAATGCTCGGGACCTGGGTTTTTCCAGATAACGGATCTTTTCTTAATTTGGATCTTCATACCCAAACTCTACTAGAAAATCATGAAATCATTAAATAAACCCAATAGGCTGGTTTTGCTTCCAATAAGGATTAATTATATCTTTGTTGGGATCAAGTACAAGCTACTGTTTTATTATTAGACAGAAAAAGGAAATCATTTTTAAAAATTAGTTTTATTTGGATAAAATGGAGTCTATGGGAGACGGCCTTCCCGTAATTCAGAGCATTCTGCATAATGGGTTTCCGGATAACAGATCCCATACCTGTATATGCGGTATAGAATGTTTACCAATGTACTGTAGGTAGGGAATACTTGTTGGGAGGTATATCTTACAAGGAAACACCAATTTAAAAGGCCCCTGAACAACACGACAGGTATCAGACTAAATACACAAGAAGAATATGTGCTGTTAAATTATACAGCCGAATGGTTATTTATCTCCCTCCCGCACAATGCAGAAAATCAGTGAATTCTAACACTATTAATTGAGACAAAGTATAAGGCGAGAGGATGCCGAAATACAGAAAGAACGGGGATTTTTGCTTGTTTCACGGAAACCACTTAAAGTAATCCCTCGAGTCTATCCGTGGGGCTTGAATGTCTAATGGCTTCTATAATGACATATGATAAGAGCCCAAGATTCTTTTATTCTTTCAGAAACTGCTGCAAATACACAACCCTAATGGCTCCCAGACTGACAGCTGTAAAACTCAATTGACTGAATAAATAACTTTAACCAAGCCGGGGTCTGTCATTTCTGAAACAGGGCAGGAATAAATAGATTTCCCCGAAATCCTATTCAGAAAACACTGATTGGGTGAAATATCTCACAGGCCTATTTATTTTCACCGAGCATGGAATGACATGAATTCTGTAATATTTGTTAATATGATATGCCTATAAACCCTTTATGGTGAGAATGGGCTCAGGAAGCCTAGTGTTTTAGGGGTTCCCAGGATTAGATTTCATCAAAGGGAAACCGTGTCAATATTTTATTGTGGGAAAAAGTAGGGGCATTTGTTCCTATAATAAAGCACTGAGATTTTTTGGCTGTAGGGACCCTTACTACCACCCCCTCCCTCCCAACGTAATCAGAGATAATGAGCTCTTTATAAGCAAGCCCCCGGCACCAGTCTGTGTCTCCTGCTTAAAAATAAGCACCGCTTCATCAAATAAGGTGTTTACCTGGGAAAGGTAATTTCTTTACCTGCCTTTTGCTCCTCCCATCATTGTTCTGAAGAAGCAGGAACTTTGAAAGTACTTTCATCCTGGTCAATAGACAAAAGTGATGGGCAGAACTTGGAGTCAAAGCCCTCAAGTGTTTGTAGAGGTCCACCTGAAAGGACTTCTTCTGCCATTGAAATGCTGCTTTCCATTCATTAGTATTAGTAGTGATGGGCGAATTTTTCCCGTTTCGCCAAAAAATTCCAGAATTTCCGGCCAGAAATTTGCGAAATGCATTGAAGTCAATAGGCGTCAACATTATTTGGACGTCAATTTTGAAACCCGTGACAATTGTTATACGCGCCTATTTTTGTCAAATGCATTAAAGTCAATGGGCATCTGAAATAATTTTGACGCGCGACAATGTTTATGTCCAAATTTTTTTGACACAGCGCATTTTGTGCCAGTTAATTTTCGATGCAGGTTCCTGAATTTATTCATAGTAACATAGTAAGTTAGGTTGAAAAAAGACACCTTTTAACTAAATTTTAACCTGCCTAACTGCCAGTTAAAAGTTGAAGCCTCTCCAATTTGCCTCAGAGGGGGAAAAATTCCTTCCTGACTCCAAAATGTCGGACCAGTCCCTGGATCATCTTGTACTATGAGCTATCTTCCATAAACCTGTATTCCCTCAGGCAGTGAAACGAGGAAATTCGCCACAAATTCATCCTGGCGAATTTATTAGCCCATCACTAATTAAAAGCGATGACTCAAAGGGGAGTTTTGTCTACTGCTATGAATGTTCCCAAGTGCCCTAGCCCTCAATGTCCTGTTTAAAAAATAGCAGCACCCAAAGCATTTCACTTGAGCAACCCTGAGATTTTCAGTAGTGCCATGCAAGTGGAGTAAACCTTGCAATGGGTTACAAAATGTGATTGTCAAATTGTTTAACTTCAAATCCCATCCTGCTGGTCCAACATTTGCTCAAGACCCTCCTTTGAAAGTTTAAGGTTTGGCCAGGGCTCTCTTAGCTCATCATACATAGCTACAAAGAGATACAAAGTACAGATATCAGTAAATCAGCCATTGTTCCTAGAATATAGACAACAAATACACATCTCATCCCAATTGGCCTTCAGGCTGAATCTACCAGCCACTGCTCTTTGGGGTCAGCCCCACACAGTGTCGGACTGGCCCACCTGGATACCAGCAAATCTCCCAGGTTTTAGTGGGCCCTCATGATGTCAAAATTTGGCCTTTTCATGGTCATTCCCTATTACTATGAAGCTAAATTGATGGAATAATAGATTATAGTATGTAAAGAATAGAGACTAGAAGAGTAGAGGTTGAGTGAGGAGAGGAATAATAATAGTACTGAGAGTGGGCCCCTGGTCTAAGGTTTTAGGGTGGGCCCCTGGTGTCCCAGTCCAACACTGGCTCCCCAGATTGGGAACCACTGCTCTCAGTGCTGCTCCCAAGTTCTTAGGAAGCTAAAGCTGGAACCATAGCTTACAAACTGAATCAAGGTTTTTCCAGCTTTCTTAAAGATCGTTATGGTGCACCTGTTGAGCACAGTTCAAGTTTATGCTGCTTTTTGAGGCGCAACAAGGTATATATTTAGATAATATTGAGGAAATAGTCTTATATCCAGGGCAGGGAAATTAAGTATTTATATTACACTCCACTTCTCAGAAAACCCATGTGTTTCCAAAATGAGCCGTAGCTCCCACTTCTGTAGGGAATCGTTGGTACAAAAAAGGGGCATGATTACTAACACAGGAGATAAATATCTGGAGAGATATTTGGAGATATTGCCCATGGCAACCAATCAGCAATTAGATTTAAACAGCCACCTATAAGTTAGAAAACAAAAGCCGTGCTATGTTATGCTATGTTGCTATATCTCCAGAAATCTCTCCAGATTTTTATCTCCAATGTTAGTAAGCATGCCCCAATACCTACCATCAAGCATTGCTGGAAGAATCAATGGTTTAGCTAATTTGCCAGATCTTCCTGTTCTTATTTGTACATGCCAAACATGTGGTCCCAAAGATGTGGATATATTTAATTATTTTGGCAGATGCACAGGAAATAATAGCCTGGTGTGATTTGTAGACAGCTTATTAGGTATATGTTTAAGTCACATACAAAGGTGCATCAGGAGAAGACTCTTTCGTAGCTGGAAAATCATTCAGCAGTTATTCTAGGAATGTGGTTTCCTATCCAAAGAAGCTGATTCAGTTTCATTTCTGGTGGTTCAGTTCCCACTGTCATTACTCTAGCAGTGCCGGTTACTATAGTGAGTGAGAAAGTGTCTTGCTTGGTTTGGCAGAACTATACAAAAGGTTGCCTGTCTCAAGTTATTTGGCAAGGATCCCCGTGGCATATGATAAGATGTAGCTGTGCGCTCAGTCACTGCAGAATGGACTCATTCCATGGCCACGTCACTCGCAGGGACCAGCCTGCAAAATCCCCCAGAAACGCTCTCTTTAAAACTATGGCAATATTTTCACTTGCCTAATATGTTACAACAGCTGCTCAGTGTTTCACTGTATGGTTCCCACACCTGTTCTTTGAGGTCAAGCATAAAATATCTACATTTGGTGCCAGTATTCCTCTGTCAGGAAATCGGATACTTGCATGAAACAGAGTTTGTGTTTGAGATCATGTTAAAAGAAAAAAAAACCCCAAGGATTTAAAATGTCTTCGCCAGTCTGGCACTGGTCATATGTTAATTATGCGATAGACATGTAATATCCATGCTTGGTGTCATCAAGAAGGATCTCTAATGCTCTGGGCCTGAACATCTCACACAGCATTAAAGGGATACTGTCATCAGAAAACATCAGTTAATAGTGCTACTCCAGCAGAATTCTGCACTGAAATCCATTTCTCAAAAGAGCAAACAGATTTTTTTATATTCAATTTTGAAATCTGACATGGGGCTAGACATTTTGTCAATTTCCCAGCTGCCCCCAGTCATGTAACTTGTGCCTGCACTTTAGGAGAGAAATGCTTTCTGGCAGGCTGCTGTTTTTCCTTCTCAATGTAACTGAATGTGTCTCAGTGGGACATGGGTTTTTACTATTGAGTGTTGTTCTTAGATCCACCAGGCAGCTGTTATCTTGTGTTAGGGAGCTGTTATCTGGTTACCTTCCCATTGTTCTTTTGTTTGGCTGCTGGGGGGGGAAGGGAGGGGGGTGATATCACTCCAACTTGCAGTACAGCAGTAAAGAGTGGCTGAAGTTTATCAGAGCACAAGTCACATGACTTGGGGCAGCTGGGAAATTGACAATATATCTAGCCCCATGTCAGATTTCAAAATTTAATATAAAAAAATCTGTTTGCTCTTTTGAGAAATGGATTTCAGTGCATAATTCTGCTGGAGCAGCACTATTAACTGATTCTTTTTGAAATTTTTTTTTTTTACCATGACAGTATACCTTTAAGTAAAAATGTCTCTGTGTGCCTAACCCCATGGACAAAGTATTATAATGGGAAGAAAATGCTTTTTATCATAGCAAGGAACATGCTGGTATCACACACCACTTTCTTTGATTATAACAGGACACAATTTCTTCTACAAAGATGATAAATGGGCCTTATACCATTAAATGGTGCCAAAAAAATATATGTCCATGGAGCATTTAGGAGCAAAAAAGTCCAAAAGTGGCAGCAGGTAGTTCTATATCATATCAAGGTTTGTCCAGTAGATGATTTCTCCTGTTTCTCTAGCCTTCTTTTGCCCAGGTTCTGAAGAATATTGTTGAGACATTGCACAGCTAGGTCTAACTTTTTCTTTAAGTAGTAACTCTACTCACTAATTATTGCACTGTTTGGCAGACACTCAGCTACGTGTATCTTTCTACTCAAGTTTATCTGCTGGCTTCTTGACAAACCCAAGAGTTTCAATGACATAGCTGAGAGATGGAAACCAGAATCTTCTCCTTGAGATGATGCCAAGCAGAATTTGACTGAATTCATTTTCCATTACAATAAGCACCAGAATTATAATGGACAGATGGATCCATAGTGATCATTGAAAAATCAGCTCCCTTAGGTCTCGTTTACAACCTCAGCCACAACCGTGGTTGCGTAACAATAGATGCAAATCATTGTGCACATTGATGCCATTCATTGAAGGTTCTTTTAGATGCTGCTTGAACCTCCCTATAGATGTACCAGCACAATTGCACCTATTGACACATGGATAATTGCATTTGTTTAGGAGCAACAGAGGCACTTGTGTTCAGCCATAATGACTTTGGAATTGTGGGTTAAAACACTGCATTGCAGGTATAAAAGGGAACTGGAAATGCCCTACAGTCACCTGGAATGCTCAGCTAACTATTTGCAATAGGGATGCACTGCTGAGAGTCTGAGTTCTGTAATGTTACATTCTCTTCTGTGTTATGTTCTGCCTGGAGGAACCCAGTCTCTTCTCCTTTATAGACCCATGTGAATATGAATATGATGACAAGGTACAATTCAAAGCATCACATGTGTCTCTCTGACATCTTTTTTAATGTGCGGGTAATTAATAAAGAACAGCATCGGGTGGGACGGCTCCTCTTTTATGTACGTGTCACCCAACTCAACAAGGGCTATGAAAAAAACATCTGCAAAAGCAAAATTACCTGTGATTAAATTGCCTGAGATGCGTTTGCTGAGCTCCCTTATACTTTAACTGACAATCAACAGAGGGTGTCGCCATTTTCATTTCATCACATGGCTTGTACCCTGTAACCAAATCTGATAAGGAGACAAGTTGATTGCTCGCCTTTTTACAGCCCTAGAATAAATGGCTTTGTTGTTGTCAAGCACCCATCCATGTGGATTTTTGATCGTTCATCAATGCAAGCTATGATGCAGATGAGGGATTTGCACCAGTTTAATGGGTTTTGGTTCCTTTGTAATAAAATGTACATTGATTTTTTTTGTAAAGAAATGTGTGAGGCTGGGTTAAAAAAACAAATACATGATAATAGCTGGGAGTCAAAAAAGCAACATAATTGATGTAATGACATTTATTTAGCTTTCTATACTCTATATATACTCTATACCAGGAGTGCCCATAATTTACTAATGCGGGGTCTACTTAAGTGATGATGTCCAATTATGATCTATCCATAAAAGCGTTGTTCGCATTCTGTTCCATGAAAATTATTACTTAAATATTATATTTATTTATGAGCAAATGTATATTGCTATGTTTAACTAGCAATTATTACTCATGTAACCAAAACATGATAAATATCTGAATGAAACAGGAGAGTTTTTTAGACAGAGTCTTGAGATCTACTGATCACCAGCTAAAGGTCTACTGCAGTGATCCCCAACCGGTAGTTCATGAGTAACATGTTGCTCTCCAACTCCTTGGATGTTGCTCCCAGTGGCCTCAAAGCAGGTGCTTATTTTTGAATTCCAGGCTTGGAGGCAAGTTTTAATCGCATAAAAATGAAGTATAGCGCCACGTAGAGCCTCCTGTAGGCTGCCAGTCCACATAGGGGCTACCAAATAGCCAATCACAGCCCTTATTTGGCTCCCCAAGGGACTTTTTCATGCTTGTTTTGCTCCCCAACTCTTTTTACATTTGAATGTGGCTCATGGGTAAAAAAAAGGTTGGGGACCCCTGGTCTACTGGTAGATCCCGATCTACCTTTTGGACACCCCTGTTCTATACAGTCCCACAATGTTCTGTGGTTGTGTACTCATTGTTATAAAAGTGTAATGTATGATTGATTCTATTGATTTTAAACCTGTACCTGTTCTTGTAGGATGTTCTTAATGGGAATGATTGTATTGGATAATAACGTATTGACCTACATAGGGTAGCACCTGCATGTAAAAAAAATATAAAAAATGTTTCATTATTGACATGATTTCCTTCTTTATTGGAGAATACACTTTATCCCAGCCACAGACACATAACTAAGTTCCTCAAAAGCCATTGAACCTGCAAGTATATAGGGAAAACCAGTGTAAACACATACAACCCATATAATAATCGGCTTGAAATTGAACCAATATTCCCTGCGGCATGGAGTCTAACCCCTGTGCCACTCTATAATCATCCTTGTCTGCTATGATCAGTTCAATTTTAGACTGAGAACTATTTGGTGGGTACAACATTAAAGTGTTTACATCCAGTTACCCCTCACATATGCCCCACAATACCTGAACTGCAAATGGAAACAGCTCCACTTCCAGTCAAAGAGTAATTAGAATGGCCATCAGTCTCCTCATTTTTGAGCACGTTGTCCTCAAAAATACAGGACTTTGCATCAGTTTTATCAGGAGCCAATTAAATTGCCTGTTGTGTTTTAGAGGAGGAAACCAGAGTACCCACTTAAGAATGGGGACAATATATAGACACATTGCTAATAGTGCCCAAGATGGAATTCAACCTAGGCAGATGTAGGCAGACCACAAAGGCATCATGGTGGGTGCGTCTCAACTAAGGGACTGGGTGGAACATTTTGACAGCCGTATGTGAGGTGACACTGACGTGAGGAGACTGATGGCCATTCTAATTTTTCAAGAAACACTGCTGACATGCAGAAGATTTGCTAGCTTTTTAAATCTCCTTAGAGCCTAGTCCCCAGAGCTCCAGCGGAAACCTGTGGATGAGCACACTCACTGGGGGAGAGCAAGGAGTAGACGTAGACCCTCTGGCCTAGAAGCTGATTTAGAAATCCAGACATGGGTAGGAAGGGGGCCTAGAGGAGCAAAATCAAGCCATGCCTAGGATCCCAGTGCATCAAGACAGTAAAGCTACCACTGTACCACCATGATGCCAACTATAAATGTATTTTGTAATTATCCAATGTAAGTATTATAAATTGAATTTAGATATTTTCCTTCTGCTACCACCTTTATCAAGGTTTTACTAGCTTAACAACCCGCCATCATGTCTGAATGGCTTCTTGTTGCCACCTTATGACCTCTCAATCTCGTGGCAAGAATCCAGAAGGCATCATGGTTCAGCAGCCAATATAGTGTGGCTTCATGCCACCAAAACCATTATGGAGCTCTTCCTACAAAGACCCTCCCTGGTTGCTCTGAATAGGTATAGTCAGGGACGCCATCAGGGGGGCACAGGGGGTACTCCTGTACCCGGCCCGGCCCCCTTTGACAGCGTCAAAGCCGTGCCGCCTCTTCTGAAGTCCTGAACCTGATGAGCTGAAATGTCGAAGTTCCGAACAGCCGAAGTTGCAAAGCCGCGAAAAGACCTGAAGCCATGAAGTGAGCTGAAATTTAAGTCCCGAGGCCTCAAAAAGACCTGAAGTCACAAAAGGAGTCGGAGTGGAAGTCCTGAAGGCATGAGATACGTTGTATTGAACACCAATGTGTGTTTTTTTTTTTAAACCCCTAGCCACCAATTTATTATTTTAATACTCTATAGGACCCTGCCACCAATGATTTTTTTTTAAAAAAAATATTCTCTGGGGCCCCAATGTTTTATTAACTTGTGTTTTTTCAAAAAAAAAAAAAAAAACTTTTATGGGGTGCCCTGGCATAAAAATTTTTTTTAATTTATGGGGGGCCCTGACCACCAATGATTTTTTAAAAACTTTTATAGTGGGCTACAATGTTATTTTTTTTTCAAGTTATAGGGGGCCCCTGCTCAGCAATTATTTTTTTTAATATGTAGGGGTGCCATGACCACCAATTTCTTAAAAAAAGCTTTTATGGGGGCCCTGGCACCACAATTTTTTTTTTTACTTATAGGGGGGCCCTGACCATCAATGGCTTTTTATAACTTGTGTGTGTGGAGGGGGTTTACTGTTTTTTAGCGTTGATGTCTGTGTGGACATTTAACTGAGGGGTAGGTGGGATCTGGGGTGGGGCTTGGGGGATGGGGTCAGCAGGGCCCAGGGAGGCCTGAAAATTTTGTTGTATGGGGCCCTGTGATTTCTAATGGTGGCCCTAATTTCGTTACAAATATTTGTATATTTAAATGACGCTGTGTCTTTTTGGTTGCATTTAGAAGTCATTGTGGTGGAAAGGCTTTCAAAGAATTACTCTACATGATCATCACCTTCAACTGCCTGCTCTGTACTTTGTGTTAGCACATCATCAAGTGTCATCCAACGACTGCCAGCTTCACTGCACACCATTCCTAAGGCTATTACTTAGACCATGCTACTGTGAATAGGTGAGGGGCGCTTGCAGAAAAAGTAGAAGAATCAACATGTGAAATGGCATTAGAGTGGATTCTTTTTTTTTGGTGAGGCTGAAGCATTGATTAAACATTATAACAAACAACAGATCGCTCATTATTTCCCTCTCAGTGGTGTGAGAATGGTAGTGCTGATAGGGCTTAAGGTAGCTGGTGGGAGAGAAAGAGAAGTGACAGGCTAACAGTTCACTTCCATCCAATTAACAGACGTGGAGATCAAAGCCGGCCTCCCCTACACACACTGCAGGCCTGGTAAATGAATTATAGAAGAGAACAAATCCAGTTGTTTCTTCTCCCCCATTCATGAGGCCTGGGTTAGAAGACTTTTAATAAGATGTTTGAGGTTAAAAGGTTTTAAGTTCCTTGGAGGGAGAAGAACAAGAGAAACGCCTGATAATTTCAGCATGTGCAATATCTGCAATTCACTGAGGCGTGGCTCGAGTCCAATTACTTTAAAAAAGAAGAATAAAGGAAGACAAAGATGTTAAAATGTAGATAGAAAGGGTAAATAAAAACAGAATTTATTGAAAAAAAAAAGGTTAATTCTCTCAATTTTTTCAGTTGCTTTCCATTTCTTATTTTTTACCGTTTTTCCAAAATCTAAGTTTCTAGTTTAATGTTCCTGTCTCTGGTGTTGGCTGCTCAGTAATTCAGGTGCCGATTCTGAACTGTTTCAATTTTGCAACATTTAGTTGATCCATTTCTTAAGAGCTTCTCTGGAGTATTAGCAACTATTGTATCAATTATATCAGCTGCCTTTAATAAAACGTAGGGATTCTGCTCAGCAGGGACAAATATAACTAAATGTATCAATTTAGAACAGTTTACAGGGTCGGCGACCCCTCCTCCCAGAGCTGCTTTAGAAGGTGAAAAATTTACACTTCAATATTAGAAGAATGATCACACATAGAAAATAGAAAGTAATTGGAAAAAGTGTTCATTTCTGGCGATCTGTCTGAAACCAACTGAACTGAAAAAAGTGTTGGAAGGTGAACAACCCCTTTAATGCAAGACCCCAAAGCTGTAAATTTCCAGTGCTAACCATTGTGCCATGGAATAAGGCAAAAGGAAACAGAAATCCCCATACACTGGTGTTCATCTTAGTGTTAAACACTTTACACTAAACATTTACCTGTAAGCAAAAGTGATGGGCGAATCTGTGCCGAAAAATGTGCGAATTTATAGAGAAATTTGCGAAACGATTAACAATTTGTGAAACGCAATGGGCATCAAAATAATTCTGATGTGCGTCAATTTTCACATGAGCGTCAGTTATTATATATTTGCGACTATTTGGTCCAAATGCAATGTCAATGGGAGTCCGAATAATTTTGATGCGCGACAATGTTTAGGCGAGCGACAATTTTGATGTGCGTCAATTGTTTTTTAAAGCGGCGGATTTTTCACCGGCAAATTCTCAAGACAGTTTCACAAATTAATTTGCTTGTGGCGAAACAAGGAAATTCACAGCAAATTTGTGTCTAGTAACTAGTAAGCAACATTCAGATGAAAAATATTCCTGGGTGGGGCAAAATAAGTGCTGTGATTGGCCATTTGGTAGCCCCATGTAGACTGGCAGCTTACAGGAGGTTCTGTTTGGCAGTACATCTGGTTTTTATGGAACCAAAACTTGCCTCCAAGGCTGTAATTCAAAAATTAGCACCAGCTTTGAGGCCCCTGCGAGCAACATCCAAGGGTTTGAAGAGCAACATGTTGGTCACAAGGCACCGGTTGAACATCACTGATCTAAGGTAAGGGGGGGTAGACTGATGGTCTTCAGTTGATATGAGCTACCTCCAATCAATACTACTACATTTGTCATAGTTCTGCATTATAAGGATTGATGACTTCTTTCAAACAATTCAGCTGATATTAAATTGTGTGAAACCAGAACATCGTCCTTTCCTACAGAAATATTGAGTGGTGACATTAGCTGAGTACCTGCTAGACTTGCTGTGGTTCTGGCATCTTCCAGTCTTTATAGGATAGAGGTGAAAGAGGCCTGTAGAAACTAGAAAGAACTTATAGACAGTCCATCCTATGAAGCACACATTTGTAAGGACCAATGTGAGAAAAAACAATGAAACAGGTATGGTAGGAAATTTTGGTGATTCATGAATCAAACCATGAATTAAACTGGCCATTTAAAAAAAATGAAAACGTGGTCAGATTGATCACATATGGTTAGCAATCTTGTTGATGTCATCATAGACCATCACATTCAGAATTATGGTCTATGGATGCAAATACACTTTTATCAAATAGGAAATAATTAAACTACAACACTAAGGGGCACATTTCTTAAAATTCAACATTGTGTTCTTTCTGCTATTCTGCAAAAAAAAAATAATTATGAATTATTTCAAATATGAGGTTTCTTTCTTTTCTTTTTTTTAAGAATTCAAATGAAGAAATTCTGTAACTGAAACCTGGCAGGTATCTACAGAAGTCAACGTGAACTGTATTTTCAACATCAACGAGCTGTTACGTAATTTACATTTTTTTGTTGAATTTGTAAAAATGAATGGAACACTTTGATTTTCATGGGGATTGGGTTATTTTTCAACTGCGGTTTAACACTTTGTGGAGGTTTTTTTTTGCATGCTAGAAAATAAGTGCAACTACAAAAGTAGATTAAACAAAGATTTGTCCAAAATTTCAAATTGTTTTTGTTGTTTGCGGAATTGCACGTATTTCATTCTATCCCTACCATCTAATAGCATGGGTGTCTGCAGAAAATGACAGACAATTTCTTAGAACTAGCTAAAGAAGTCAGGGTGGGGCAACTGCTCCCACTTGCCCCCTTCTGCAGACACCCATGTCTAATAGTAATACAGTCTAAGGTCTGGACAAAAAGAATATTCCAGTAGCACGCTGAGGCGGTGGAACCAAATATTTATTTGTGCCACTAACCAGGTCAGTCTCAGTTCTGAAAATATTTATGGGATTCAAATCCAGTTAAAATAAATCGTTACATTTGGGCAATTAAATAAATGTATTTATCAACAAATTATGACATGGGGAGGGCCTATTTCATAAAACTCCACATTTTAAAAAAAAAAAATTAAATTCAACCAAAATCCCAAACCTGAATTCCCTTAATTTACCAATAATTGGGTGGTTCACCTTCAAACAACTAGTTGGTTTCAGATAGATCGCTAGAAATAACGACTTTTTCCAATCACTTTATATGTCACCGTTTTTCTTATATTGATGTGTAAAGTGCAGTTTTTCACCTTCTAAAGCAGCTCTGGGAGAGGGGGGTCGCCGACCCTGTAAACTGTTTTAAATTGATACATTTAGTTGATACATTTGTTTATTCCTGCTGAGCAGAATCCCTGAGTTTCATTACAGGCAGCTGTTAGAATTGATACAATAGTTGCTGATACTCCAGAGATGCTGCTTAGAAATGGATCAATTTAGGGACAGATTTAGGGGCAGATCAAGTCGAGGTTTTTGTGTACTTCGACTAGGGAATAGTCCAAATTCGATTCAAATTTTAAAAGTATTAAAAAATTAGAGTATCGAAATTTATCAAGTAGGGGCAGATCTACTAAGCTCGAGTGAAGAATTCGAATGGAAAAAAATTCGAATTTCAAAGCATTTTTTTGGGTAAAATCATTCGACTATTCGACCATTCGGTAGTCGAAGTACTGTCTCTTTAAAAAAAATTCGACTTCATACTTCGCCATTTTAAAGCCTACGGAGCTGCAATGTTACCCTATGGGGACCTTCCCCAGCACTTTTCCCCAGCAGTTTTTTTTGATCGAATAAAAATCCTTCGATTGATCAATTAAAATCGTTAGAATCGATATTCGAATTCGAAGGAATTTACTTCGAGGGTCGAATTCGAAGGTTTATTAACCCTCTAAATTCGACCCCTGATAAAGCTGCCCCGTAGTGTCTCTTTAAAAATTTGACCATTCTAAAACCTGCCAAATTGCTGTTTTAATCTATGGGGGACCTCCTATAACCCATTTGGAGTCAATTGGTGGTCAATTGAAAAACCAAAGTTTTTTTGGGAAAAACTTTGATTCGAATTTGATTGAATGCGCTATTCCTTCGATTTGAACGATTTGAATTCACTGAATATGGACCTATTCGACCGGAAACTGACCTATTCAGCCAGAAATAAACTTTGACTTAATTTCGGGTCGTCTTTTTGAATTCGACCCTTGATAAATCTGCCCCCTAAATGTTGCAAAATTGGAACAGAGTCTGCACCTGAGCTGCCAGACTGAAACACCAGAGACACGAATATTCGACTTTAAACTTAGATTTTGGAAAAACAGTAAAAAATAAAAAATGTAAAGTTATTGAAAAAAAATCTTTATTTCTGGGGAACAATCTGAAAAAAGTGTTTGGAAGGTAAACAACCCCTTTATTGCAGAAAATGTTGGTGCATGAAAAAGTTTCATTCAAAAGTTTTCATTCTTCGAATCGTGCAACTTTTTTTTAATTAATGCCCAAAGACTCGACTTTATTGAATTGTCACCGCAACCACTCGAATTTATCGGATTATCGAATGAAACCCAGAGCAAACAGTCCTGAAGGTAAAAAAAAAACACAATCTTGTTGTTAAAAGGACCAACTGCCATTGACTTCTACGGTTTTAGCTGGAGTATTTTCAGATTAGAATTTTTAGCAACTTCAGAGCATAATAAACCTCCAAAAATCCTGGGTTTTCCCCTTTAAAAACTAGACCAGAAAAATGAGTGATTCATTAAATAGGCCCCTTAGTCCTGTTGGTTACTGTTCTGGTCTTCATGTTCAGCTCTGCTCCACTCCATTTGCCAATCATGGCCACCGGGGACATGGCAGTTACCGAGGGGAGGCTCTCAGTGGTCGTTTGGAGATGCCCAGGGGCCCATTGAATCCTTTGCTTTTCTTTTATTTCATTTTAATGCTAATTAAGCACAAGCAGATTTATAGTTACAGCTAGCCATATCCTCACTTTCCATTTTTAGCTGCTAGTGTATCCGTTGTTTGTGGTTTCAATGCATAAAAATTTATATTTCAAGGCGGAGCTATTATTTTAGGGGGCTTCTTTATCTCTCTCTCAGTTGCTGCTCCCTTATGAATGTCTCCCTCTAGCAAACATTTGTTAGGAAACTGTTCAGTTCCAGCGCTGACAGTTTAAGGTCATTGTCAACGTTTATAAATCTGTATTCAAATCACTCCCCTGAGACTAATTCCTTGGGAAAGCAGTTGTGGTGGGTCCCCAGCAGGAAGGTTTTTTTACGCAACACAAAATTTTAAATGAGTTTTGGCATTGGAGCGACATAATTATGACGCGCGTCGTTATTTTCGTAATTTGATGGGCTATCGTTTGCAAAGATGAAAAAGGAGAAATGTTTGGTAAATGTTTCTATTTTGATTATTTAGGAATAATCGTTTTTTTTTTCTCTTTTCTCAATTTTATACCAACCAATACAGCATTGTTATACTATGAGTTCGCCTGTGAGGATATGATATTATTTGACTTCAAAGTATACTATTCATAATAGTGGGTGCATTATCCTTTATACAGGTATGGGATCCATTATTCGTAAACCCATAATCTAGAAAGATCCGAATTATGGAAAGGCTGTGCCTAATAGACTCCATTTTATTCACATAACCCAAATTATTTAAAATGATTTCCTTTTTCTCTGTAATAATAAAACAGTCGCTTGTACTTGATCCCAACTAAGATATTATTAATCCTTATTGGAAGCAGAACCAGCCTATTGGGTTTATTTAATTTTTAAATGCTTTTCTAGTAGATTTTAGGTAGACCTAATTACAGAAAGGTCCATTACCCGGAAAAGCCCAGGTCCCGAGCATTCTGGATAACAGGTCCCATACCTGTATAACATGCCTCTCAACTAGGATTGCCACCTTTTCTGGAAACAAAAACACTGGCCTTCCTATATATTTATCTTTTTTCCCTATTAAAGGGGATGTAAAGGCAAAAAAAATAAAATCCCATTTTTACTTTCTTTAATGAAAAAGAAACCTATCTCCAATATACTTTAATTTAAAAATGTGTACTGTTTTTATAAGAAACCTGACTGTATGCGGTGAAATTCTCCCTTCATTTACTGCTGTGGATAGGAATTGTCAGACGGTCCCTAACTACTCTGCAGGGAAAAAATCATACTTATGAACAGCAGGGGGAGCCCCCGACTTACTTACCAGCCATGCAGAACTCAACAGCTTTGTTTATGATGACCCCTAAGCAGACCAGACCACACTGAGCATGTGCACAGTCTTGCAAAGATGTTTAACAAAGTTACAAGATGGTGACCCCTGTAGCCAACAAGTTCATGTTTATATTTAGTATACAAAATACAGCATTTCTAGCCTTATTCTATTTTAGACTTGACATGCCCTTTAATAACATTGGGATCAACCATAATTTTTACCAGCCAGGCCAGTAAAATACCGGCCAGGTGACAACTGACAACCCTACTCCCAACTGTGCCGTTTCCTGCAGTACAGTCCCGATTTTGAGTTTCTCTTTGATCTTCTAAACTGATGCCAGAAAAAAGATACAAAGTTTCTGAAACTTCTGAAACTTAATTAAAAGAAGAGGCTGCAGCTGCATTATGGGTAAAAAAACATGGCAATTGTCATTCATAAGAGCACTTTGCACTTGCATTGTAAATAATCCCTGTTAACTACATTAGACCAGTAATGCACAAATAGGAATTGCTGCTACGAGTTATAGTACCCAGTAGTGATGCCAAGGTCAACAATTCCTGACCTGGAAGCTTGAATCAGAGCCAAACCTGACCAAGGCCACTGTACAGCTAATATTCTATATTCACTATACCCTCATCCAACTTGCCCATCTCTGATGTCACAGGAGAGGCGGGGTTCTGGGTGTGCACCCATAAAAGTTAGTGTCGGAGGAGCTGGAGCTAGTGATAGGTGAATAAATTCTGTGAATTTGTGACGATTTTCTGGGTTTCACTGCTAGCGAATGAATTTGCGAAATTGCAGTGAAAATTCACCAGTGAAAATTCGCCGGCATCATAGAATTTTGGCCTCGCATCGGAACAGTCAATCGCGTCAAAACTGTCGTCAACATTATCCGGACGCCCATTGACTTTAACGCTGCCGTCAAAATTGATGCGCCTGTCAAAGTTTGCGCCCGACTAATTTTTTGCTGTTTCGTCAATTTCGTTGGAAATTTTTTCGACTAATTCACCCATTACTGGCTGGAGCCAAGGAAACATGGGAGAAAGAGATTGAGGCGGGGGGGTGGAACTGCATATATTTAAAGGGATACATACTGTCATGGGAAAACATGTTTTTTCAAAACTCATCAGTTAATAGGGTTGCTTCAGCAGACTTCTGAACTGAAATACAATTCTCAAATTCTCAATTTTGAAATCTGACATGGGGCTAGACATATTGTTAGTTTCCCAGCTGCCCCCAGTCATGTAACTTGTGTCTGCACTTTTGGATGGAACTGCTTTCTGGCAGGCTGTTGTTTCTTCTACTCAATGTAAATGAATGTGTTGCAGTGGGATATGGATTTTACTATTGAGTGCTGTTATTAGATCTACCAGGCAGCTGTTATCTTGTGTTAGGGAGCTGCTATTTGTTACCTTCCCATTGTTCTGTTGTTTGGCTGCTGGGGGGGGGGGGAAAGGGAGGAGGGTGATATCACTCCAACTTGCAGTACAGCAGTAAAGAGTGACTGAAGTTATCAGAGCACAAGTCACATGACTGGGGGCAGCTGGGAAACTGACAATATGTCTAGCCCCATGTCAGATTTCAAAACTGAATATAAAAATAGCTGTTTGCTCTTTTGAAAAATGGATTTCAGTGCAGAATTCTGCTGGAGCAGCACTATTAACTGATGTGTTTTGAAAAAAACATGTTTTCCCATGACAGTATTAGGGATGTAGCGAACGTCGGAAAAAAAGTTCGCGAACATATTCGCGAACTTGCGTCAAAAATGCAAACGGTTCGCGAACGTCGCGAACTCCATAGACTTCAATGGGAAGGCGAATTTTAAAAGCTAGAAAAGACATTTCTGGCCAGAAAAATGATTTTAAAGTTATTTAAAGGGTGCAACGACCTGGACAGTGGCATGCCAGAGGGGGATCACGGGCAAAAATGTATCTGAAAAATACATTGTTGACACAGCGCTGCGTTTTGTGCTGTAAAGGGCAGAAATCACACTACGTCACTCAGGTGATGTTTCTGGACACGGAATGTGAAAAAGCTCACACAGCTAGGTGGCACTTGGTTAAAGACTGGGCAAACAAATTGAAACAATGCCTGCAAGGTCAACGTATACACTACAGCAGTGGATACGGAATATATTATTGCTGCTTGAACAACGTCACTCAGGTGGTGTTTCTGGAGACGGTATTATTATTGATATTTAGACAGAATGTGAACAAGCTCACACAGCTAGGTGGCAGTTGTTTGAAAATGAAGAACACACTGGGCAAACAAATTGAAACAATGCCTGCAAGGTCAACGTATACACTACAGCAGTGGATACGGAATATATTATTGCTGCTTGAAAAACGTCACTCGGGTGGTGTTTCTGGAGACGGTATTATTATTGATATTTAGACAGAATGTGAACAAGCTCACACAGCTAGGTGGCAGTTGTTTGAAGAACACACTGGGCAAATAATGCCTGCAAGTGCACTACTATTGGTGCACTACTATGAAGAACAGCAAACAGCACTGGACACGTTAAAGAACAGTAAGATAAGTAAAATAAAAAAAAATATATATGTATATTAAAAAAAAAAAATTACTCTGGTTGGTGCTGAACTACTAGGAGCAGCACAGTAGCACACCAGTCCCACTCCCCAACACAGCTAGACTAATAGCACTGGGCTCTTATAGTAGCAAAGTATAAAAACAAAAAAGAAAATAAAAGCAGTCCTTACAAGGACTATTGGGTTATTACAGCAGTCAGCAGATGAGATCAGAAGAGATCAGTGCCCACAGCAGCTACATACAGAGCACTGCAGTAGAAGGTAGATTACTAGCCAGCAAAGCTACCTAACCTAAAATGTCCCTCAAATCCCTGCAGAGTTCTGTCCCTACAATACAGAGCAGTATCAAGTAGATTACTAGCCAGCAAAGTTACTATCAACTGTCCCTCAAATCACTAACAGCTCTCCCCCTACACTATCTCTTCCAAGCACACACAGGCAGAATGAAAAAACGCTGCAGGGCTTCAGTTTATATATGGAAGGGGAGTGGTCCAGGGGGTGTGGGGGTGGTCCAGGAGGGAGAGCTTCCTCATTGGCTGCCATGTATCTGCTGGTCTGGGGGAGAAATTGCAAAAAAAAGCGCCAGCTAAGGCGAACCCAAATTGGCGAACGTCGCGCGACGTTCGCGAACATTCGGCGAGCGCGAACAGTCGATGTTCGCGCGAACAATGTGACTTCAATTATCCAGACATTGACTGGGGTAATGGGGTTGCTAAGACAGAAAAAGCTAGTAGGTTTGTAAATATGCTGAATGACAACTTTTTATTCCAGCTCGTTCAAGAACCTACTAGGAATAACTCTCTTTTGGACCTTGTAATAACTAACAATACTGAACTCATCTCTAACATTTGTGTGGGTGAGCATTTAGGGAATAGTGATCATAACATGGTCTCCTTTGAGATTCTGTTGCAGAAGCAATTCTATAAGGGAGTAACTAAAACACTAAATTTCAGACGTGCAAACTTTGACAGTATAAGGGCATCTCTGCAACATATTAAGTGGGAAATGCTTTTCACAGGGTTAAACACAGAACAAAAATGGGAAGTCTTTAAAATGCTGCTTAATAAATATACTTGTCAGTATATTCCACTTGTAAGCAAGGAACGTCGTTGCAAAGCAAAACCTTTTTGGTTCAATAGAAGCGTTGGTGTTGAGGTGGGTAAGAAAAGACGTGCTTTTAAGGCTTTCAAGTTAGCTGGTACAGCCGAAACATTTATAAGGTACAAGGAGGCCAATAAATCATGCAAAGAAGCTATAAGGCAAGCTAAAATTGCTATAGAAAAGGATATTGCAGCAAGCAGTAAAAAAAATCCAAAATTATTTTTTAAATATGTCAATAGTAAAAAAATGAAGCAGGAAGGGGTGGGACCCTTACTATCAGAGGGGGGTCAGCTGGTTGATGAAAACAAAATAAAAGCGCAGATTCTGAACTCGTATTTTTCATCTGTGTACACAAATGAAGAACCAGTAAGTGAAGGTTTCCTTCTTAACACTCCCAATTCTAGTAATACAACTAATGATGCATGGTTCACACATGAAGAAATTCAAAAGAGACTTGAACATGTTAAGATTAACAAAGGTCCAGGGCCAGATGGTATTCATCCCAGGGTAATTAGCGAGCTTAGCTCTGTGATTGCCAAACCTCTTTACTTAATTTTTCAGGATTCATTGAGATCTGGCATTGTGCCGAGAGACTGGCGAATTGCTAATGTGGTGCCTCTATTCAAAAAAGGATCCCGTTCTCAGCCTCAAAACTATAGGCCAGTTAGTCTGACGTCAGTATTAGGAAAGCTTTTCGAAGGGTTAATAAAGGATAAGATACTGGACTTCATAGCAAATCATAATACTATGAGTTTGTGCCAGCATGGTTTTATGCGTAATAGATCTTGCCAGACTAACTTAATTTCTTTTTACGAGAATGTAAGTAGAGACCTCGATTCTGGGATGGCAGTGGATGTGATTTACTTAGACTTTGCTAAAGCATTTGATACAGTGCCACACAAAAGGTTACTGGTTAAATTAAGGAATGTTGGCCTGGAACATAGTATTTGTACCTGGATAGAGAACTGGCTAAAAGATAGACTACAAAGAGTGGTGGTAAATGGAACATTTTCTAATTGGACCAGTGTTGTTAGTGGAGTACCGCAGGGCTCTGTACTAGGTCCCTTGCTTTTCAACTTGTTTATTAATGACCTGGAGGTGGGCATTGAAAGTACTGTTTCTATTTTTGCAGATGATACTAAATTGTGCAGAACTATAGGTTCCATGCAGGATGCTGCCACTTTGCAAAGTGATCTGTCTAAACTGGAAAACTGGGCAGCAAACTGGAAAATGAGGTTCAACGTTGATAAATGCAAGGTTATGCACTTTGGCAAAAATAATATAAATGCAAGTTATACACTAAATGGCAGTGTGTTGGGAGTTTCCTTAAATGAAAAAGATCTAGGGGTCTTTGTAGATAACATGTTGTCTAATTCTGGGCAGTGTCATTCTGTGGCTACTAAAGCAAATAAAGTTCTGTCTTGCATAAAAAAGGGCATTAACTCAAGGGATGAAAACATAATTATGCCTCTTTATAGGTCCTTGGTGAGGCCTCATCTGGAGTATGCAGTTCAGTTTTGGACTCCAGTCCTTAAGAGGGATATAAATGAGCTGGAGAGAGTGCAGAGACGTGCAACTAAATTGGTTAGAGGGACGGAAGACTTAAATTATGAGGGTAGACTGTCAAGGTTGGGGTTGTTTTCTCTGGAAAAAAGGCGCTTGCGAGGGGACATGATTACACTTTACAAGTACATTAGAGGACATTATAGACAAATGGCAGGGGACCTTTTTACCCATAAAGTGGATCACCGTACCAGAGGCCACCCCTTTAGACTAGAAGAAAAGAACTTTCATTTGAAGCAACGTAGAGGGTTCTTCACAGTCAGGACAGTGAGGTTGTGGAATGCACTGCCGGGTGATGTTGTGATGGCTGATTCAGTTAATGACTATAAGAATGGCTTGGATGATTTTTTGGACAGACATAATATCCAAGGCTATTGTGATACTAAACTCTATAGTTAGTATAGGTATGGGTATAAAGAATTTTAATTAAAAGTAGGGAGGGGTGTGTGTATGGATGATGGGTTTTCATTTGGAGGGGTTGAACTTGATGGACTTTGTCTTTTTTCAACCCAATTTAACTATGTAACTATGTAACTATGTAACAAGTTTGCCGGCGAACAGTCCGCGACATCCCTAGACAGTGTCCCTTTAAGTCTTCTGCCTGCGACCCATCAAAAGGCTAAATTGTTGGCCCAAACACGCCAGATTTATGGGTTTGGGGCTCACCACGCACCTATAGTAACTAGTCTTTGCTACTGCTTGAACCCTAATAGTGTCTTGTGACCAAACTCCCAACTAATCCCAATTATAAACCATTGTTTATCTCTCGTCTCTCTATAACTGCAGGCACCACATTGTGCAGTAACAGAAAAAAATTCAAAACTATTGACAGCTATTTCATGTGCCACAGCCCCATATTCCTTCTTTTACTAAGTCGCCCATTTAAATCTGTACAGGCAGGATTACTGTTAATTATTTATGGATTTGGGCTCCCCGGGGGGCGGATGGGACTGGGTTTGTCATTATTTAAAAATACAATCAATCTTACTAGAGATTCTGCCAGCATTGTATACAGACACGTCACTGTTAATGGCAAAATACACACAAACACTGTTAGGAAAACAAACGCACACATTTACCGGAGGGAGGCGAGTGTCCGGGAATGGGAGGGTGCACGGGGAATTAATAAAATAGTAATGAAGGTGCAGTAAACACGGCTACAGATTAGCTCAGGATGGAATATTTTGCTTCCCTGCTGGGCTAATGCAGTAAATATTGTGTTTTTCCCAGCTACCACCTTGTGCTTTCATAGGTTACCTCTCTGTTTCCCTGATTAGTTCTGTGGGACTCCCTGCACCCCCCGACGTGCCCTGCTGCTCTCTCTGCAGAACCTAACGGGGTTTGATAGAGAATAGTGATGGGTGAATTTGTCCCATTTCGGTTTGCCACGAATTTCACGAATTTCCGCGAAATTCGCCAAACTGTGAAATGTGAAAAACAGCGATTTTGACGCCGGCACCCATTAAAGTCAATGGGTGTCCGTTTCTCGTCGCCGTCACAATTGGTGGCGGTGTCATAACCATCGCCAGCGTTGAATTTGTCCCGTTTTGCTTCGCCACAAATTTTGCCAATTTCCCCAGTCCTCATACATCGATTTTGACACAAGCGACAATTCGCCGCCGTCAAAATGTGCACCGCCGTCAAAGTTGACGCTGGCACCCATCAGTCAATGGGCATCCGTTTCTCGTCGCCGGCAAAAAAGAAGCTTTGACACCGGCATCAAAACCATCGCAGGCGTCAACATTTTTTAGAAGCCGGCAAATTTTCACCAGCCGGAATGGGCAAATTCGTGCCTGGCAAATAAATTCGCCCATCACTAATAGAGAACAATCTAAACTATTGTCAGTTGCGGCCAGAACCAAAATCAATTTAAATTGAGTACATATATGTGTAGGATCTGTTATCCAGAATGCTCAAGACCTGGGGTTTTCCAGATAAAGGATCTTTCCTTAATTTGTATTAGTAGGGCACCTATCAGAGCCAAAATCAATAAATCTACTTAATTATTTTAGGGACATTTTCAGGGCTATTGAAATATGTGTGTGGGGGGGAAGCGGGGATGGGGGGACTATCTCCATTAAAGGAGAATCGAACCCTAAAAACAAATATGGCTAGAAATGCTGTATTTTATATACTACACCTACTGTACCAGCCTACCGGTTTAGCAATCCAATAACAATAAAGATTCAGGTCTTCAAAATTATCCCCAGCCGTCCCTATCGGACCTTATAAGGCCATCTTTTGAGTGTCGTTGGCACTGCACATGCTCAGTTTGGTCTGGGCGGCTGTTGAGAATATAAGCTTAGAGGGCATCACAAATTGCTGTTCGTGATTCTTAGTACATGGTAAGAGCTGCCATGTAATGTGAGTCTGAATTATTCACTCATCTTATACTGGGACTTTTATTTTCTATATATGCAGTATATTGTGAGTGGGTCCCTAAGCTCAGTAAGTGACAGCAGCACAGAGCATGTGCAGTGAATCAGCAGAAAAGAAGATGGGGAGCTACTGGGGCATCTGCCTTGGACTGGTAGGACCAAAACATAATGTGCAACATTTCTAGCCTACTTCTTTGTTATGCTTTAAAAGAATGGTCTTACCACTTATTAATAGTGATGGGCGAATGAATTCACCTGGCATGAATTCTCAGTGAATTTCTGAATGAATGAATTCGCAAATCTCCCGCGAAAACTTCGCCAGCGTTGAATTCCGTTTTTCACAATTTTTCCCTGAAAACGGTCGAATTGCTCAATTTTTCTGTGAAAATTTTAGAATTGCTAGAGTTTTTCGTGAAAACGTTCTAATTGCTTGATTTTAGGGAAAACGTTCGAATTGCTGATTTTTTTAGTGAAAACTTTCGAATTTCAGAATTTTTTGTGAAAACTTTAGAATTTCACAATTTTTTCGTGAAAACATTCGAAATTTCACCATTTTTTCGTGCACTTTTCGATTTCCAGATTTTTCGCGGTTTCTCAAATTTTGCGGCAAATTCACAAATTTTACGGCGAAGAGAAACGGGAGAAATTCACCCATCACTATTTATTAACTGTGATATTAAAGAGACACAAACTCAATTAGAAAACAGTTACATCTCAATCAGTTTGAAGACCATACGGTACTTGTGTTCTGAACCTGAAAATTAATTTATTTCCTAATTTAAAACCGACAACACATTATCTACATGAGTAGGCCTGCTAACTATCCTTTAAAAAGAGAAAAAAAAAAGGCAGCTTAAATTGCTTCTCCAGCCATCATGGAAATAACTTGACGATTATTATTTGATATATATGGTCTGTCATCCTTTCTTTTTATCCACTGGCTGATATGGTCATTAAATACGTTATATACTGAAATCCAAAAAAAAAGATGAGTTTACCGCGTTCAACTCTCGCACCGTGAATGATAATTGGGTAACGGCAGGGGTCAGTGCCCGGACTTGAATTATGAAGGATCATTATGACAGATGCTTTTTTATTGTTAGAAAGTCATTCACCCAGTTTCTATAACTCAGCGACCACTTGTACAGGTATGGGACCTGTTATCCAGATCCATTATTTGGATCTCCATACATTAAGGGGGATATTTATTAAAGTTTGAAAGTCAAAAACTCGAAAAATTCAAGTATTTTTTAGTATAGAATCCAAATTTTTAATGGACAAAAAAACTTGAATTTTTTAGAGATTTATTATACCCCGAGGATGGAAAAAGTCTGAATCCGAAAATCTGGCATCTCAGACCTGCCAAGGTTGTATATAAGTCAATGGGAGAGGTCCCTATCCTTTTTAGAAGTTTCTGTGGTCTGTGATGGAATTAGCTTGCAAATCTGACTATTTTGGACTTTTTGGGCAAAAATCTGAAAAATTCTGGCTTTTCAGGAAAAAGCCTGAAAAAAATCAAGTGATTCTGGAAAAAACGTACAATTTGGATTTTCGCTCGATTTTTTCATGTTTGTCCCCAATTGGATAAAATCGTGATTTTTTAATAATAGATAAGGTCCAATCATGGATTCTAGTTTGGTCTGACTTTTTTCATTAAAATAGTCAGATAAATTCAGACTCTGATAAATAAGACCCTTATCCTGGGCGCAACTTCGCATATTAGGGAATTAGCATAGTGGTAGCGAATTTGCGCCTGGTGAAGTGGTGCGATGTGTGCAAAGCGGTCGCTGGCGACAATTCGCCCTTTAGTAAATCTGGCCTTAATGCTAATTCCCTAATATGCAAAGTTGCGCCCTTGATGCGAGCATTTCATAGCGAAGATGCACTGGCGTTTGTTTGTGTCTAGCGAAAATTAGCTAGTGATCTTGCGTTTATGTCAATTTGCATTGTGGGAAATTTAAAGTTGTATGGACTAGTGATGGGTGGGATGAATCGGTTTGATTTGCCACGGAATTTGCGAATTTCCCGAAAATTCACAAAACGGGCGAAGAATTTGTGAAACAGGATTTTTGACTCTGGCAACAATTGATGAACGTTAAAGTCAATGGGCGTCCGTTTAATTGTTACCAGTGTCGGAAGTGTCGCCAGTGTCAACACTTTTTTGACGCTGACAAATTTTTGCAAATTTATTCGCCGATGTCGAAAAGGTGCAAATTCGCAGTGAATTCGTGCCTGCCAAAGAAGGTCCTCAGTGTCATTTAGACGCTTGCAGAGTTACCAGGTCTAATTTTAAAAACCAGCCAAAAGCCATATCAAAAATACCCCAAAAAATCCCATGTGCAAAAAATATATTTGTAAAAATATACCCCCCTGTGCCTCCAACCTGCCTTCCAGTTACATCCATCTCTTCAATTGCACACTGTGCCAGTTTGTAGTTTTACTTTAACCTGTACAACTGGGCCAAGTTTAAAGGAGAACTAAAGCTTAACTAAATAAGTAGCTAGAAATGTTGTACATTATGTTTTGTGCTTCTGTACCAGCCCAAGGCAACCACAGCCCTTTAGCAGTAAAGATCTGTGTCTCCAAAGATGCCCCAGTAGCTCCCCATCTTCTTTTCTGCTGATTCACTGCACATGCTCTGTGCTGCTGTCACTTACTGAGCTTAGGGACCCACTCACAATGTACAGTACACATAGAATAGAAATGTCACAATATAAGGCTGATTAGTAATTAATACAGATAATTACTACATGGCAGCACAGAAACCAGTGCAATTAGCATCAGAATTTAATAATCAGCAAACCTGTAGCATCAGCTTATATTACAGGGGAAGCTCATTTTCTGTTGGATAATTAGTGACGAGCCCTAAGCTTAGCTTCTCAACAGCCAATCAGAGCCCACTGAGCATGTGAGTGTCACAGACACTTTCCAAGATGGTGACCCCCTGTGACAAGTTTGAAGTCCTGGATCATTGCTGCTATTGACAAGCTGAAACTTTAGCCTCGTGCAGTAAGATCACTATATAAAATATGGCATTTTTAACCACATTAATTTTTTAGGGTTTGGTTCTCCTTTAAAGGGACATTGTCTAGTATGCACTGCACATGGCACAACGCCACAACTTTAATTTCAATGGAGTGTCTATCTGAAGGTTGCACAAAGCCATGAATATCTTGTAAATTATATCCTTAAACTGTGAGTTCTGATGTCATTTTTGTCACATGACTCACTAAAACTTGTGTATTATAATAAATAAAGTACCCCCTGTTGGAAAATATGAGGATATTAAAAGTCAACTTGGAGTTTCATGACCTGTATAAATGCACTTGGCCTTCGGCCTCGTGTTTTATATGGCCATGGAACTCCTCAATGACTTATAATATCCTCATATTTTGTAACAGGGGGTACTTTATTTATTCACTGTATATTCTACAGTTGTTCCATTGGAGAATGGAAATCAGAGGAAGTGTCTAAAATGTAGACCATGTTAACTCTAAGAGCAGAAATGTCAAATATATCTGCTTGTTGATAGACACATTATGCTTCTCTTAACCCCCAAAATGAATATTTAAGCAACAGATAGTTTATATCAAATTAAGTGACATATTAAAGAATCTCATCAAACTGGAATATATATTTAAGTAAATATTGCCCTTTTACATCTCTTGCCTTGAGCCACCATTTTGTGATGGTCTATGTGCTGCCTCAGAGATCACCTGACCAGAAATACTGCAGCTCTAACTGTAACAGGAAGAAGTGTGGAAGCAAAAGACACAACTCTGTCTGTTAATTGGCTCATGAGACCTAACATGTATGGTATGTTTGTATGCACCGTGAATACTACAATCCCAGGTGGTGGCAATATCAATTTTCTATTACTGTTCTAATATGTTTCTCTTATTAACCGATTTCTCTCACTTTCCTGGTTTTATGTAACTCGGCCTGCCTATTGACTGATATAACTAGAAATTATGCAGCCAGTTTCATTCATTGGGGCTTATTTATCGAAATCCAAGTATTTATGCAAGTCAGACCAAACTAGAATCCATGATTGGACCTTATTTATAATTAAAAAAGCACAATTTAATCGGATAGGGGACAAGCTCAATAAAATTGAGCGAAAACCTGAATTGTTAGTTTTTGGTCTCAAATCATTAGTTTTTTGGGGGCTGTTTCCTGAAACGCCAGAATTTTTCTAATTTTTGCCCAAAAAATCTGAAATAGTCGGATTTTCTGGCTAATTTCAGAGCAGACCACAGAAACTTCCAAATAGGATAGAGACCTCTCCTTTCGGGGTATAATAAATCTTGAAAAATTCTAGGTTTTTTTCCACTAAAAATTCTGATATCATAGTGCCATTCTGACTTTAATAAATAACCTCCTGAATGTTCTTGAAAATGCTAATAATTCGCTCTCTTGCAACTCAGCGCTTTCGTGGACTATTTTTAAACATTCCTAAATAAATATAATGCAGACATTTTGTATTATATTTATATATTGAACGACTGAAACTCTCTGGGCCATATGGTTTGCCAGGTTTTTGGACAGATAAAAGAGAGAACGTTCTATATCTTCCCAGATTGGGTGCATTTTCAGCAACGCATGCATTATTTATTCACTTGCTTGATTAGCCAGAACAAAAATAGACATAGACCTTGTGACATGATTTGGGTTTCCAGCAAACAATAATGCATCAAATAAATTATGGAATGATTCTGTTTTGTAGGAATCCTTTAGTCACCTGCTGCATTGCTGAGACACACGTATAAGTACCATATACTGTATATTGATGACAATGATTGCTAGCCATAATCAATGAAAGAAAGTGCTATTTGTGCAAGTTAATGAGTCTGCTGCTACATAGAGCTTGCAATCCACATTGGTACAGGCCGCCTTAATGGCGCACAGATGGGTCTATTGATGCTGGTTCATCTATTACCAATTAGAATATTTGTAATAGATGAACATCTTTACAATATCCTCAATATCTTCAACTCTTTAGAGAAAAGTAGCAAGATGTAAATGAAAACAAACTCAAAAAGTTGGGACGTGTGATAAAATGTTTTTAAACTCCTGCCCACTCATTGGAAACCTACAGCATATATATATATATAGGTATGGGATCTGTTATCCGGAAGCCCGTTATCCATAGAATCATGTAAAGGACGTCTCCGCTAAAATCGTTCGAATCAAACGATTTTACTTTGATCGTACAATTGCCAAATTCGGTTAAAAAATACTTTGACTTCGATATTTGAAGTCTTTCAATTTGAGGGTCGAATTTCGAAGTATTTATCACTTTGAAATTCGACCCTTGATAAATCTTCCTCCAATGTATTTTAAGTAATTTAAGGAGTTTATTTATTAAAGTCAGATTTTTTCTGGCCGGATTTTTAAAGGGGGAAACACCTTTTGTTCATGGAAAAAAACCTAAAATTTTTCAAGATTTATTAAACCGGGATGGTGTTAAAAGTCATAATTAAAAAGTACTCCAACTCAGACCTGCCGAGTTCAAGTAGAAGTCAATGTCAGATGTCCAGTTAAAGTCCAGTGCAAGGATTTTAGTGGCAGCAGTTACCGGACATTCACAGGCTTCAGCATCTACAAGTCCACCCCCATTCCATGCAGTCCATGTCCTTAGTAAATGCAAATAGCGGAGCACCAAAGAAGCCTGTTTAAAATAGTAAAAAAGTCAAAATTTATTTAAAGAACATTAAAATATCCAAAATTACAGTAGCATACCGAAGAACTTAGATGCCTGTTTGAGGCGTTTCGTGGCAACCTAACACTTCATAATGGTGCTTGCTATTTGCATTTACTAAGCAGATGTCCTGTTAACAATTAGATGATATCATGATCTGCACTGGGTTTCATTCAATATTCCAAAGATTTTGTGGTTTTTGGGGTGTAAAAACCAAAAAAGTCGAAATTTTCGGCAACAAATCAGAAAAAAAATCAAACAATTTAGATTCTTTTATGATTTTATTGAGTCTTCTTTTCCCACACAGACATTTTCATGAAAATAGGGAGGAAAAGTAATATTTGGTCGGAGTGGTTCTCAGAAAATAGTGAGAAAATCTCAGATTTTGATAAATAACCCCTTTAAAGTATGGAGATTAGAGTTGCCACCAGGGTTGGACAAAGGCGTGTGCCCTGCATCTCTGCGCATGCGTGCAGTGTCGCGTTTTGTCAGGGAGCCGGGAGCTCCCTCCAGGAAGGTAGTCTGGATCAAGGAGGAAGCCCTCTTGAGGGAGCAAGGTCGCGGTATCCAAAGGGTTAAGCAGAATCAGTAGTAGTGGTCACAGGCAGGAGTTAACGAGGGCAGGCAGATCAGATGCAAATATCAAGAGTTCAGGCAGGGGGTCAGAACCGAGGTAGGAGCTAGAAACAGACTGGGAGCAGGATTCAGGCTGGGAGCTGGAAACAGGCTGGAAACAGACTGGAATCAGGCTGAAATCAGGAATCAGGAAACACAAACAGGAACCCAGGATTAATGGCAGCAAATCCTATTCTTGGGCGCCGTCACAGTGTTTTGGGTGCCCTTTTATGACCAGATCCCGGCACCAGTGATGACATCATCATGCAGCGACGCTGCAGCCATGTGTTCAGCATGGGCGCCACCATCTTGGATCTTCACTGTGACTGCCGGGAATGTAAACAGCGCCGTCGGGTACTTCTGGGTCGGGTACTTCTGGCAGTCCTGACACGTTTGTACTCATGCGAGCGGCACATTGGTTGTGCACATGCGAATGTACAGAGTAAGCACTAAATTTTTTTTTTTGCCGCAAACTCAGATAAAGGTGGTTGCGGCATTAAGAGGCAGATGTGAGTACGAACCTGGGCTGGGGGGGGCCAGAAGAGCCAGGGGACCACCAGGGTTTTTTCCCGATGTCCCGCAGGCCCAGTCTGACATTGATGGCAACCTTCGGCTACTGGGGTCAGCGACCACCATTTGAAAGCTGGAAAGAGTCAGAAGAATTAAAAATTTTACACCTTTTAAAAAAAGAATTGACAATTTTACAGCAAACTAAACATTAACTCACAGGTGAACCACTCCTTCAAGTAGTTGCTTATGGGGCCCCCTATTCCTTCTGGACCCCCCTGCAGCTGCTTCCTCTGTAGTTTCTCCCCTGGTTAATGTTATTGCTCCAGTGGAAGCTTCTAAAATAATATTTCTGTCCTTTATTTTGCCTTTATTTGAATCCACAAATATCACCACTCATCATGCTTTTCTAAGCGTCAAAAAATGACTAAATTATTCACTAACTGTGTTTATTTTGGGCATTTCTACTGGCCTTCAGCCCCAAGCCAAATTCCCCTGCAAGATGTTACCAAACCTCCACTTTTTTGCCCAGAATGTGCTCAAAATATTCCAGAATTTGTAACAACCTTTTTACAGCAGTCTGAAATATTTCTCTTTTCTAATCTATGTTCAGTTTTAATTTTACAGATAGTGTATTCAGTTTTTTGAGGGTCCAACATTAATAAACCTTATTAATCATTTCACTCAAATCGACCCTTAAATTACCCCCTTTCCCTTCTGAATTATAATAGTCCAGCTGGTTCATTAAATCAAAGTGATTTACTCCTGTAACTCAGCAACAGAATAAATATGGATGGTTAAATATGGATAGAAATGCAAGGAAAAAACGTTATATACATTTATTTTGGATGTGTTGCCGGAAGAATAGATTGTTTTTGTGCATTTTGTGCAGCCCAATGAATAAGAGCCTGACATGAGCAGCCTTTCCTTTGGCCCCTTTTATTCACAAGCATGTCAATCAGATGCGCATCATTCCTTTCAGCTTAAGCCTTATTAACCTGCACACTGGATTTGACTGATGATAGGCAATGCTAAACAAAAAAACTCTCCTCTCAGGTTCCAAATCCTGTCATCTTAGTTCAGAGGGTCCCTACAAGCCCCCTGGAAGAGATGAAAGGATCACTCAAATGTATGATCATTCAAACATACAACCAACAAGTGCACAGTGGAAAAAACAAAAAAGTCAGCCGAGACCCCTGCTGATTGAGATATCGCTACAGAGAGAACAAGGCCTTGGAACAAACTCTATAGAACAACTCTTTCTATATGGGTCTTCTCAAGCAACGTCAACTTCATGCTGTGAACAGCACACACCATCCACATCCAACATATAACTGGCAAAGGCATCAAACGCACCACTTGTACAAAGTTAACCTTGCCCAAGTACTGTAATAGACTGGTCCATCTCCCAGGGAAATATGTGATGTTTTACACTCACCCAAGCTGTTAATTGTTTTGATGTTTTATCATATAATCTAATTTTTTAGTAGCGACAGTTATACTATTAAAATGACAATAATTGCTTTATGGCAGGGATTCTAGGTGTAAGATCTAGGGAGCAACATTCAGAAGTAAAATAGTTGGGGAGCAACACTAGTACTTCGACTATCGAATGGTCGAATGGTCGAATAGTCGAACAATTTTTAGTTCGAATCCTTCGATTCAAAGTCGTAGTCGAAGTAGCCCATTCGATGGTCGAAGTAGCCCAAAAACAACTTCGAAATTCTACGTTTTTTTACGTTGAATCCTTCACTCAAAGTTAGTGAATCGGCCCCTAAGTATTTCCTCTTGTATTCTGGCTTACTCCTTTGCTGCCAAGACCTTGCCTGGACCCGACCATTGTTTTGCTTTCTACACATCACCGGCCTCCTGACAATCATCCTGAGTCTGCGTAAGTTTTTCTCATTGTATTGAATTTTGACCATGATGTATTGATTTTAATGTATACTTATCAATGTTGGGTATGCCCGTTGGTTTGTCCATTCAATGGAATGTTGTACAACACTGTTCTAGCGCATGGTTTTTCAACAATTGGTGTTTGTACCCCAAGTATTAAACATGGCGACACAGGAGGCACATGACTATAATACTGATTCAGCAAATTTTCCCACAGCGTTTTCCTATAATTACTTTTACAACTTTTAAGAAAAACACAACTTCTGGGATACTTTTTACCAAAAGAACTTAGAACTAATATTGGAAGCTGTAGAGAACAGTTAGTCGCCTTATTGATCCATTGTTATTACTAATTACTACTTGCAGAATAAAGATGGGCAACACTAGCCTAGAATAAATGGGGGTACTCGGATGAGTTTAGTGGTCATTGGAGCATTTAATGAAGTATGTCGATTCTGGAGACCTCGGGATGAAACATTAACTACAGTTATGGGATCTGTTATCCAAAAATCTGGAAAGTCCATCTTCCATAGATTTCAATTTAATCCAAATAATCCACATTTTTAACATTTTTCCCTGTAATAATAAAACTGTACCTTGTACTGGATCCAAACTAAGATATAATTAATCCTGATTGGAAGCAAAACCAGCCTATTGGGTTTATTAATGTTTACATCTTCTTGAGAAGATCCAATTTAAGAAAAGATCTGTTATCCAGAAAACAATAGCTGCAGCATTCTGGATAACAGGTCCCATGCCTGTATATTCTCCAACATGCTATGCATGATATCAATGTCTATTAAAAAAAGTATTGCAATTTAGATATTACTCAAAATAATGTAAAGAGAAGGCTAAGTAATGGTAACAAACAGAAATTCCTGTGGGACCCTATGAGATTCCATAATCCTATTAGTGCTGCTTATTCATGTAATGGAAAGAAAGAGGGCATAATAAATGGGAAATATTTCTGAGAAAGCACAGCAAAATTCTCAAATATAAAATTCAATACGTGCATTTTATGCTTAAGTCTGATAATGAGCAGGGCATATTTAGGTTACAGCTAACTCATATTTGCCTTATTCATCTCCTGAAATCGATCTGCCATTACGTTACGCTGTGACCGCCGGAGCACATGATGAGAAAATTGTTCATGAAATTATCCTTTTTCAGAAATCAGAGTGCACCACACAAAGCTCTTGCTGTTGAAAAGCGAAGCATGTAATCAGCTAAAGAATTCATGGGAAAGACCAAGGATAGCCATACTGAAGGAAGAAGAAAAAAAAAAAAATAATATCAAGGATAATATTCTAAAAATCCATACACTACAATCCAATACAACTTGGGAGTAGGAGAAATAAATTCAAATGCTCCATTTTTGTTCATTGTGGTGGATCTTTGTGCACAAATTTAGCAAACAATTCAGTGAATTGCTGGATAGACCCATAGGGTGCTCTTTGCAAATGGGGGTCCTCAATATAGTTACAAAAGACACACGTCCATCTAGTTCAAACTTTTAAGTCTATATATAACCTGCCTAACTGCCAGTTGGCCAGAGGAAGACAAAAACCCATTAGAAGCCTCTCCAATTTGCCTCAGAGGGGGAAAAATTCCTTCCTAACTTCAAGATGGCAGTCGGACTGCCTGGATTAGCTTGTACTATGAACTATCTTCCATATCCCTGTATTCCCTCACTTGGTAAACACTAGGGATGTAGCGAACCGCCGCCGATGTGTTCGCGAACTTCGAACATCCGAAAATCGTTCGATTCGAACGATCGAAGGATTTTAATCGTTCGATCGAAGGATTTTCGTTCGACTCAAACGATCGAAGCCATTGGATCGAATGATTTCATTCGATCCAATGGCTTCGATTGTTCGATTCGAACGAAAATCCTTCGATTTTAGAGGTCGAAGGAATCGAATGGTCGAACGATTTTTGTTCGAATCGAACGCGAACTCGTATTGGCGAACGTCGCGCGACGTTCGCGAACATTCGGCGGACGCGAACAGTCGAAGTTCGCGCGAACTAGTTCGCCGGCGAACTGTTCGCTACATCCCTAGTAAACACCATCCAACCCATTCTTAAAGCTGTCTACTGTATCAGTTATTTTCGTCTTCCTTTGGATCACCTAGCAGTTAGACAGGTTATATATAGACTTAAAAGGTTGAACTTCATGGATGTGGGTCTCTTTTCAACCTACTTACTATGTTACTGTACTACTTAGGAGAAGATACATGCACAAACACCCTACTTGACCATTTGGGCATATATGGCATATCATGAGCCATTTGGACAGATAATCCTATGATCCTGGCGGAATGAATATTATCTGTCCAAACAAATGGAATGGTAACTGCCTTACAAGAATCATGTGCTTGTCAATCATCAACATCATCAACAATCAGCTATTTTTCATGCAGGGCAGGTCCCAAGGAGGAAAAACATGGCAGCTTGAGCTGTTATTTGCACTTTGCGTTCAGATATGTCACAAATAGCTGTCAGAATTTCTTCAGAAATGTTCTTTTGGCACCTCTCAGATGACTTTTTTTTTTAAAAAACTTGACGTTAGTCTTGAAGTGTGCAGATCGTTCCTTCTGCAATGTGAAAAAATATCAGTTTTGTTTTCCCCAGTATTGGAAAAAAAAGTTATTATTAGGGCAAACATTTCCTACATAAAAAAATACAATAAATTTTTTGGTACAATCAAAATCACCTCCCTATAAAATGTGTGTCAGTGTAAAAAAATATTGTGTTTAATTTTCTAATACAACGGCAAGATCCACATTTTTATATTGCAATACTGATTTCCAGCTACTGTACCACTGGCAGCAATGAGTAGGTTTCTGTGTTTCGATGTTCAATTTAGGGTTAATTTATATGCTATGAACTGAGTAGTGATAGGCGAATTTGTCCCATAAAATGTGAATTTAAAGCAGAATTTGCGAAAAGGCAAAAAAAACACAATAAGGGGCCGATTCACGAAATTCGGGTGAAGGGTTCGAATAAAAAAAAATTCGAATTTCAAAGTATTTTTTGGGTACTTCGACCATCGAATTGGTTAAATTCAATCGAATGCGTTCGAATTCGAAAGATTCGAACGATTAGAATTAAAAATCGTTCGACTATTCGACCATTCGATAGTCGAAGTACTGTCCCTTTAAGAAAAACTTCGACCCCCTACTTCGGCAGCTAAAAGCTACCGAAGTCAATGTTAGCCTATGGGGAAGGTCCCCATAGGCTTGCCTGTGATTTTTTGATCGAAGGATTTTCCTTCGATCGTTGAATTAAAATCCTTCGAATCGTTCGATTCGAAGGATTTAATCGTTCAATCGAATGAAAAATCCTTCGATCGATCGCAGGATTTGCGCAAAATCGTTCGACTTCGATATTCGAAGTCAAACGATTTTAGTTCCCAGTCGAATATCGAGGGTTAATTAACCCTCGATATTCGACCCTTCGTGAATCGGCCCCTCAGTGTCAAAATTATTTTGACACGCGTCAATTGTTATACACGCGCCTATTTTGTCCAAATGCATTAAAGTCAATGGGCGTCTAAATAATTTTGACGCATGGCAATTTCTATGCATGCGACTATTCTGACGCACGGCAAAAATTTTTGGCGCAGCAGATTTTTTGCCGGCTAATTTTCACTGCAGTTTTGCAAATTTATTCGCTGGTGGCAAAACGTGGATATTCGTTGCAAATTCCCACCTGCTGAATTTATTCCCCATTCCCTAGAACTGAGCAATAAATTTGCTTCTTCAGCTGTTACAATTACAAACTATTTGGTTTATGTAATAAAAAGCTCTAATTTTTCCCAGGAGCACTAACTCAGAGCAACCAATCAGCAGGTGCCATTTATTAGTCACCTGTTTAAAAGCATCTTATTGGTTGTTAAGTGTTACTGTACCTGGGCAATCGTAGTGACTTTTATTATATATGGGGGGGTACACTGTGCCAGTTGTGGGCTCGTACTGAAATCAACCAATTGGAGCCGGTAAAATTTGTCATTGACTCAGAGCATGTAAGTATGTTGGGTACAGACAGAAAGTTCGTTGAGGATTAAAACAATAAGTGTTGCCACACTGTCTCCACATATTTGTTCAAGTACCCAACATGCTAAAGAACTTATTTTTATATTAAACTGCTAGCCATGTTACTGGCAAGTCTATGAGCAATATGGAAGTGATAAAATTCATTGGTGGGCTGCATATTTACAGCTGTGTTTTATTCTGAATGATCTTTTATTAAGATCCTGGTATTTTAAATGCTACAGCTATAGTATCCAACTGGCTTCAAGTAGTAGGGCTTGGCTTTAAGTCCAATAGGGGAATGTAATAAAAGTCGCAAAGAGCAAAACAATTCGCACCAATAAGACTAAAAATCCCCATCTCGCAATGTAATATTGTTCCTTAAACTGTTACTGCATTGCGAATTTTAATTGCGCATTGCAAATTTTAATTGCGCACTCATAAGAAGTGCTTGAAGGTGTCGTAATCTTTTGGAGCAAACATAACGACTTTTTCAGTAAGAAGTTTTATTACATTGACTGCGCATTGGCGCAAACTATAAAATTCGCAAACGGTCTTTCACTGTCGGAAGTGGTCGCTAAACAGTTTCCGGGCTCGCAAAAGCTATATTAAATTCGCACAAAGCAAAATTTGTTTGCGCAAAGGCATAACTTTTCGCATTGCGAATAGTTTTTCCATTAGCGACTATTATTACATTCCCCCCCCAAGTGCAGTAACCTTGAAAGAACAGCCAGCATAGATAGTTTTAAGGGCCCCTTAACTCAATGGGGTAAATTTATCAAAGAGTGAAGTTCCGCCACTAGAGTGAAATTTCCGCAGCTCTCAATTCATTTCTATAGGATTTTGAAAGTTGTATTTATCAATGGGTGAAAGTGAAAGTTCACCCTTTGATAAATACGCCTATAAAAATCCCATAGAAATGAATGGAGAGTGGCGGAATTTCATGGGCTGTGATAAGAACTGCAGGTAAGTCTATAACATATCTTAGTAACATAGTAATATACTAAGTTATGTTGAAAAAAGACACGTCCATCAAGTTCAACCTTGAATCTGTATACAACCTGTCTAACTGCTATTTGATCCAGAGGAAGGCAAAAAAAAACCCATTTGAAGCCTCTCCAATTTGCCTCTAGCGTTGCTGCCTGCCCAGAAATTCAAATTAAGGGACCCTATAAACAGGGCACGCAAATGCTGTACACTGGCAGTTCACCTTTAAATTAGCTTTTAATATGATGTAAATGTAATAATATGCTCAAATGGCCAGTGACTGTTCTTGTTATAGACTTCCAACCCACCATTATTATTTTTCCAAAGGCTCTGCTATAACTAAGATTCAGAAGATATGGCAAAACAATTACAATACTGGTGCCATATTGGTTAGCTCATCCGTTCATTTCCTCTGCTCGCAGTCCTTTCTGCACAATCATCATCATATGGGCATCTGGGAAATCATGTGATTCCTAGGCAATGGGACACTGGTTTTCCCATTGGATTGCCGACTTATAGAGGTGGGCCAAATCAGCTCAGTGATGGCAAACAGGTATGCCCTGTGACCTGCACACCATTATGAAAGCTATAAATGTAGTGCATAAAACACATTAGGGCTAGGTTTAATGTGCATGCACTCACCAGGGCAAGTGGAATCTAAAAATGGAAGTCTAGTTGATGTGTACCAGCTCAGAATGATAAAGGGGAGGAATTTCAATATTTTTGGAGATTGAGACACACAGCAGTGGCACAGTAAGTTTAACACGTGTTTTTTATGAAGCCCGTTAATATACTGGTTTATGTTGTTTTTAAAGCTTCTTTGTCCTTTAAATAGAACTACAATTTGGACTTTTGTTGGAGATCAAAACAATATAATTGGCTAAAACATATCAATATTACACTGTACATTAGCCCTCCTCCCCTTCTTTCAGAAAGCTCTGTCATGCTTTACGGCTGAGATTATAGCTATCTTTATAGCAGAGCATTCAGACCATAGTGGTTTTATAATCTGTCTGAAGTCCATTGTGTCCTCCATGAATCAGCCTTTGGATGGGCCCTAATGTCTAATAGAGGATAACATCAATGTGTCATTCTGGTACATATCGGGGTTGATTCACTAAATTCGAGTGAAGGATTCGAAGTAAAAAAACTTTGAATTTCGAAGTTTTTTTGGGCTACTTCGACCATCGAATGGGCTACTTCGACCTTCGACTACGACTTCGAATCGAAGGATTCAAACTAAAAATCGTTCGACTATTAGACCATTCGATAGTCAAAGTACTGTCTCTTTAAAAAAAACTTCGACCCCCTAGTTCGGCAGATAAAAGCTACCGAAGTCAATATTAGCCTATGGGGAAGGTCCACATAGGCTTGCCTAAATTTTTTTGATCGAAGGATATTCCATCGATCGTTGGATTAAAATCCTTCAATTGGTTTGATTCGAAGGATTTAATCGTTCGATCGAAGGAATAATCCTTCCTTTTCTGCGCTAAATCCTTTGACTTCGATATTCAAAGTCGAAGGATTTCAATTCCTAGTCGAATATCGAGGGATAATTAACCCTCGATATTCGACCCATAGTGAATCAGCCCCATCATGTTGCCTACCTCTTTACTTCTCCTTAACAGGGGTGGCTGATTGGGGCAGTGGGCCTGGGCCCACCATGCTTTTCCCAGTGTCCCACTGGCCCAGTCTGAACCTGTCCAATAATATCTAAGATATCAATTAGTGTTCACCCCAGTTCTTACCCTGTCATTCAAGCTGGGCCTTTAGTTGTATTTAGTAGAGTAAATATCTTTTCTCTTAAAATCTTACCCTAAATGGTCTTCAGACTGAGCCACCCACCACTGCCCCAAGTCTCCCTGTTGTGGTCAACGCCACAGATTGGTAGCCACTTTTTTAAGTCCTAGATTATTAGGAAAAGAAAATATCTTATCTATTATCTAATAGGAAATAAAGTCCACAAGGATTTAGCAGTCAGACCATGTTGCGCATTTGGAGTTAATTTACTTAAGCCAACACTGTACGCTCAGTTCTCTATTGAAGTTCTATGTCATGTAACCCTGCTTATCTCACACTCATGGTAAATGAATACAAGATGTTAGAGGTGCAAATTTATAGCCACGTTAATCTTAGCCAGAGGGCTTCCTGACATAGCCAGTAGTAGGGGCTACCATAAAATGTATTTGCCTTGCTACTTTGATTTTTGTTATCTTTTGTTAGTCAAACAGTGGCTGAGTTAAGCTTTCATATGGAAATATGAAAATATTTTGAATGATGTAGAAACAGAAATAATGATAGAGGTCAATTTCCTTCCATGAAAAATAGTGACTTTATAATTACATATATCACTTCAGACCTTCAGAGCATTCTCTATCATCCCTTCACTTTACTTTTTTCTTATAATATATTATATCATAAAACACATTTACTATGAGGTTATATGTAATGTTTAATTATAGCAGATAAGAAGCAACCCTGGGATTACCAGAGTTTATCATGGCTCCTATATTACTTATTACCATTATAAGAAAAGAAATGCATCTACTGGAAAAAGTCAAGACATACTTATATAAGAGAGTTTTTGAAACGACAAATAAACAAATTTTCTCTAAAACCACAAAAGCCACGTCATTTATTAAAAATTGACATCTGAATATAAGAAGTAAAAATGTGAAAAAAAATTGAACGATTCAGTAGAAAAAATGAAAACCTCTAAAAATTTGAGTTTTTCAATTATTGGGATAAAAAAAAAAAATCAAAAGCTCTAAAAATCTGAATGACTAAAAAAAGTTCCAATAGGATCTGTGGAGCTCCCTATTGACTTATATGGGACCCCGACTGCTTTTACTTTTTACTTTTAGTCTTGTATTAGAGTTTTTCATGGTTTTTACACTCTATGAGGTATATTTATCAAAGAGTTAAGTTAGAGATCGCCACAGTCCACTAGAGAGAAATTCCACCACTCTCCATTAATTTTTATGGGATTTTGAAAGATGTATTTATCATCAAAGGATGAACTTTCACTTTCACCCATTGATAAATACTCTTTTAAAAATCCTATAGAAATAAGTGGAGAGTGACGGAATTTCACTCTAGATGACTGTTGTGATCTCTAACTTCACTTTTTGATAAATATGCCCCATAGGGGTAAAGAGCAAATTTTCACATGTGAAGGCTTCGTCAAGCTTCACACCTCTTCGTCAGGCGCTAATTCACTATCACTCTGCTAAGTCACTGATATGCAAAGTTGTTTCTTGGCCGCCGAACGGTGTAAATTCTTCAGTGCAAGAATTTCATAGCAAACTTTCTCTAACGTTCATTTCTGCCTAGTGAAACTTTGTTAGTACTCTTATGCTTAGGTCAATATGAATAGGGTGGGTGCATATAGGTCATATATATATGTCTTTATTAGAGATGTTGGTGCAAATGCTTGAAGTGGCCACTTATTATTAGAAATGTCCAAAGAAGCAAAATAAAGACAAAAGAGATCCTCTAATGCACTAGACATAAGCCCACCATAAAACAAATGTGGCATGCCCCTCAAATGGTTTAAAAAAAGATGCTAAAACAAAAAATTTTAACAGTCAAAACTTTTAAATACAATCCACTTTAATATATGCAAAAAAACAGAATTTTTTAAATAATTTTTATAACTTTTCTGCATGCAGGATATGATGTCACTGACATAACGTCTAAACTGGCAAAGAAATTTTGTAAATTTTGCACATTAGTAAATTTGCGGAGTAACGACCGTTCACCTGAGCGAAAATGAGCCTGGCGAAAGGGTGCGAAACTTCGTTAGTGATGTACTGCGAATTGTCCTGTTTGTAAATTGGCGGATTGGATTTCTGGAGGAAAAACAACACTATATATATGAGGAGCACAATATATATTCTTCTTGTTTATATTTGATAATTATTGTTGATGTTTTATTAACATAATTACCTACCAGTAGTGCCACCTAAAGTAAAGTAACATTTTAATTAAAGATTAGGATACAGTTAGGCCTTTTTTACTACTATACTTCACTAAACTCTGCAACATAGAGTGTCTGTCTTTTCAGCAATCAAAAGCTGATATGTTCTGGCTCAAAGTCATTGAGCGGCTAGCATTTTATTCATACAAGATTTTGGCTTCCTCAGCAGCAACCTCCAAGAAGAATTTAGCTTTTTAATTCCCTCTTGTGGGTTGGCACGGAATCTGCTATAGGCGAGAAATCAAATTATCAAGGACTGTTTTGGCAAATGTAGGCATTGTCAGCAGGCCAAAAGTTAATTCATTGATATTCTTGCTTGCCACCATCTGAATTTCGCCATGAGTGAATCTTCTTGTGTAATCTGTCAACTGCAGTGATGCGCAGCGTGCATAAGGTGAGGAAGGGAAACCAGTGTTTAGTCTCCTTGCCAAAACGCATTTCGGAGATCTGAAGGCTGTTGGAGGAGCTGTCTCACTTGAAGTGATGCATATTTGACAGGTTTAACAATAAAATAAGAGAGACATTTGTAATTCCTTAACAAAAAAAACCTAATTTCTTGCCAAAGTCTTGCTGGAGATATTTTTAAAGCCAGACAAAATTATCTCTGTATCAAAGACTACAAGCAGTAATCTCCAACATTAGCAAAGGGAGCCACAGTATGAGGTCAGCTGAACTGAGACTGAACACAGACTAGACTCCATTAATGGTCTTAATGCACAGGTGGCATTTACCATGATAAGAAAAGAAATGCATCTACTGGAAAAAGTCAAGACATTTGCAACGTGCTCGATTTATAGTTCTACCCATGAGCCACATTTGAATTTAAAACATTTTTGGGAGGCCACACAATGATGAAAATAGTTCCTGGCAGTCAACATGTCTTTATGCCTTCAAAACTTGTCTCCAAGCCAAGAATTTAAAAATGAGCACCTACCTCAAGGTCCCTGGAAGCAGCATCAAATGGAGAGCAACATATTGCTTGTGAGCCACTGGTTGTTTGTATTCCCTTTATACTTATTTTATCCTATTAATGTATTTGTAATAATAAAAATATTTTTAAAGGAGCTATGCCCATGGGACAGAAGTAAATTGTGAGAAACTGTATCAAGGCATGAATATAAGTTTTGCCCTCAAAGATCATAGGCCCTACTTTTAGACATGATAATATAACTGGGCAACTAAAAAAATAAATCAGATCCCTATTTTACATAATCAGATCACCAAAATATCAGCAAATGTGGTTTTTTTTATGTATGTTTTTTTATGTATCTGGTGGACTAAGGGGCACATTTATCAAGGGTCGAATTTCTAGGGTTAATAAACTGAATACCGAATTCAAAGGATTTAGCACAAATGGTTTGATCGAACGATCAAAGTAAAAATCGCTCCATCGAATGATAAAATGCTTTGCATCAAACGATTCGAACGATTTTAAGCGAACGATCGAAGGATTTTTATTCAATCAAAAAAATGTTAGAAAAGTGCTGGGGAAGGTCCCCATAGGCTAACATTACACCTCGGTAGGTTTAAAGTAGCGAAGTATGAAGTCAAAGTATTTTTTAAAGAGACAGTACTTCGACTATTGAATGGTCGAATAGTCTAACGATTTTTACTTCGAATCATTTGATTAGATTGAATTCGATCGAATTTGACGAATTTGATGGTCGAAGTACCCAAAAAAATACTTAGAAATTCGAATTTTTTAACATTCGAATTCTTCACTCGAGCTTAGTACATCTGCCCCTAAGGGGCAGATTCACTTAGGGTCGAATTTCGAAGTTAAAAATACTTCGAAATTCGACCCTCGAATTGAAAGCCGAAGTAGGGGGTCGAAGTTTTTTTTAAAGGGCAAGTACTTCGACTATCGAATGGTCGAATAGTCGAACGATTTTTACTTCGAATCGTTCGAATCGAAGTCGAAGGTCGTAGTCGAAGGTCGAAGTAGCCCATTCGATGGTCGAAGTACCCAAAAAATACTTCGAAATTCGAAGTATTTTTCATTCGAACCCTTCACTCTGGCTGAGTGAATCGGCCCCTAAGTGTCAGTTTCCCATGAAATCTTGGAATCAGCCTAAATCTTGAATAGATATTGGTGAAGTTCTAAAGAATGTCAAATGCACTCACAAACTGGGGATCGATGGCCATTGATTGGTAAAACTACTGTCCAGTTGATGCTTCTGTTCAACCTACAGCCTCTACGTCCAATATCCTACAGAAAAGCAGAACCTCCAAAATGTCATACGCCACCTATATCACCCAAAACAATGTCAAATACACTCACAAGCTAGGGGTTAATTGTCAAGACTCTCAGGGATTTGAACTTTAGCATGTGTGTTCCTGGGACAACGCATCTTCCAGTTGAGCCACTGTAGGCTCTCATGGCTGCTTTAGGCCAGTCCTCCTACCTATATTTTATTACCTATATTGTATTTTCTGTCTCCTACCTGGTCTCCTCCCATCTCATTGCCCTCATGTGTTTCCTATTTCCAATTATGTACCCTTTATAAACCTGTCCCAGACCAGTGATCCTTGCTTGATTATCTGAGCTCCTGAGCACGATCCAGTCTCTGATTTCTGTGATTCCTGACCCTTGATTCCAGGTTCCTGTGTTCCCTGCCTGGTTCTGTGTCCATTGCTTGTTTCTCTTGCTCCTGTTTCCACCTGGTTCCCATTACCCATCTTCTTTGGATTCGCTGGTTTGACCTTCGGCCTGTTACTCAACTCTACTTGACTGCTGCCTGCCACTGACCTTGCCTATTATTCGGACATTGCTAGTTTTCCGCCAGCCCTGACCTTCTCAGCCTGTTACTGGATTTCGCTTTGTCTCTACCCAGGCCTGCATTTGGTTTTTCAGTTTGCTCTTCTGTTAATTGTTATTTTCATTCTAACTATTAAACCTCCTTCACTTTATCATGGCTTCTGCTGTTAATCCTGCAGTAAATGTATGTCATCAGGGTTATCCAGCATATAGGCTTTAAACTGCTGAACATTCACCAGAACTCAGACATGACAGCAATAGTCAGTAGTGACTTCAGAAAATCACTGTCTAGTTGATGCTTCTGTTCACCATTCATCCTTCTCTCTAAATATCCAGCAGAGAAGGAAAACCTCCAAAAATGTGACAGGCCACCTCCACAGTTCCAAAAAATGCCATTGCACTTACACGCTGGGTATCAATAGTCAATGACTTTAGATGTTGATGTTTCTGTTCAACCTTCGGCCTCCACTCCCAACATCAGAGATGGAAAACCTCCAAAAATGTGACAGGCCATCTCCACAGTTCCAAAAAGTGCCATTGCATTTACAAGCTGGGTATCAATAGTCAATGACTTTAGATGTTGATGTTTCTGTTCAACCTTCGGCCTCCACTCCCAACATCAGAGATGGAGAACTTCCAAAAATGTGACAGGTCACCTCCACACACAAAAAAATGGGCACATTCAATAGATTTTGATTGATGGCACATAATGAGCCAAGAAAAGTCATGCTAATCAGCATTAGTTAACACAACAATGTGCTAGGATAAAATAGGCACTTGTATTGCTTCTTACTTCAGGCCCCATCCATCCTCAAAAGTATATTGATGTGTCAAAATAATGTGTAAAACAATCACCAATGTGCTTTTAACAATTTCTTTGTCATTGTCATGGCATGACGTCTTCTCTTAGGCATTCCCTCTTCCTGGGCTCTAAGTTCATCAACCCATTCTTTATACATATCTTCATGTATAGACAAGAACAACTTGAAATAAATATTTGATAGCATGATATTATTAAGCATTTTATTATACGCTAACTGATTCTCCAGGGTGATGTCACGCAGATTACATATAAGATTAATACATAATAATACAATATAACAATTGGTAAAGTGGACCCTGCCCTTCCATAATCTCAATGCAAGAGATAGACGCAAGTTTTGAGGCTGGGCACAAACAGACGTGTGACAAAGAACGAGTTGTGACATTAAAGGAAAACTATACCCCCAAAATGAACACTTAAGCAACAGATAGTTCATATCATATTAAGTTGCATATTAAAGAATCTCACCAAACTGGAATATATATTTCAGTAAATATTGTCCTTTTACATCTCTTGCCTTGAGCCACCATTTCGTGATCGTCTGTGTGCTGCCTCAGAGATCACCTGACCAGAAATATTTCAACTCTAACTGTAACAGGAAGAAGTGTGGAAGAAAAAGGCAGAACTCTGCCTGTTAATTGGCTCATGTGACCTAACATGTATGGTTTGTTGGTATGTTTGTGAGTACAGTGAATCCTACGATCCCAGGGGGCGGCCCTTGTTTTTTAAAATGGCAATTTTCTAAAAAATGATTACCCAATGGCACATACTACTAGAAAAGTATATTATTATGAAAATGGTTTATTTACATGAAGCAGGATTTTACATATGAGCTGTTTTATGCAATATCTTTTTATAGAGACCTATATTGTTTGGGGGGTATAGTTTTCCTTTAAAGACTGATCACTTATCTGGTGACAGCAGAAAGTTAGGGTAATTGACGGCAGTTGGCAAAAATGCTCACAGTCCACCTTTTCTTAGGACTTTGGACACTTCCTTCCTACAATGAAACTATTGTAGCATATGGAATGTAAGTGAGCCATCTAGTATATGCATTACCAATGGATCAACTTCTATAAAACTGTGTAGTATGCAGATTCTATTTTAGTTTGTCACTCCCAATCCTCATAAGGTCTCCTCCTGCTCCAAAGGCATGACCAATAGGAATTGAATAATCATTTAGGAGCTATTATTATTGGGGTTGTGAAGTGTCAATTAGGACTATTCTTATTTATTCTCCTATTCATTAATGTCATTGCTTCCACTCTGGAACATTCCATTATGGTTCAGCAGCCCTGTATCAAGGTGACTTAATCTGATGCAAAAGAGCTCACTTTACTTCAGATATCAAACATGACTATCTCACATGATCTTTAAATAACCTAGGTCAATGATACTAAACTGCCATTGCCATCATGCACGTTTATATCAAGACCGATGAATGCAGTTTTATTTCGGCCACCGCTAGGCAGCTGCTTAGGGCAGGACTAATTTTCTATTTATTTTCTTCTTTTCATTTCTCTTTGCCACAAAGATAAATATAGAGATGTCAAGCAATGAATAGGAAAAAATGTCTGGATCATTGGACTATTCTAAAATAATGACAGTCAAGCTGGGGGGGGAGAGTGCCATGTATTTGTTGCAATGAACTCATCCATAAAAGTTAATCTATAAATCAAAACAGCTCCATCAGCCAGATTTAGCTCTTTTCTATATGTCCAATGATCATTCATTTCCAAGAGTACTTGTCTTACACAAGTCAAATGCTTGTGCTCATCTCCTTCTATTTCCTTACATTGTGTGAACCTGAAACCTACCAAGTTTCTAAAGTCATCAGTGTTTTGTTCAAGAAACAATAGTTCACCAACTGCAACAAGTAATTAATCTTGGCCTTGCGGGTTCCCTGAAGGGAGCCTGTTGACCCCAGCACAATAGATGAAAGTATTTTACCCTCAGTGTTACCCTCCTGACCCCTGCCATCTTTTTCACTCACTGTCTCTTCTCATATGAAGAATGGTTCTTACCTCTAATAATTTGGGAGTTTGGTACTTGCCGCTACTTTATCGTGGCCTCAAACCCCCATTCAAAGTTTGTAGATGAACTTTAAGAAAGAATCATTAAAATTTTGTTTTGCTCTCAGAATGAAAACATCAAGGTAGATGTAACCCTTTCGACACCCCTTTGTCTGTGTTACACTCCACGTGTGGCGCTTACCTGATGACACGGGACAAACCTGAGCCACTCCGCAGTGGTATTGGGAGAGACTGGGTACCTGGTACTTACTAGTGCAGTGCCTCCACCTAGTGGGATCCAGGAATGACCTACAGTTGGCCCCACTAGGAATACAGTAATAACACACACTATTGGTTAAACTAAATAACAGTTTATATAAAATAAATGGGCACCTAATACATGCAGCACTCCTAACTGGTGGCAATAGGGCCTCACTAACTAACTTGCTAAAGCAATCTGTCTAGCTAACTAAGAAAAAAAGGTAAAGTCCTTTAATGTCCTTTAATACACAGCCTGTTTGTCTTCAGCGCTCTTTAGGGTACTGTCCCTTTAAACAGGATACTCACAAATCCTCTTTGGATACTTCAGAGTTCTCTTAAGGTGAATCCAGCACATTCAGGCACACAGTGCGATTACCAACCCCTTTGGATGCTCAGATAGGAATCTCCTGCTGTTTGTTCCTCCAGTCTGTATTCCTCTGACACTCCCTGTCTTTCCAGGCACAGTATGTGGCTTCCCTGTGCCAGTCTGATCCAAATGGATGCCTTTGGTGCAGCCTCTCAGCTCTCTGGTCCCACCAGCAGCTCTCTTGCTTCCTTCTCTGTCCACCATGCGGCTCTCTATGCCAGGCTTTCTTCTTTTGCCAGTCTCTGTGACTTCCTCTTCCTGCCCGCCACTCCTTAGCTGTTGTGTCACTTCCTACTGCACTGAATAGCTGGTTGCTAGGTAACAGCTTACAGCACACAGACCTTACAGGCTCTCTGCCCTTACAGGGATAAGTGCAATGATTTTGCACAGATTCCCTACATAGATATGTTACTTCACTTGTAATGAGTTACAGGAGATGTTCATGTTAAAATAAACTTTTAGTTATTTATCGTGATGGACGATTTTCGTAGCCATAGTCTCCAATGGGTAAAAAAAATTGATGCCCGATCAAAAAAATTTCCCCCGCCGCATCGTGTGACAAAAACATTTTGACACCGATAGACTTAATTGCATATTTGGCAAATTTTCACCATTTCATGAATTTTTGGCGAAGCAAAATGGGTCAGGTTCGGCCATCACTATTAGTTAACTGTAACCCATAACAGCTCATGTTTGCTGATTGGTTGCCAATGTAGCACCATTTATTACATTGACCTTATGGTACCTGATGCAGGGTTACTGAAGGATTCTCTGATAGATATGCAGATGCTTATTGAGATGATCTCATGATTATTTGACAAAACCCTCAATGCGAGATGCAAGTTTTGATAAGTGTGGCAGGTGCAACTTACTCCACTGCTTTATGGGTTTAAAAATGGTCGGTTTGCACCCAAATTTTTATTGGTACAGAATACTGTGTTTGGAAATGACCCTTTAATAACCCCCTTTCAGAGTGATTATTAGGGCACAATAATTTACCAAGTTGAGCAAAGTGCAATTTTGAGTGCAATCCCTTTTTTTTTCTCACAGTGAACTATTCTTTCCCAAGAATTCTCTTGACATAATTGCGCTACTGCTGCAGTTGCATCCAATTTGCCAAAGTTACATAGTTACATAGTTACATACTGTAGTTAAATTGGGTTGAAAAAAGACAAAGTCCATCAAGTTCAACCCCTCCAAATGAAAACCCAGCATCCATACATACACCCCTCCCTACTTTTAATAAAATTCTATCTACCCATACCTATACTAACTATAGAGCTTAGTATCACAATAGCCTTTGATATTATGTCTGTCCAAGAAATCATCCAAGCCATTCTTATAGTCATTAACTGAATCAGCATCACAACATCACCCGGCAGTGCATTCCACAACCTCACTGTCCTGACTGTGAAGAACCCCCTACGTTGCTTCAAATGAAAGTTCTTTTCTTCTAGTCTAAAGGGGAGGCCTCTGGTACGGTGATCCTCTTTATGGGTAAAAAGATCCCCTGCCATTTGTCTATAATGTCCTCTAATGTACTTGTAAAGTGTAATCATGTCCCCTCGCAAGCGCCTTTTTTCCAGAGAAAACAACCCCAACCTTGACAGTCTACCCTCATAATTTAACTCTTCCCTCCCTCTAACCAGTTTAGTTGCACTTAGTCTCTGCACTCTCTCCAGCTCATTTATATCCCTCTTAAGGACTGGAGTCCAAAACTGAACTGCATACTCCAGATGAGGCCTTACCAGGGACCTATAAAGAGGCATAATTATGTTTTCATCCCTTGAGTTAATGCCCTTTTTTATGCAAGACAGAACTTTATTTGCTTTAGTAGCCACAGAATGACACTGCCCAGAATTAGACAACGTGTTATCTACAAAGACCCCTAGATCCTTCTCATTTAAGGAAACTCCCAACACACTGCCATTTAGTGTATAACTTGCATTTATATTATTTTTGCCAAAATGCATAACCTTGCATTTATCAACATTGAACCTCATTTTCCAGTTTGCTGCCCAGTTTTCCAGTTTAGACAAATCACTCTGCAAAGTGGCAGCATCCTGCATGGAACTTATAGTTCTGCACAATTTAGTATCATCTGCAAAAATAGAAACAGTACTTTCAATGCCCACCTCCAGGTCATTAATAAACAAGTTGAAAAGCAAGGGACCTAGTACAGAGCCCTGCGGTACTCCACTAACAACACTGGTCCAATTAGAAAATGTTCCATTTACCACCACTCTTTGTAGTCTATCTTTTAGCCAGTTCTCTATCCAGGTACAAATACTATGTTCAAGGCCAACATTCCTTAATTTAACCAGTAACCTTTTGTGTGGCATTGTATCAAATGCTTTAGCAAAGTCTAAGTAAACCACTGCCATCCCAGAATCGAGGTCTCTACTTAGATCTATTACGCATAAAACCATGCTGGCACAAACTCATAGTATTATGATTTGCTATGAAGTCCAGTATCCTTTATTAACCCTTCGAAAAGCTTTCCTACCACTGACGTCAGACTAACTGGCCTATAGTTTTGAGGCTGAGAACGGGATCCTTTTTTGAATAGAGGCACCACATTAGCAATTCGCCAGTCTCTTGGCACTATGCCAGATCTCTATGAATCCTGAAAAATTAAGTAAAGAGGTTTGGCCATCAGAGAGCTAAGCTCGCTAATTACCCTGGGATGAATACCATCTGGCCCTGGACCTTTGTTAATCTTAACATGTTCTAGTCTCTTTTGAATTTCTTCATGTGTGAACCATGCATCATTAGTTGTATTACTAGAATTGGTACTGTTAAGAAGGAAACCTTCACTTACTGGTTCCTCATTTGTGTAGACAGATGAACAATATGAGTTCAGAATCTGCGCTTTTATTTTGTTTTCATCTACCAACTAACCCCCCTCTGATAGTAAGGGTCCCACCCCTTCCTGCTTCATTTTATTACTATTATCATATTTAAAAAATAATTCTGGATTTTTTTACTGCTTGCTGCAATATCCTTTTCTATAGCAATTTTAGCTTGCCTTATAGCTTCTTTGCATGATTTATTGGCCTCCTTGTACCTTATAAATGTTTTGGCTGTACCAGCTAACTTGAAAGCCTTAAAAGCGCATCTTTTCTTACTCACCTCAACACCAACGCTTCTATTGAACCAAAAAGGTTTTGCTTTGCAACGACGTTCCTTGCTTACAAGTGGAATACACTGACAAGTACAGTATATTTATTAAGCAGCATTTTAAAGACTTCCCATTTTTGTTCTGTGTTTAACCCTGTGAAAAGCATTTCCCACTTAATATGTTGCAGAGATGCCCTTATACTGTCAAAGTTTGCACGTCTGAAATTTAGTGTTTTAGTTACTCCCTTATAGAATTGCTTCTGCAACAGAATCTCAAAGGAGACCATGTTATGATCACTATTCCCTAAATGCTCACCCACACAAATGTTAGAGATGAGTTCAGTATTGTTAGTTATTACAAGGTCCAAAAGAGAGTTATTCCTAGTAGGTTCTTGAACGAGCTGGAATAAAAAGTTGTCATTAGGGATGTAGCGAACGTCGGAAAAAAAGTTCGCGAACATATTCGCGAACTTGCGCAAAAATGCGAGCGGTTCGCGAACGGTTCGCGAACCCCATAGACTTCAATGGGAAGGCGAACTTTAACATCTAAAAAAGACATTTCTGGCCAGAAAAATGATTTTAAAGTTGTTTAAAGGGTGCAACGAGCTGGACAGTGGCATGCCAGAGGGGGATCAAGGGCAAAAATGTATCTGAAAAATCTGCCTGTGTGTGCTTGGAAGAGATAGTGTAGGGGGAGAGCTGTTAGTGATTTCAGGGACAGATGATAGTAAGTTTGCTGGCTAGTAATCTGCTTGATACTGCTCTGTATTGGAGGGACAGAAGTCTGCAGGGATTTGAGGGACATTTTAGCTTAGGTAGCTTTGCTGGCTAGTAATCTACTGTTCTCTTTAAACAACTGCCATACGTTGACCTTGTAGGCATTGTTTGCCCAGTTTTTTTGGACGCAGCCACTGAAGCACAGTTGCCAGAAAAAATATGCCATATAAATGCTGAAAATAGTCATTTTTCGCCATACGTTGACCTTGTAGACATTGTTTGCCCAGTTTTTTTTGGACGCAGCCACTGAAGCACAGTTGCCAGAAAAAATATGCCATATAAATGCTGAAAATAGTAATTTTTCGCCATACGTTGACCTTGTAGACATTGTTTGCCCAGTTTTTTTGGACGCAGCCACTGAAGCACAGTTGCCAGAAAAAATATGCCATATAAATGCTGAAAATAGTCATTTTTTGCCATACGTTGACCTTGTAGGCATTGTTTGCCCAGTTTTTTTGGTCGCAGCCACTGAAGCACAGTTGCCAGAAAAAATATGCCATATAAATGCTGAAAATAGTCATTTTTTGCCATATACGTTGAGTCAACGTATGGCAAAAAATGACTATTTTCAGCATTTATATGGCATATTTTTTCTGGCCTCTGTGCTTCAGTGGCTGCGGCCAAAAAAACTGGGCAAACAATGCCTACAAGGTCAACGACGTTGACCTTGTAGGCATTGTTTGCCCAGTTTTTTTGGCCGCAGCCACTGAAGCACAGAGGCCAGAAAAAATATGCCATATAAATGCTGAAAATAGTCATTTTTTTGGTCGCAGCCACTGAAGCACAGTTGCCAGAAAAATTATGCCATATAAATGCTGAAAATATAAATTTTTTTGGTTGCAGCCACTGAAGCACAGAGGCCAGAAAAATTATGCCATATAAATGCAGAAAATATGCATTTTTTTGGTCGCAGCCACTGAAGCACAGTTGACAGAAAAATTATGCCATATAAATGCTGAAAATATAAATTTTTTTGGTTGCAGCCACTGAAGCACAGAGGCCAGAAAAATGATGCCATATAAATGCAGAAAATATGCATTTTTTTGGTCGCAGCCACTGAAGCACAGTTGACAGAAAAATTATGCCATATAAATGCTGAAAATATAAATTTTTTTGGTTGCAGCCACTGAAGCACAGAGGCCAGAAAAATTATGCCATATAAATGCAGAAAATATGCATTTTTTTGGACGCAGCCACTGAAGCACAGTTGCCAGAAAAAATATGCCATATAAATGCTGAAAATAGTCATTTTTCGCCATACGTTGACCTTGTAGACATTGTTTGCCCAGTTTTTTTGGTTGCAGCCACTGAAGCACAGAGGCCAGAAAAAATTAAACCAGTAGGGTTTGCACCCTAGTTTGTAACGGTGGCGGAGGGAGGAGGACGCTAAAGGACAGCTGTGTGTGGAGTCATGAGGCTTGAAGAGAAGGACAGCTGCATAGAAGTCAGAACAAGTCTTCCGGCGTGCAGTAACCCTCCGAGATCCACCCCTCATTCATTTTAATAAAGGTCAGGTAATCGACACTTTTGTGACCTAGGCGAGTTCTCTTCTCAGTTACAATCCCTCCTGCTGCACTGAAGGTCCTTTCTGAGAGCACACTTGAGGCTGGGCAAGACAAGAGGTTCATGGCAAATTGTGACAGCTCTGGCCACAGATCAAGCCTGCGCACCCAGTAGTCCAGGGGTTCATCGCTCCTCAGAGTGTCGATATCTGCAGTTAATGCCAGGTAGTCCGCTACCTGCCGGTCGAGGCGTTCTTTGAGGGTGGATCCAGAAGGGTTGTGGCGCTGCCTTGGACAGAAAAACATTTGCATGTCTGACGTTACAGACCGGCCAAAGGGCTTTGTCCTTGCAGGTGCGCTCGTGGCAGGATTACTGGCACCTCTGCCCCTGGAATGTTGATGAGTTCCTGAAGTGACATCACCCTTAAAAGCATTGTACAACATGTTTTGCAGGCTGGTTTGTAAATGCCGCATCTTTTCGGACTTGTGGTATGTTGGTAACATTTCTGACACTTTATGCTTGTACCGAGGGTCTAGTAGCGTTGCGACCCAGTACAGGTCCTTCTCCTTAAGCCTCTTGATACGGGGGTCCTTCAACAGGCATGACAGCATGAAAGACCCCATTCTCACAAGGTTGGATGCAGAGCTATCCATCTCCGCTTCCTCATTATCAAGGACTGCATCATCCACGGTCTCCTCCCCCCAGCCACGTACAAGACCAGGGGTCCCCAAAAGGTCACCACTAGCCCCCTGGGAAGCCTGCTCCTGTTGGTCCTCCTCCTCCTCCTCCACAAAGCCACCTTCCTCCTCTGACTCCACTTCTGGCACCTCTCCCTGCGTTGCAGCAGGTGCCTGGGTTCGTTCTGGTGATTCCGACCATAAATCGTGCGCTTCCAGCTCCTCGTCACGCTGGTCTACAGCCTCATCTGTCACTCGTCGCACGGCACGCTCCAGGAAGAAAGCGAAGGGTATTAGGTCACTGATGGTGCCTTCGGTGCGACTGACCATATTTGTCACCTCTTCAACAGGTCGCATGAGCCTGCAGGCATCGCGCATAAGCACCCAGTAACGGGGGAAAAAAATCCCCAGCTCTGCAGATCCAGTCCTACCACCCAGTTCAAAAAGGTACTCGTTGACGGCCCTTTGTTGTTGCAGCAGACGTTCCAACATAAGGAGCGTTGAATTCCAGCGAGTCTGGCTGTCAGAAATCAAACGCCTGACTGGCATGTTGTAGCGCTGCTGAATGTCAGCAAGGCGTGCCATGGCTGTGTAGGAACGTCTGAAATGGGCCGACACCTTTCTGGACTGGGTGAGAACGTCCTGGAATCCTGGGTACTTGGAGACAAAACGTTGGACTATTAAATTTAACACATGTGCCATGCAGGGCACATGTGTTAAATTTCCCAGTCTCAACGCTGCCAACAGATTGCTTCCATTGTCACACACCACTTTTCCGATCTGCAGTTGGTGTGGGGTCAGCCACCGATCGGCCTGTGACTGCAGAGATGACAGGAGTACAGATCCGGTATGGTTTTTGCTTTCCAGGCACGTCATCCCCAAGACAGCGTGACAACGGCGTACCTGGCACGTCGAATAGCCTAGGGGGAGCTGGGGGTGCACAGGTGTGGAGGAGGAGAAGGAGGACCCAGCAGCAGAGTAAGAAGAAGAAGAGGAAGAAGACGAGGTAGAGAGCGATGGAGGAGTAGAGGTGGTGGCAGAACCACGTGCAATCCGTGGCGGTGACACCAACTCCACTGTTGTTGTTGTTGAGCTACCCATTCCCTGCTTCCCAGCCATTACCAAGTTCACCCAGTGGGCAGTGTAGGTGACATACCTGCCCTGACCATGCTTGGAGGACCATGCGTCAGTAGTCATATGGACCTTTGGCCCAACACTAAGTGACAGAGATGCGGTAACTTGGCTCTGCACATGTTGGTACAGGTGTGGTATTCCCTTTTTAGAAAAAAAATTGCGACTGGGTACCTTCCACTGCGGTGTCCCAATTGCTACAAATTTGCGGAAGGCCTCAGAGTCCACCAGCTGGTATGGTAAAAGCTGGCGGGCTAAGAGTGCAGACAAGCCAGCTGTCAGACGCCGGGCAAGGGGGTGACAGTCAGACATTGGCTTCTTACGCTCAAACATGGCCTTCACAGAAACTTGGCTGGTGGCAGATGACTGGGAATGGGAACAGGTGGTCAAGGTGGAAGGCGGAGTGGAGGGTGGTTCAGATGGGTCAAGGAGAGCAGAGGTAGAGCAGTAAGATGCTGGACCAGAAGGAGTGTGGCTTTTAGTTTGCCTGTTGCCTTTGAGGTGTTGCTCCCAAAGTGCTTTGTGCTTGCCGCTCATGTGCCTTCGCATAGAAGTTGTACCTATGTGGCTGTTGGGCTTACCAAGGCTCAGTTTCTGACTGCACTCATTGCAAATTACAATGCTTTTGTCAGAGGCACACACATTAAAAAAATCCCACACTGCTGACTTTTTGGAAGTGTGCGATCTGGCGGTAACAGTAGAAGTTGGCGGCATTGGCGGCAATGGCGGGTGCGTTGGCCGGCTGAACACAGGTGCCGATACATGTTGTTGCCCTACTGATCCCTGCGGGCTGTCCTCCCTGCTTCTTCTAAATCTTATTCTCCTACTGCCTCTCTGACTCTCCGTCTCTCCATCTGAACTACCCTCCTCTTGCTCTCTTCTACTAGGCACCCACAAAACATCAATCTCCTCATCATCATTCTCCTCAGATGCATCAATTTCTTCTGACACATCACAGAAGGAAGCAGCAGCGGGGACCTCCTCCTCATCACTCATCATTATGTCCATCTCTGTCGTGTTCTCTGCCAGAATTAAATCTGGTGTAACGTCCTCATCTCCTTCATCTTCTTCTGCCAATAATGGTTGCGCATTACTCAGTTCAAGAAACTCATGGGAAAATAACTCCTCTGACTCCAGTGAAGAAGGGGCACCGGTGGTGGAGGAAGTGTTACGTGGGGTGGCCATAGCAGTGGAGGATGAGGAGGATGTTGTGGTAAAGTTAGAAACGGTAGAGGATGGGGTGTGCTGTGTAAGCCAGTCAACTACCTCTTCAGCATTTTGGGAGTTCAGGGTCATTGGCTTTTTAAAACTGGGCAATTTGCTAGGGCCACAGGATTGCATAGCAGCACGGCCCCTAGCACGGCCTCTGCGTGGCGGCCTGCCTTTGCCTGGCATTATTTTTAAAAAAACAACAACAACAAAAACTCAGTTGGTTTTTCTGGAAACGATAATACACACAGCTAGATGGCAGTTTGAAGAAAACAGTGTGCAAATAATGCCTACAAGGTCAACGTATACACAGCGGTGGATACGGATTACGTAAAATATATGAATGCTGCTTGAAAAAAAGTAACTCAAGTGGTTTTTCTAGAGATGATAATATTATCAATATTTAGACAAAATGTGAACAAGCTCACACAGCTAGATGGCGGTTTGAAGAAAACACTGTGCAAATAATGCCTACAAGGTCAACGTATACACAGCGGTGGATACGGATTACGTAAAATATAAGAATGCTGCTTGAAAAAAAGTAACTCAAGTGGTTTTTCTAGAGACGATAATATTATCAATATTTAGACAAAATGTGAACAAGCTCACACAGCTAGATGGCGGTTTGAAGAAAACACTGTGCAAATAATGCCTACAAGGTCAACGTATACACAGCGGTGGATACGGATTACGTAAAATATAAGAATGCTGCTTGAAAAAAAGTAACTCAAGTGGTTTTTCTAGAGACGATAATATTATCAATATTTAGACAAAATGTGAACAAGCTCACACAGCTAGATGGCGGTTTGAAGAAAACACTGTGCAAATAATGCCTACAAGGTCAACGTATACACAGCGGTGGATACGGATTACGTAAAATATAAGAATGCTGCTTGAAAAAAGTAACTCAAGTGGTTTTTCTAGAGACGATAATATTATCAATATTTAGACAAAATGTGAACAAGCTCACACAGCTAGATGGCGGTTTGAAGAAAACACTGTGCAAATAATGCCTACAAGGTCAACGTATACACAGCGGTGGATACGGATTACGTAAAATATAAGAATGCTGCTTGAAAAAAAGTAACTCAAGTGGTTTTTCTAGAGACGATAATATTATCAATATTTAGACAAAATGTGAACAAGCTCACACAGCTAGATGGCGGTTTGAAGAAAACACTGTGCAAATACTGCCCACAAGATCAACGTATACACTACTACAGCGGTGGATACGGATTACGTAAAATATATTATGGCTGCTTGAAAAAAGTCACTCCGGTGTTTTTTCTGGAGACGGTAATATTATGGATATTTAGACAGAATGTGAACAAGGTCACACAGCTAGATGGCAGTTGGTTGAATAACACACTGGGCAAAAAATGCCTACAGGGCAAATAATGCCTAAAAGGTCAACTTATACACTACTACAGCGATGGATACGGATTACGTAAAATTTATTATGGCTGCTTGAAAAAAGTCACTCCGGTGTTTTTTCTGGAGACGGTAATATTATGGATATTTAGACAGAATGTGAACAAGGTCACACAGCTAGATGGCAGTTGGTTGAATAACACACTGGGCAAAAAATGCCTACAGGGCAAATAATGCCTAAAAGGTCAACTTATACACTACTACAGCGATGGATACGGATTACGTAAAATTTATTATGGCTGCTTGAAAAAAGTCACTCCGGTGTTTTTTCTGGAGACGGTAATATTATGGATATTTAGACAGAATGTGAACAAGGTCACACAGCTAGATGGCAGTTGGTTGAATAACACACTGGGCAAAAAATGCCTACAGGGCAAATAATGCCTAAAAGGTCAACTTATACACTACTACAGCGATGGATACGGATTACGTAAAATATATTATGGCTGCTTGAAAAAAGTCACTCCGGTGTTTTTTCTGGAGACGGTAATATTATGGATATTTAGACAGAATGTGAACAAAGTCACACAGCTAGATAGCAGTTGGTTGAATAACACACTGGGCAAAAAATGCCTACAGGGCAAATAATGCCTAAAAGGTCAACTTATACACTACTACAGCGATGGATACGGATTACGTAAAATTTATTATGGCTGCTTGAAAAAAGTCACTCCGGTGTTTTTTCTGGAGACGGTAATATTATGGATATTTAGACAGAATGTGAACAAGGTCACACAGCTAGATGGCAGTTGGTTGAATAACACACTGGGCAAAAATTGCCTAAAAGGTCAACTTATACACTACTACAGCGGTAGTAAAATAAAAAAAAGTAAAATAAAAAAAAAATGAATATTAAAAAAAAAAAATTACAGTTGGTGCTGCTGAACTACTAGGAGCAGCAGATTAGCACACCAGTCCCACTCCCCAACACTGCTAGACTAATAGCACTGGGCTCTTATAGTAGTAGTAGTAGTAAAACAACAAAAAAATAAATAAAAGCAGTCCTTACAAGGACTACTGTTATTGCAGCAGTCAGCAGATGAGATCAGAAGCAGGACAGCTGCCCACTGCAGCTACATACAGAGCACTGCAGTAGAAGGTAGATTACTAGCCAGCAAAGCTACCTAAGCTTAAATGTCCCTCAAACCCCTGCAGACTTCTGTCCCTCCAATAACAGAGCAGTATCAAAACGATTACTAGCCAGCAAACTTTCAACTGTCCCTGAAATCACTAACAGGCAGCAGCTCTCTCCCTACACTATCTCTTCAGCACACACAGGCAGAGTGAAAAAACGCTGCAGGGCTTCGGTTTTTATAGGGAAGGGGAGTGGTCCAGGGGAGAGCTTCCTGATTGGCTGCCATGTACCTGCTGGTCTGGGGTGAGAGGGCAAAAAAAAGCGCCAACAATGGCGAACCCAAAATGGCGAACGTCGCGCGACGTTCGCGAACTTCCGGCGAGCGCGAACACCCGATGTTCGCGCGAACAAGTTCGCCGGCGAACAGTTCGCGCCATCTCTAGTTGTCATTCAGCATATTTACCAACCTACTAGCTTTTTCTGTCTTAGCAACCCCATTACCCCAGTCAATGTCTGGATAATTGAAGTCACCCATAGAAACAACTTGACCCAGCTGTGAAGCCGCTTGTATCTGCAAGAGTAGCTCGGCTTCATACTCGACACTTATACGAGGTGGTTTATAGCATACACCAACGATAATTCTTTTTGTTACCTTTTGCCCAGTCAAAATCTCTACCCAGACTTATTTTACACCCTCACCAGTGCCAGCTATTGTTATTTCTTTAGCGCATGTCTTTAATTCAGGCTTTACATACAAACACACTCCTCCACCCTTTTTAATCCTTCTGTCCCTCCTAAAAAGGGTGTAACCATTTAAATTCACAATCCAGTCACATGTTTCATCCCACCAAGTCTCAGTGATACCAATTATATCATAATTTTTAGAGCATGCAATTAATTCTAGGTCTCCCATTTTACCTGACAAACTCCGTGCATTTGCCAGTGACTGCTACTGTGCGTGTGTTTTGTTGTGAATCACCTAATACAGGTATGGGATAAATGTAAACATTAAATAAACCCAATAGGCTGGTTTTGCTTCCAATAAGAATTAATTATATCTTAGTTGGGATCAAGTACAAGCTACTGTTTTATTATTACAGGGAAAAAGGAAATCGTTTTTAAAAATTTGGATTATTTGGATAAAATGGGTGACGGCCTTTCCGTTATTCGGAGCTTTCAGGATAACAGGTTTTTGGATAATGGGTCCCATGCCTCTATTTCCAAAGGTTGTCTGGCTTCATTTCCAATGTCCACTGGCATCATTCCAATTTTCATCATGCAAATGACATCTGTGCAAGTGCACTGCACTTATTGACTATGGAGATAGCACCTGGTCAGGAGGTGACTAGCTCCATTGTTCCCCTGCATCAATTGGCACAGCAGAGCGTGACTTGGAATAGAATACAGGAAGGTTTGCACTGATCATAACTGTACAGAAGAAGTGAGAGGAAGGTATTTTGATGCAAGTACTGTACCTTTAATGAAATTGGTTTTAGGTGCAACTCGGTGTGGTGAAAAGTGCAGGTTGTCCACAGCGCTTATGGAAGTAACTGAGCACTATAATCTTTTTGAAGACACAAGCTCAGTATTGAGGTCCCAGGACAGTTCTTGCCTAATATAATTTTCCAGCTTTCCTCATCATTGTCTAAAAGAACCATGATCAGATGTGTCTCAAGCATCTATGTGTTCTGCAAGTCACACTAATTCTGGCAGTTACAGTAGCTGTGGTCAGGTTGGCCCCGCAAGAGGGGTTACAAGCTGCTGCAGACCAACAGTCAATAGTGATATAGTCAGTGCCAAGTCATAGTGCCCTTTACTTGATTGTTTTCTAAACCCCTAAATGCTACGGTTCTACTCTTGACCTCAACTGGACTGAAAGGGATACTGTCATGTTAATAGTGCTGCTCAAGTAGAATTCTGCACTGAAATCCATTTCTCAAAATAGCAGACTGATTTTTTAATATTTAATTTTGAAATCTGACATGGTATATTGTCAGTTTCCCAGCCCCAGTCACGTGATAAACTTCAGTCACTCTTTACTGCTGTACTGCAAGTTGGACTGATACCACCCCCCAGCAGAACAATTGGAAGGTAACCAGATAGCAGCTCCCTAATACAAGATAACAGCTGCCTGGTAGATATAAGAACAGCACTCAATAATAAAATTCAGGTCCCACTGCGACTCATTCAGTTACATTGAGTAGGAGAAACAACAGCCTGCCAGAAAGCAGTTCCATCCTAAAGTGCTTTCTGAAAGCACATGACCAGGCAAAATGACCTGAGATGCACCTATACACCAATATTACAACTAAAAAATACACTTACTGGTTCAGGAATGAAATGTTATATAGTAGAGTGAATTATTTGCAGTGTAAACAGTGTCATTTAGAAAGAAAAACAACACCATAAAAATCATGTCCGAATCCATTTAATATTCAGGTTTCTGTTATTAGTCTGTCCACACAGAGTGTCAGTAAGTTTTTTCCTGATATAATTGTCTTGGGAAGAGCCCATTGGGTCGATTGTTGTCTATAGACCCCTATGCTTAAAGCCATGCTCCTTATTCTTGTATTTCTGCATTCCAGCCTATACAAAGTATATGAAGACCATTGACCTGCTCACCTCTATTCCTAACGTGCTTTTCCTGGGTATGTACAAATCCACTTGACCATCTTTGTATAAAGCACTTGTACAGCAGCATCTGAATGTGTATGGATCTGAAATCCCCTTTAATGACTTCTTTTGTATTTCTTTTGTCCTAAAATGTTTTTTCTTCCTCTTAGTGGGCAAACAATTGATAACGCTAAACTGTAAAGTTCTGGACAGATTAACAATATTTATATAATCTTGACTTTTGAAGATGACTTTTAGATATCAAAAACGTGTATTACCTTATCTCACATACCCTCCTTTTGTCTATTTGATTTTTACCAAATGAAACAAACCTCCTCTCCCAGCCCTTGTACATTTACCTTTTCTTCTCTGTTTGATTCATTTATGGGCAGTTAATGTTTTGGTGGGAAAAAGCCAATCTAAAGCAAAAGTTGGACAATTATTTGTCAGTATTATTGCCACAGTAAAAATGTTATTTCATTGAGTCTATTGATTACAGATAATGTCTCTTCCTCCTTAAGGTCGAGAGGAATGAAAAGGATCTTTATTTATCTCAAACATTTATGTCTGGAATTCTTCCTGCTTCAGAAATTGCAATTCCAAACTGATAAAATCATATGGGAATCGTAGCAGAACAAAATGGTACTTGATTCTTACTGAACATTCCTTTGTAGTTGAAAGAAATGTCATTTTTTTTCATGAATGAGACAATTTTTATCAAGTTGGGCAGTTTTATTCTGCGTTCTTAAAATTGGTTTAATGGTTTAAGTGAAATACTAGCTTTTCATATGCTTCATTATGGAAATATTATGGTCATCAAGCATCGCTACCCCATTCAGAGGGTCTTTATTATCATAATATATGTTTTAAGTTAAAATTAGAACAGTGTTTTGTTGTAATATAAAGTGAGTCAGGTGTCTACTATAGCTCCAATTAGGGTGGTGGGATTCAATAAATTGGCTGAAACTACCCTGCTATAAACAACACTGAGAATTGTCTCTACTAAAACACTCAAACACTGAACGAAAAATATTATGTGTTATTGCTTTAAAACGAACTATAGAGATGAAATTAGTTGCATTTTGTCTACTTGCTTTTGAATGTTTTCATTCTGCCTACAGGTATAGGACCTTCTTTCCCGAAAAGTGATCTTTCTGTAATTTGGGTCTCCAAAGTTAAAAATAATTTAAACATTAATAAAACCCAATATGATTAATTATATCTTAGTTGGGATCAATTACAAGGTTATTATTACAGAGAAAAATTAAATCATTTTTAATAATTTGAGTTTTTTGATTATAATGGAGTCTACTGAAGATGGAGATCCCATAATCCAGAGCTTTTTGTATTAATTCTCTATCGGTAAATGAATACAAAATGGTCACATAAATTGATACTACGCGGAGTACAAGGATCGTTCAATGGAAACACAACCAATGTCTTCTTTTAAAGGGCATGTAAAGTCTAAAATAGACTAAGGCTAGAAATGCTGTATTTTGTATACTAAATATAAACATGAACGTACTGCACCACAAGCCTAATCAAACAAATAATTTATGTTTTCAAAGTTTGCTACAGGGGGTCACCATCTTGTAACTTTGTTAAAAGCAAGACTAAGACTGTGCACATGCTCAGTGTGGTCTGGGCTGCTTAGGGATCGTCATAAACAAAGCTGCTTGAGTTCTGCATGGCTGGGAAGTAAGGCGGGGGCTCCCCCTGCTGTTCATAAGTATGATTGTTTCCCTGCTCAGCAGTTAGGGACCGTCTGACAATTCCTATCCACAGCAGTAAATGAAGGGAGAATTTCACTGCATACAGTCAGGTTTCTTATAAAAACGGTACACATTTTTTAATTAACTATATTGGAGATAGGTTTCTTTTTCATTAAAGAAAGTAAAAATGGGATTTTATTTTTTTGCCTTTACATGCCCTTTAAATGACTTTTCAGCTCAACAACTTTTTTGTCGAGAAAGTACTGTGATAATATTGAAAATACCAAAAAGAAAAATCAATCGGCATACATTTTTTTGGTCACGGAAACACAGCAATGATAAACGTCAAATAAGGTGATCTATGGAAAATTGCGTTAATTTTTCTTCGCAAACAAGCATCTCAATAATCTCAATAAATCGGCCCTATAAATGTAAGAAGAAATTTAAAAAACTCTGTACAAATATAGAGTCAGAGTTATGAAAGCAGATTATCAGTCTCGTAATACCTCATAATTAGACGTGCAATTAACATATTAGCCAGTGTAATGATATTGCGCTGGGCAGTTAGTTAACTAGTAATTAACTTGTAACCATCAGTTGTTCTTTATCTCTGTGGATAATGGATGGCCTCTCTAACCGCGCATTTCAGGAAAAACTCATTGTTGCCTAATTAAACTTTTATCTGAATAGCAGCTCATTATGCAAAATTACCCTTAGAACCTCAAGATATTTTCATCGCCGTTAACATGAATGTTTAGGTGCTACTAAATACAAGCCTAAATAAACCCATTATAGACTTGAATGATCAACATAAAGTGAGATTGCACCTGCTGTACCCTTTGCCACAATGTCTCGACAGTGTTGGAAAAATCAAAGTAACCTTTTTGAAATTTAAAAAAAAAAACTTGTTGTATTCCACTTAAAAAGGTCAACGCTATGAAAAGGAGAAGTTGGTTCTTCAGAGCTTCCTGGGCTTCTTTATGTAAAGTAAATGAGTACTCAATGGCCTGATTTGCCTCTATCTTCTTTCAAATATTCATTGTCTTGGAAAGAAAAAATTGCTTCCCAAAACAGTTCAGCCAAATGGTTTTTATGAGCGTGAACTTGATTATGGGGTAAAGTTCTTCTTTGCTCCCCACCCAGCAATATCTGAAAGAGTGTAGAAGTAAAATTATTCATTGTCTTTGAGATAATGAGAGCATAAGGGGGTTTTAAAAGGACGCTCTCTGCAGCAGGAAACTGTCAAAGAACGTGGGAACACAACCCTCCCCACATTTTTGTTTCAGCTCCGTTGATCAGAAGATTGAAAGGTCTGCTCTACCTACAGGGGTCCTCTGTTCAGGGCCCACGGTGCAATTATAATCCATCCTCACCTCTTTAAGAATGACAGGCAAAAAAACACAAAGCCTTGAGCTTTTGTACAGCTTAGCATTCCTTAGAAACCAAAAAAAAATCTTAATTCCTTGGGTTTTTTTTTTTTAAACTCCTAAGAATTAATTAAAAGTTGTTCTTATATGATGAGGAAGGGTATAAACAGATTTCAATTATCTAATACTTTTTAAAGGGGCTTTATTAGACTTTTAAGTGGATATTTTTTTTTTTTGCCCTGTTCAAGTACACGAGGGATCACTAGCTGTCACAAGGTAATGTTTCTGGTGGGGTTGCCAGAACCCAACAGTCAAAAACAAGTGTCGCTAAGCAGTCTCTCATAATGGGAAGGATGTTGTGTGTGTTCCTTTTAGCCTCCTCTGGTATTTGCAATGTTTGCACTTTAACTTGACAAGCAGGTGAGTTGACCCCGAGTATTTATCCAGCCTATTCAACAAACTGAATCTCTTTTATGTAGGTCAGGCTAGAGACATTCCGGGGGCCGATTAATTATGCAGCAGTTGCCATTTTAATGAGAAAAGCATCAAGTCCTTTTTTTTTACTAAACAGTAATGCCGTTTAACCCAAGTTAAGTTTTTTTTAATAGGCCCTAATTAGTCACACAGGTACACAGGGTTCTGTGGAATGCATGGGACCTGGAGTTTTTCAGTAATATGCAGTGCCTTAAAATTGCAAAAACATTTTAACATATTCTGTAAACAAAATAGGAATGCTTTGCTATCAACATGGATTTATGCTAGTATAATTGTCATCAATACACTGTGCCTCACTTTCAATGGACTGGGACTGTTGGGGTTGCACCTAGCCCTTTACTTTGCTGCACCGGATTAAAATTTGTTGTAAAGAGCAAATCGCAGAATTTCACAAGAGCCTTGTAATTACTTGCCGTAAAAGGATAGTAAAGTACCCCATAAATAGTGGGGCTAAGTAACACTGTATTCTTTGAGCTACTCTGGGCAGCACCAGAGGCACCTTGTCTTGAGCTCTACCCTCACACCTCTAACTTCCCTCAGCCCATGTGCCCAAAGATCAAGAACAGACTACGGACATCACAACCATACAACATAGTTAAGGCATAGCTTATTTACATTTTCATTCCAGTGGATTAGTCATTATTCTTAGGAACCCCTAATTCTTTGGCTATGTGAAGCCATTAGATTTTTGAAGATGGCCCTGATACCAAACTATTGTTATGATTGCTCCCAATATCCCCTCTAGTATGTAATGTCTCAGCATTATCCGAGTATGCCTCCTGTACAGACCTGTGAAGGTTATGTGTAAATGTTGCTCCAGGTCTAGTTACCCATAGCAACCAATCAGCAGATAGTATTTACTCATCACCAGCTGGACAGCAAACATCTAAATAGTTGCTCTGGGTAACTAGACTTGGTGTGGACTTTGCAACATTCATTATATTGTCCCTTGTTGATGTAGTTCAAGCTTCATACACAGTTAGTATGTCAAATACACAGTAAATACAAAATATTATGTTGGTTTCCTGGAAGCCAAGTATCAGGGAAGATTAAGTGCAATTGCAGAAGACAATTACTGTACATATATACGCTAGCTACATGAATCATTAAGCGCATTTGTAGAGACTGGAAAGACTACGTCCTGACCCTGGGCTCAGCCTTTTCCTGGAATCATGTACTGGAATAATATTCATATCTGTTTAATGACCTTTATTTTGTGCCAAATAATGGAGACGACATATGTATTATCTTCTGTAGCAAATGGCAGTTCTCCTATTTCTTTCGAAATATTTGCCTAAAAATTATATGATGTCAAAGAAAAGCCAAATTATTGCTTTTTTTGTTCAGAATATACTGCCCTTCGTAGAATGGGTTTCCCTTGTGACATATTATTGGGCACATAGCTAAGCTAATAAGCAGAAAAAATATTGCCAAGGGAAAAACACATGTAAATTCATATTGTAAGATGTATTTTTTACAAGTATATTTATATATTGTGACCAACCCAGTGACTGGTGGCATGTACTCTATATTTCAAATAAAAGAATATAGAAAACCATTAGCCCATCAATCCCACATTGAGCCATGTACAGGTATCAGAACCGTTATCCAAAAACCCATTATCCAGAAAGCTCCGAATTATGGAAAGGCTGTCTTCTATAGACTCTATTTTATCCTAATAATGTAAATTTTATAAAATGATTACCTTTTTCTCTGTAATAATAAAACAGTACCGTGTTCTTTCAGTCATTTTAGAAACAACGATTAAACCTTATTTCTATAAAATCATGAATATCTGAATATTAAAAAGCATGACCAAAAAAATGCTAGTTTTTCAGACAATTACTTGCAAAAAAAATATCTGAAAACCACTAATAATGCCTGAATGGCTAGAAAAAAAAAGTCCATTAGGATCAGCTAAGCTCCCATTGACTTCTATAGGACCACGACTGCTTTTACTGTACTTGCATTTTTGTTTTAGAGGTTTTTGCATTTTTTACACTTCATAAATCTCGTATTTTTAGAGTTGGAGAAATTTAAAAAAACACACATTTTTAGAGAAAAAAAATTTGATTTGTGAAAAAAATAGAAATTCAAACGTTAGTAACTAGGCCCTGTGGTGGAGGTTTCCTAAGGGAATGCACAGTACCTTGGGCTCTACCACACTAAAGTCCCTATGCTGGGGTTTCTTGTGGAGAACCAACCCCACACTGTCCATCAGAGGAGGAACACTGGACTGCTCATTTTAGCTAGCCTGTATTGTGCTGTATATTGTGCTGTTTTAACTTTCACTCCAAGCTCTTATTCATGAGGTCCCTTTCCCTAACTTTTCTAAGGTGTCCTGAATACCTTAGCTTCTTGGCTTTTCCCTACTGAGGTCTCCTACCTCAGGCTCTCCAGCAGCATCCAATCCAACCTTTCTGTAGAGTGAAGTCCAAAGAGTCACAAGAATGGGTTCCATCCAATTTTATAGACTAGGGAACAGGAACCTTCATCCTCATATTTTAATGTCAGTAGTCTGATAACACTGGATCTGTACCTTCAGAGAACATAGCTGGCCATGTAACTGAGCACTTCCCCATAAAATCTCACAGCCTCTGGTTCTATTTTGAGGATTTTCACTACCATAGAAGTTAGAGGATTGGGGGCACACATTTTTCATGCTCTTATTCCTGGGGTCCCTTTCCCTACCTTTTCTAACGTGTTCTGAATACCTTAGCTTCTTGGCTTTTTCCTACCAAGATCTACTACCTCAGGCTCTCCAGCAACATCTAATCCAACCTTTCTATTGAGTGAAGTCCGAAGAGTCACAAGAATGGGTTTCCTCCAGTGCTCAGGCCCAGCAGAAGTTAAAGCAGATATTTGGTGTAAGAAATTTTAAAGTAGATTTTATATTAACGTAACAAAATGCTGTTGATTTGTAATTTTCTTTAAATGTGCTTATGTGCAACTATGCTTTCCAGATTGCTGTTTTGGCTGTTTTGTATGGATTTAGCAGGTATGGTGTTAAAAAGTAAAAAAAAATTAAGTATCGGAGGCAATCCAAATGTATTGTTTGGTTAAGAGCATGCACACAGCTGAAACAGATGGCAGATATCATGGTGGCTTGGCTTGGTTCCATGTTACTGCAGGCATTGCCAGGTCAGAATAGAGAGAGACACTTAGAGGGCACAGAGAAGAATGCATGGGGCACTGGCACACACACAAGGACCATGTTGATGAGATTGTCAGTGATGTGCCAGTACAAAGACAATAACAGGTCTGAGTGGGGAGTCAAGTGATTTGGAAGTGTTCAGTGGATATCACTTAGCAGAATGCACAAATGCTTTAGACTCCACATGTAAATAAAGCACCGAACACAGTACCATGAGAACTCCTATTCTTTCTTTTGCTATATAGTAATGGAGGCAGAGATGTTGCCTGAACTGGGAATTTTATTGCAAACAGGTGCCCAGAAAGTGCTGACCATTGATTGGTTATCAGACCTGATGCAAATGTTGCACCTTTATGCTCTCATAAGCTGCATGGGTGTATAAATTCTTCCTATGACACAGATGATTGGTACAAAGGTTTTGGTCTTTAATATATGTTTTGCAACAAATAATTTTAATATTTTCATTGGAGGGCCATTATATATATTCTTTTCAATTTATATTGCCCCTGATAAAAAAAGGTAATTTATTATTTGGTAAACAATAACTGTGGCTTGCAGGGGATGGAGGCTACTGGATGGTGTCTTCCTACTATCACTCACTCTTCTGTCCTTTTGCCTTTCCTTCTCTCAAACATGAGAACATTTTTGGGTCATTTACTATGTGCACAGGAGGATGCAAAGTGTAATTCATTGTGTTTCTGTACTTTGAGTCCTGCCCTGCACATACCAGCATTACCACAGGTCTCTGTGCTCTGTTTTGGAGTGTGAATTCATCCAAGTTATATGACACTGGCTACATTCACAGAGCTAAAGTCATGGAGGGTGGGCTGGGGGAGGGCACGTAGACTCTTAACATGCCAAATGTACAATCCCCAGAGGCATGCCTCTTGGGCTTGGTTGAGTGCATTGTCCTTGGCAGGTCCCAACGTATCTGCCTGAGGTCTCTATACTTTTATGCTGCCTCCAACACCCACTTCAAAACATTGGAAAGATAAACTAAACCCTCCCTCGCTATAAGCTGACCTATCTGACCAGAGGGTGACAAATTCGAGAAAACCTTGGGCCCATAGACAGATGAATTTGCCACGTCTCCATCCCAGGACAAGGTATAATATGCTATAACATGACTGTGATCTTTTTTACTTCCCTCCTCTTTATTTTCTTTCAAAACTTTTTTTTTTATTATTATCTAACTTCCCGCTGTATGCAAATTTGGCAACGCTAGTGCAACTTCGCTTCGCTTAGCGCAGTAACGCTAGCGCAACTTCACCAGTGTTCGGGGCCCTGGATGAAACTTCGTATTTTAGTGAATTAGCATTGTGCTGACAAATCTACACCTGGCGAAGTGTTGCGCTTTGAGCAAAGCCGTCGCTGGCGAATTTTTGGAGGCTAGTAAATTTGCCCCCCAGAGTGCAAAGGGAATGACCTAAAATACTTATTGGCCAGAAAAGCATTCATAGACACTGAGAAATTATTGGGGGGGGGGTTCAAGCTGATATTACAGTTTTCCTACAATATTGCTCTGTGTCTTGTGTGTTTGTATTTTGAACGCTCTAAAAATTTATATATTAAATCTTCATGCCAGAGATGCCCAACAGGGGACCTGAGGGCCACATTCATCCCTTTTATGCTTAGCTGCCGACCCCATGCTAAAGGATCCACCAGGAAGCCTTTGTTTGTGGCCTGCATAGAGATTATGGTGTGATCAGGAATATCTGAATGCACATAATGTTAAATAATTCACATTGCCACATTCAATTACATTTCAATTACATTTCAAGACGATGAAGCTTCAGCCAGTGATGACCTGTAAAACCAAGTTTTTCCCGGAGTGGATAGATCCATGTTAAAGTGCTCTCGGTATTGGATCTGAAGAGCTGGAGGAGTAGACACTAGGGGGCACATTCACCAAGCTCGGGTGAATGAATAGAGGGAAAAAAACGTGAATTTCAAGTAGTTTTTTTTCCTCGACTATCGAATTGGCGTAAATTCACCTGAGTAGAATGATTCGAATAGATCGGGCGAAAAAACGCTGCGACTATTCGCCCATTCGATAGTCGAAGTACTGTCTCTTTTAAAAATCATTCGACTGCCTACTTCGCCAGATAAAACCTACCGAATTGCTTTAAAAGCCTATGGGAAAATCCCATAGGCTTTTTTTCTAAGTTTTTGATGGAATAAAAAGGCATTCGATCGATCATTCGATCGAATGAAAATCCTTCGATCGAATATTCGATCGTCCAACTATTCGCTGAGCGCGTAAATTCAACCCGAATTCCCTATTCGATTCTATTCCCCAGTCGAATTTCGAGGGATTTAACCCCTCGAAATTCGACCCTTGATACATCTGCTTCTAGGACTCAAAGTGGTTCACAGCGGTGAGGCCAGGAAGATGAAACCTAATGTGCCAGAAAGTGAAGTGCTGGAGTGGACTTGTACAGGCACTTGGGAGAGTTGTAATAAAGTTTGAGTAACTGCAACTGCTTCATTTTACACTTGAAATGTTGATACAGTATTGTGTATGCGGTGTTTCTTTTGCAGTGACCATTGTTACCAGGTATGCCTTAGGAGAGGATACCAGAAGTGGATGTGATGGTACTGTAAGTTTGATATGTGTGGGGATGTTAAACCGTTGTCGGGATCAAAAGGGTTTTTCCACCGGGTGTATGTAGGGGCCCCTACGGGTTAATGTGCCCTGCAGCTTTAAAAGAATAGTTCAGTGTGAAAATAAAAACTGGGTAAATAGATAGATAAATAAAAAAATGTTTCTAATATAGTTAGTTAGGCAAAAATGTAATGTATAAAGGCTGGAGTGAACAGATGTCTAATAAAACAGCCAGAATCCAACTTCCTGCTTTTCAGCTCTATAACTCTGAGCTAGTCAGTGACTTGAAGGGGGGCCACATGGTACATTTCTGTTCAGTGAGTTTGTAATTGATCCTCAGCATTCAGCTCAGATTCAAAAGCAACAGATATGACCCATGTGGCCCCCCCTCAAGTCTCTGAGTGGTTACTGCCTGGTAACCAGGGTAACCAGTCAGTGTAAACCAAGAGAGCTGAAAAGCAGGAAGTAGTGTCCTGACTGACTTGTTATACATCAAATCACTCCAGCCTTTATACATTGCATTTTTCGCTAACTAACTATATTAGAAACATTTTTTATTTTGCACAACCTATCTATTTACCCAGTTTGTATTTTTACACTGAACAATTCCTTTAAGGCCCCCACCCTTTTCTTAGATTGGTCTGCCAGGAGAGGTGTGACAGCTTCCTGCTACAGTGCACTATAGTGTGTGCAGGGAGTGGCCACTTCCTCTTTCGCCTCTGGATGCTGATCTACTGTAGCTGGATGTGCTCAGGGGGACTGAGTGCAATAGGCCCAGAAGAAGTCATGTGTCCAAGTCGGGGACCAGGAAACCCCGTGAATGAGGAATAGTTACACTAGGGCAGACTTGTCATAGTCTCTCTAGGAGAGAAAGGCAGATAAGATAGAGAGAAAGAAAGAGCAGCTGAAGCTCCAACAAGGATTTGCAGTAAGGGAGGAGCTTCCCAGAGGCTCTGTGTGTTGCCTCCAGTCAGGGACCTCAGTGAAGAGGGACTGTAGGGTAGAAGCCGCTTTCCTGACAACTTCCAGGAGGGAATTTGTGTGAATTCTGCAAATGCCTAATGGAGGCTCTTCCTCATGAAATGCCTGTGTCTGCTCTAGGTGAGCCAGCCTGCAGATCTGTGTGACCTCTCTATATACTGTTGCCTCAACTCCTGCACAAACCTGATGTCACTTGCCTCGTGCTTAGTAATAAACCTTCCTCCTGTTTTATTAAGAACCTCCTTGTGCCCAAGTCTTTTGTTATTGCACAGTAGCCTGTGGGAGTCGTAGTTACACTACACCACACCTTTAATCTTCCATATAGCGAAGGCCCTAACCTGAAGTCACGTGTAACCCATGCTCTGTTAGATTAGGTGGTGAATTAACCCAGTATGGCGCAAATAGGTGTTACATATATATATATATATATATATATATATATATATATATATATATATATATATATATACATATACATACAGGTATGGGACCTGTTATCCAGAAGGTTCAGGACCTGGGTTTTTCCAGATAATGGATCTTTCTGTAATTTGGATCTTCATTGCTTAAGTCTACTACAAAATCATTAAACATTAAATAAACCCAATGTGAGCTAGTGTTGCTTCCAATAAGGATGGGATCAAATAGAAGGTACTGTTTTATTATTATTATAGAGAAAAAGGAAATTATTTTTTTTTAAATTGGATTATTTGGATAAAATGGAGGCTATGGGAGATGGCCTTTCCATAATTTTGAGCTTTCCGGATAACGGATAATGGGTTTCCGGATAATGGATCCCATGTCTGTATAGTTTATATATGTGATTGTATATATAGTGCTTTATAGTTACATACTTTATACTTACAAATAAATGTTAAAACATTGAAATAATTGGAAATTCCGATGACTGACTGTCTTACCCCATTCCATGCCTCAATGGGGTGGGGGGTAAGAGCAAAAAATGAAAAGCCAAATAAAATGCTGAAGGGATCCCTCATAGTCCGTAATCATTGGTGTTCGTAGGCATTGGTGTCAGAAAGAATACAAAGTGACTCCACTGGACCTCACAAAAACTGGCCACTGAGAATAAAAACAAATCAGCTGCGCGTAATCAAGCTCCACATCAGTTTGAGTTATATAAGAAGAGATCATATAAGAATTGATCAATTTACAATCCCAATTCCATTAAAGGTTGGGTCTTATTAATATCTTACTAACTCTTAGACACAACAAAGCACTGGAAAATAATATCTATTGTCTCCTCCTTCAAGGAAAAGAAGCAACTTTAACAATTGGTGAATAAACAAGGAGCACAGCCCACCTGTTGCTTTATCAAGTAAAGCTTGTGTGTAGGACACTAGGGGGCAGATTTACTAAGCTTGAGTAAAGAATTCGAATGAAAAAAAATTTCGAAGTATTTTTTTGGGTACTTCAACCATCGAAGTGGTCAAATTCGATTGAATTAGATCGAATCATTGATTCGAACGATTCGAAGTAAAAATCATTTGACTATTCGACCATTCGATAATCAAAGTACTGTCTCTTTAAAAATTAAATTAAACCTACCGAACTGTAATGTTAGCCTATGGGGACCTTCCCTAGCACTTTTCTAACCTTTTTTGATTGAATAAAAATCTTTTGATCGATCAATTAAAATCGTTCGATCGAAGTATTTGCGCTAAATCCTTCGAATTTGAATTCGAAGGATTTAACTTGGAAGGTTGAATTTGAGAGTTATTTAAGCCTCGAAATTCGACCCTTTATAAACCTACCCCTAGGAATGTGTAAGAGCCTTGCAGGGATTGCACATTCTCAATAAGATTCCAAACATTTCCACTAGGCAACAACTAGAGTCCTACCTTGTCATGGTCAGAGAGAGAGCCTCACAAAGGCTAAAATAGTTTTGTTTTCTTTTGATGTATTTTTTGTTTTCCTCAGGTCCCACATGGAGAGCAAACATGGCCTGGAAGAATGTCATATCAAGTACCTCCCATCATGCATTGTTGGTGCTCAGCGAACTGAAGTCTCCCAAAAAAAGTAATTCCTCATTTTCATCTTGACTAGGATCCCTCCTTTTTCTAAGCTGTGAAGCTTAACTAATTCTGCTTTCAGCACAACCCACACCCTCTGCTTCCACTCAGAGTTTTGTCTTTCTACTCGTCATTGTCTTCTTTATCTGTGCCTTCTTCTTCCATGGATCTCCTTGAAAGCTCTTTCAGAGCAAGAAAGGAACAGTTCTATTATGGCTGTTAGACCCATTCTTTTTTCTCTTCTCTTTTATTTTTTTGTTTTCCCTTTTTTTTTTTTCAAAGCTTCCGACTGAGCTTTGCTATTTAATCTTCTTGAGGCGTTTGAGATTCACTTGCCTCTGATGACCGGAGACAAAGAAAAAATCCACCCAGCCTGAATGCAATGTTTAAATCCAATCATGCTTTGAAGAGTGGTTTCTTGAAATCCACGTTAAACACTGGCCATCCTAGAGGCTACACCAGCTCACCAAACATTACTGGATCTTCCATATCTGCCTCCCCTAAAAATGGAATATGATTTTGTAAGCAATTATTGAAGTTAACTACAACTGTTGTTCTGCCTTTCTCTCATTTATTTACATCTAGTCAAGATTTCCTCTTCCAATTTACATTTCATTATTAACATGCATTTATTCTTCAGTTTTGCATTTTTTTTTTATAAATTGGTAGAAATGATTGGGGACGAATGTAATAAAAGTCACAAAGAGCAAAACAATTTGCACAAAAAAGAATAAAAATGTGCATTTCACAATGTAATATTTTTCCATAAACTGTTATTTCATTGCGAATTTTGCTTGAAGGTGTCGTAATCTTTTGGAGCAAACATAACGGGGGTCATTTATAAAGTTCGCGCAGTGCATATGTATTCGCAAATGGTTGTATTGCCCATGTTTGTTCGTGAACACTAAAAAATGTCACTACTATGCCGTCTTTCAATTTTTTTGCGAATTCGCATTGACAATACATTTTCGCAAATGGCTCGCAAATGTGATGGGTGTTTGTGTGAGTGCGCCAGGGCCGGAACTAGGGGTAGGCAGAAGAGGGGCGCTGGGCAGCTACCTCTTCTGCCTACCCCTAGACCTGGATGCGCTCCTCTAACAGCACTTATGCGTGCCATCCTTGCCGTGCATGCACACGATCGTGTTGTTGCGCATGCGCACACCAGCGGCGTCTCGCATGTGCACACCAGCGGCGTCTCGCATGCGCACACCAGCGTCGGCACGCATGCATGCGCCAGCGTCGCCACACGTGTGCATTCGCCAGTGTTAGCACACATCTGTGTGCGCTAGTATCACCACGCATCTGCGAACGAGCTACAGGGGAAGGAGGGGGCGAGCTGGCCAGCTGGGTTGCCTAGGGTGCCCGGCCAGCCTGGCCCGCCTCTGGAGTGCGCCCACTGTGCGAGGCTGTTGTGTGCGAAAATAGCGTTGACAGTAACTTAAATTTGCTATTTGAAAAAGTGTTTTGTGCATACTTTATCTGCCACCAAAGTTGTGGCATAATTCGGTCGCAGATTGCGGACATAAATATTTGCGATTTTTGACCTATTTGCACCACACTTATTTATCTTTTAAATATAACCATGCGCAGGGCAAATATATTCACTTTGTGAACCAATCTGCCTTGCGCAAAGTTTATAAATGAGTCCCATAAAACTTTCTCAGTAAGAATTTTCATTACATTCACTGCGCACTGGTGCAAACTATAAAGTTTGCAAACCTTCTTTCACTGACGCAAGTGGTTGCTAAACAGTCTCCGCGTTCGCAAAAGCTATATTAAATTTGCGCAAAGCAAAATTTATTCGCACAGAGGCATAACTTTTCACATTGCGAATATTTTTTTTTTATTAAATTCCCCATATGTCTTTTCGTGATTTTTTTCACAGTTTTGTAAAATTTTCATTGCAGCAAACGTTTTGGAGTCAATGAGTGTTTTCTTTGAGTTTGCATCAAATGCCTTTCAGTTTTTTCTCCATATTTTTTCTAACATCCAATGCATTGAGGTAAATTGGCATTTTTTCCCAGTGCAATATGTTTGGCAAAACAAATGCATGGAAATGTTCTAATATAATGCTGCTGTCATTTTATTCTGGTGCAAAAAATGTTTTGGCAAAACAAAATGTATGGCAAAATGTTTGTACTGCCAATGCCATTTTCTTCAGCAAAAAAAACATATGGTGAAATTCTAGTGCAGATTCACAAAATTGTCACCTCAGCCATAAAACGGTATCAGATGATAAATTTGCTCTGCCTTAGTTATAATGTGAATTAAAATGTCTAAAAAATAATTTACATATTCAAAAAAATAATACCTATAACATTTAGACCGTAAAATAGAAAACATCCTAGATAAAATTAAATTTTGTATTTCATCCAAAAACAAACATTTTACTATAGAAATTAATTTCTACAGCTGTATAAAAGCTGAAAACTGTCAGTTGTTTTGGGTATTTTTTTCAGTCTCATTATAAACCCTGAAGATTATTTTGTTCTCAGGCAAAGCTTTATTGGTTTATTTGTACAAACAGCTCTTGATTTGCTGTGTACATACCCTCAGGATCAAATTCATTAAGGCAGAACATTTTCCAATACACAGCCCTTATTTAGGAGTATTAATTCTTATATTTTATCTAATCTTTTATTCTGTATTATGTTATAATTTGAGATGTTATTGAATTTCAATTCTAAATAAAATAACACCACTAATTTTTTCTGAAATTCTGATTTAGAAAAACTGTCTGGTTGGCATTTTTTGGATTTTTTTTTATTCATCCAAAACCCAATGTTTTACAATAGATTAATTTCTACAATATTATAGATGCTAAAAACTGTCATACAAGGTTTTTTTTTTATTGTTTTCTTTCAATCTCACTGAAAAACTGGAAGATTCCTTTGTTCCCAGGCAGAGCTTTGTATGTTTAATCGTGCAAACAAGTGCTAGTGGCTCTTGATGTGTTGTGTACATACCCTCAGGATGAAAATCATTATGGCATAAACTAGGAATTCTGCTCAAGTTATTTGTTGAAGGCTTAGATCACAAGAGGTGTTTTGTGTCATTTTGTGTTGGAGATTTTTCCCATGAACAGCCATGGAGATAAAATGACTAGATTTATGTCTGAGAAGACTAAGACAATGGCTGTAGTTATGACACACGTTTCAAAACTCACAGGGTTTTGTAGAAATAATTGCTTGAGTGTGCTATAACCACAAAGGTCATCATTAACTTTTCTCAAACAATTTGCATTATTTTTTCTCAATAAGGATCCCTTGGAAAAAGTCGATGCCACACAAACCCTACATTTTCTTTATGCCTTAAACTAAAAAAAATGGAAAATAATTGAATGCAATAGCGTTTTTTTTTTTTTTTCATTTTTAATTTAGCCAGCCGTATTAGAATTCATAGAAGTGAAAGAAATATTACCATAAAGGCAAACTTGTCACCTGTTTGAAAGTATAATTGAAAATAAATATTTAATTAGTTGCCAGGGGTCACTAGACCTGGTCAAACCACTTGGTAGTTTATTACCGTAGAGCAGGGATCCCCAACCTTTTGGACCCATGAGCAACATTCAGAAGTAAAAGGAGTTGGGGAGCAAAACATACATTAAAAATGTTCATGGGCTGCTAAATAAGTGCTGTGATTTGCCATTTGGTAGCCCCTTTGTGGATTGTCAACCTACTGTATATTGAGACTTTGTTTGGCAGTACATCTGTTTTTTATGCAACCAAACTTGCCTCCAAATCTTGAATTAAAAAATAAGCACTTGCTTTGAGGCCACTGGGAGCAACATTCAAGGGGTTGGAGTGCAACACGTAGAGGCTACTGCCGTAGAGGCTGAACCATGTATTTATTGGGTACTGGTATTCTGATTTGTCGGCAACAAACCAGACCAAATTTTTTTCAGTGGCTTGCAGTGGTGTAAGTTTAGCTGAAGGTTCTCCAATCTTCGAAGGCATTCTGTAGTTGCCTCACAGGGTCATTGTGTTCGTCATTTTGCAATCTGCCACAAAGCCATGGACACTTCTTAACCACTGTTGACAATATCTTGTGCATGGCTGTTCTCTGTTCGTGATTAAGTGCAGCTTATGGATGCTGATGTTGGTGCATGCTGTCTGTCCTGACTTTAGCCTCTGCCTGAACACAACTTTTCTTGCATGTTGCCTGCTCTGAATTTAGCCTCTGCCTGAACGCAACTTCTCTTGCATGCTGCCTGCCCTTGGACTTCTTACCTGTTTCTGTCTCCTGTTTTTGGCTACACCTTTGACACTATTATCGAATTTATGTTCTCATCTTCTATGGCTATACTGTAAATGGCTAATATAGTAAGCATATAACTGTTGGAGTTTATCTAACGAGCACATGGGACCAATAAATGCTCAATTTTGCGTGACCGGTTGGTTACAAAGGGCTACTGTCTGACTATTGCCTGTATATTCTCTAAGCAATGTGGTGGCTAAAATTCTATGGTTAATCAAATATATACTTCCTGTGTAGTACATTTTCATAATAAATATAATAATTATGATAAATGTGGTATATTTTAAGAGAAAGCTCACTTTTAAATTAAAATTTGTGAAAAATAAACCTAAACAACTTTAAAGTATTTCATTTGATTTAACATTAGATCTATCCATTCAGCCTGCAACCTAAAATAATCTGTGATTGTGGGGGTCACTGACCCTGTCAACCAAACATCAGATTGAGTATGAAGGTGAATTGTTATTCTTATTTTTTAAATTGCTTGCCTCTCTTTTCAGGCCCTCTGCCAGATAGAAGTTGGAATTCCAAGGCTGAGAGCTGCAGACCTAAAAAGCTAAATATTTAAAAATTGATAATTTTCCTATAATATATGTATTACTGGAATTCTGTTTAAAGGAGAACTAACCCATAAAAATTAATATGGCTGTAAATGTCGTATTTTATATACTGAAGTTATTGCACCAGCCAAAAGTTGTCAATAGCAGCAATGATCCAGGACTTCAAACTTGTCACAGGGGGTCACCATCTTGGAAAGTGTCTGTGACACTCACATGCTCAGTGAGGCTCTGAGCAGCTGTTGAGAAGCTAAGCTTAGGGGTCATCACTAATTATCCAGCAGAAAATGAGCTTCCCCTGTAATATAAGATGATGCTACAGGGCTGATTATTAAATTCTGATGCTAATTGCACTAGTTTCTGTGCTGCCATGTAGTAATTATCTGTATTAATTACTAATCAGCCGTATATTGTAACATTTCTATTCTATGTGTACTGTATATTGTGAGTGGGTCCCTAAGCTCAGTAAGTGACAGCAGCACAGAGCATGTGCAGTGAATCAGCAGAAAAGAAGATGGGGAGCTACTGGGGCATCTTTGGAGACACAGATCTTTACTGCTAAAGGGATGTGGTTGCCTTGGGCTGATACAGAAGCACAAAACATAATGTACAACATGTCTGCCCTACTTCTTTAGTTGAGCTTTGGTTCTCCTTTAAGGTGAACTAACCCTTTAACCTAAAAATAAGTAACGTTTTACTTGCCAAGATATTTTCCTGTGGTTAATAGTTATGGAGTACAGAATGGGCTGTGAGAATGAACTGCTAAAAAGCACCCACGTGTTTGTAGGCTTGAATAAATGTACCCTGTTTTTTTCTAAAGTATTCCTGGAGCCCCACACATACTGTACAAATAATAGTTTTTAAGCCTAGGTTCACCTCATAGAGCAATGGAAGTGCGATGCATCCTATACTATGCAAATAGATAGCCTAGGGAAAGTGAGCTCCATGGGATGGAAATATCTAGACTGAAAGCTCTCACTTCTCACAAGCCAGGTCCTCTGACCTACAGTTGTGGTTTGCAAACTTGTGTAAAGTGCATACTATGAAGTGGGCAATTAGTCCCATTCAACTTGTATGTATACCCTATATTATAATAGTTACTACTTGGTTGCTAATCCTGTGTATGTAGTACATTTACCATTTTCATTCCAGCTCCTTTCCACTGCACCTCTCTGTCTTCATTCCACCCTCTATTCTTTGTTTTTCTAAATTAAAACTAGGTTTGTCCATGGGATTTTTACTGGCCTTTCTTTCCCCTTTCCTTTCTATTTTTCGCTCTTTCTCTTCATCTTCGCCTCCCCCTCTCTCATTATCTTTGTTCTATAATTCCTTCTACCCACTTCCTTCATTTATCTTCTCTTATTCAATAATGTGATGTGTGTTCCATCTTAATCTTCTTCCCCGTCTTACCTTCCAATTCATCATTCCTTTCTTTCTCCATCTCTAACATTCTCCACATTTTCTCCCCTTCTGCCCTCCATTCTCAGTTCCCAGTGGTGGTAAGGCTGCAGTTTCCATCTCCAGGATTTTCTATTTGGCTTTGATTAATAATCACAATAGAGCATCAGTCCCATTGTAAATACACAATTTATTTGCCATGGCCTTTTCTCCCCCCGTGATCAAATTCTTTTCCATAAAACAAAAATTTTCCAAGGTTTTAGATCACACCATGACCATGGTTGCAATTGATATCATTGTATAGTTTTGAAAAAACAGACTTGTACTGCAGAAGGTTCTCTGCAAATTTGGTTTATTGTACAAAATTTTTGGGGCTGACCTTTATCAAGTGTAAAATGAATCACACTGTGAAAAAACCTTTAACGCTTCTGCAGTACAATTGTGTTTATTCAAAACTATACCTTAATAAACGAGTCCCATGGGGGGTATATTTATATGCACATTTTTAAAAAAAACATTTGCTAAATCTTGGACATTTGCAGTGAATTGTAACAAAGAATTCAGTTAGAATTGTATTAATTATCCCCTATCCCCTATCTTTTACAAATACAAATATGTGTATGCAAATTAGGATTGATACTTTCCCCACCTGCTAGCCCAAGGCGGGGGGTGGAACAATGATGTAGCGGCGTTGGTCAATGAAGTCAGCATGGTGGAGCGATGCCATAGAAAACTGGCCAAGAGAATCATGCACGGTTTTCTTAATTTGGGAAACTGGACAGGTTGTTTTGACCTGGACAGCCCTCTGGAAAATTGGGCTGTCTGGGTCAAACTGTCTGGGTCAGACTTCCAGAGAAGTCCCCATTCCACTAAAACTAGATATAATGCCCCTATCCATGCCCTCTAAATGAACTAATACTCCACACCAATACTCTCATCTTAACCTTCATGGTATTTTTCTTACAAAAGCACTGTATTTTGTACATATTTATTACTACTTTCCCTATGCTCATAACTACAGTTAGTACAAAAGCATGCTCCCAGCATGTTTGAATAAACTTTGAGCAAACTGGGGTTTGTCCAGTGATAGACCCAGCAATGCTTCTGAACTATTAAAGGCACAAGAAGAACACTGACTGATAATTAAATTCATCCAGAACAAACCAGTGAAATTGAACCTTCCTCTACTACTATATGTACCTCCTCTTGCGGCCTCTGCAAACCGACCCACTTGCCCCTAAGCACGAGAAACAGCAGACATTAATAGTTGGGCTGGTTGGGATTTGTCAAGGTATAAAATGTGATATCACTGGTATCAAAAGGTGATATCACTACAAACTTGCAGTACACCAGTAAAGAGTATCAGACGTTTATCAGAGCACAAATCACATGACTGGGGCACCTGGGAAACTGACAATATGTCTAGCCCCATGTCAGATTTCAAAATTACAAAACAGTTTGTTCTTTTAAGTAGGGATGCACCGAATCCAGGATTCGGTTCGGGATTCGGCCAGGATTCGGCCTTTTTCAGCAGGATTCGGATTCGGCCGAATCCTTCTGCCCGGCCGAACCGAATCCGAATCCTAATTTGCATATGCAAATTAGGGGCAGGGAGGGAAATTGCGTGACTTTTTGTCAGAAAACAAGGAAGTAAAAAATGTTTTCCCCTTCCCACCCCTAATTTGCATATGCAAATTAGGGTTCGGATTCGGTTCGGTATTCGGCCGAATCCTTCGTGAAGGATTCGGGGGTTCGGCCGAATCCAGAAAAGTGGATTCGGTGCATCCCTACTTTTAAGAAACAGATTTCAATTCTGCTGGAGGGACATTATTAACTGATGCATTTTGAAAAAAAATATTTTTCCCATGACAGTATAATTTTAAAAAATGATCAATCATTTTAAAGCAATTTTTAATGTAATTGTTACTAAAAACTGGCTTTTTATATTCTCTGCACTATTGGTTCTGCCTCCTGAAACAACATAGCAGAAGTCAGACTTTGAAGGAGAGCTGGTTACACTACATTGGTTAAGCTTTAAAGAGTCCCAACCAGAAAACAGAAAGAGTCCAAAACAGAAAACTGGAAGTGGAAATGTTCAGTCTCTGTATAATGGGAAATTTGAATTAAATTTTCTATCGCAATGTTGGGGTGGGGGATTCATTTCAGTTATGATATCTGACCATTGTGGTATGAATGCACAAAAATAAGAGGTTAAGCCCTGAATATGGGTCCATTCGTATTGGAAGGACATGTGTATTTCCTGTTTGATTTACTTCCTTCCTTCCTAAATAGCAGGCACTTCCTGCTTGATGGGCAGGATGTGGGTATAGGAATAAGGTCACACGTATGATCCGTTGAGATAGAAGCCCCTGCATACCACTATGAGCATGGTTGTAGGCTGCACATGTTTCTTTTTGAAAGGGTATCGGTGTTGATTTACCATTTGTTTACCGATCTCCTTCCTTCCTTATTTATGTACTGTATATGCTACTCAGTGCAAGCTACGGTTTCTGAGATGGAATCAAACAACCGACAGACCTAATTGTCCTTTATTTAGCCAGCAATTAGATCCCTGCTGAAATAAAACTTCCCTTTGAAAAGCTTATACATGGGAGCACAATAAACGAGTTGATCATTGATATGCTTCTGACCCTTTATTAACTAGGTATTTTAAGACCATTTTCTTGTTGGAACCAGTAAATTCTAGTAATGTCACTGTCTGGGGTCTTCTGGTGCCCTTTAACTTTTTCAGTACAAATGTGTTCCCAACCCACCCTAAGGGGCAAATTTACTAACCTCCGGAAATTCACCAGCGACGGCTTCGTTCACATCGTCACACAAGTTTCGCTAGCGTTAATTTGGCAAGCGCTAGCGTTGGCTAATTTGCATATGGCGGGAAGTTAAATTTCAATGGACATATATGTTGCAGCAAATACATTACATTACACAAGCCCAGGGAGCCTTAATAAAATAGAGTTTTTATAATGCCCTACACATGAACCCAGTGTATAGTTTATGTGCCATATGTTAGGAAATGTAGGGGGGAAACAGGGTACCCTAAAAAAATTCCGCTCTTTTGCAGCCTATCACCCTGAAAAACTGAAAAGTCGTCAGCGTTTTTTGGGGCTTAGAAAAATTTTACATTTTTTTTTGAGGAAGTCCATCTAGTCTATTGCACTTCGCCTGGTCTGAGGTGGCAAAGGCAAGTCTGGCGCAAGAGGTAACGTTCAGTAAAATCCGCATCTTATTGAATTAGCGTAGTTACGTCCATTCGCCAGAGTAAAAATTTGCCTGGATTGCTTGGCTACACTTATCAATGAGTTGCCATCTTGCCTTGAAATATTTAAGGCCTTGACATGTAAGTGATAAAAAACACAAGCTAAAACTAAAGATAAACTGTACCAAAAAGAGGATCTGTTTCCCAAGAGCTTACAATCTAGGAGGAAATACATGTATGGAATGGAGCAGTGGGAGCAGGGAATAGACATCCATTTTATAGGAATATTAGGGTAAATGCATGTTGAAGTGCACATAATAAAAGGGCTTTACCATTTCCTAAATAAATACCTTTTTCAACAGTCAGACAGCGAACCTGCAGGACGTCAGAGCATGGAGCACATTGCATGCATTACATGCGTCCATTAATAAAATTCTGTTTATGAAATAATTACCTGAAGAATGAAAGAAACTGGGAGTGGGTTTCCATCCCAAAAATTTACTAAAAATGAAGCCTATCAAAACAGGGAGAACTTACAGTAGAATAAACATTCCTCCTTCCCATATCAATCATGCGAGCAAGTTGAAGTTCAGATAATGGGCAGTTCAAATGACCCTGCCTGTTTGCATTATAGAGAATGGCCACTGGGTGCTCCGTGGGGGTTTGCGGCCTTGGTCTATTCCACAGCAAGAAAGTTTCGTTCATGCGTCGATTCAGATCCATCATCCTGAGATAAACTGTGAATATTGCTCTTTGTCCCAGGCCGCATTCTTTCCTGCTTTGTGCACTGACTATTTACGGATTTAAAAGTTCATTTGCGCAATTCTTTTGTCTGTAGGCCCAGGATGGAAAAAACAAAGCAAAAGAGATGGCTCCTCTGTCTGGCTTCTGCCCTTGGGCACTTGGCATTTACATGGAAACATTTCTGCCATTTAACCCCCCCCTTCCTTTTTGCACAGACATAGGGGGTTATTTATCAAAGTCCGAATTTATCTCAATATTTAATGAAAAAAAACTCCGCACAGGTTTTTTTCTAGTGATGGGCGAATTTCTGTATTTCACCGACGGCGAATAAATTTGCTAATCTCCCGTGAAAATTCGCTGGTGAAAATTCGCCGACGTCAATTTCCGATTTTCATGATTTTTTCCACGAAAACGTTAGAATTTCTCAATTTTTTCGTGAAAGCTTTCGAATTGCTAGGTTTTTTCGTGAAAACGTTCGAATTGCTAGATTTTTTTTTGAAAACTTTACATTTTCACAATTTTTTCATGAAAACGTTCCAATTTCATAATTCGAATCTCACGTTTTTTTGTGAACTTTCCTATTTCAAAATTTTTCATGAATTTTTCAGCTTTCCCGAAAATGTTGTTTGCAGGAAAAAATCCAAAAAAAACTTGAAAAATACAAATTTTACGTTTTTTTTCGGAATTTTCACCCACATTTTTTCAGCTTTTTGCCCAAAAACCCTGAAAACTTCGGATTATTACACAAAACCCAGTGTAAATCTTTGGGACTTCTCCCATTGACTTATATGCAACCTTGGCAGGTCTGAGATGCCGGATTTTCAGATTCAGACTTTTTCCATCCTCGGGGTAAAATAAATTCTGAAAAATTCGTGATTTTTTTTTTCTACTATAAATTTGGATTTTATACTAAAAAAACATTTTTTGGCATTCGGAGTTTAGTAAATAACCCCTTATTGTCAGCACGGAAGAAACTACCTGCTGGCCTGTGTTGTCTGAGAGGTTGTAGGTTAATCTGTTACACTTAAATTTAACCTAAAGAAATACAACTCACTTAATTTTATGCGATACTGTCAAAAATTTTACCACCGAAATTTGATTGTGTAGTCACTACAGTTATGGGACAGCCAGAATGCTCGGGACCTGGGGTTTTCTGGATAACAGATCTTCCCACCTTAGTGGCAGTGACTGAAAATGCTTCTCCATTGGAAATAACTGAAAATGATGGCAGTAAAATGTGTTGGCCTCAGATTTGAATTATTTCCAATGGAGCTGCATTTTTGGGAAACTTGTTGCCCGCAGTTGTGCATTTTTATCTCAGGTGACAAATATCCCCGTCAGCCACTGCCCTTCAAAAAGACCACCAAAATTAAATCGAATTAAATCTATGAATCAAAGTAATAGCGCATTTGATCAAATTTGAATCAAAGTTTTTCCCAAAAAAACCTTTGATTTTTCAAAGTCCACCAATTGACTCAAAATAGGTTCTAGGAGGTCCCCCATAGCTTAAAACAGCAATTCGGCAGGTTTTAGGCAAATGGTCGAAGTCGAATTTTTGAAGAGGCAGGACATGATAAATTTTGATATTTGAATTTTCTTCAAATTCAAATCGAATTTGGACTATCCCCTAGTTGAAGTACACAAAAATTAGCTCAAAATTCGAATTTTTTTAGTTAGAATTTTCACTTTGACCTTTGATAAATCTGCCCCTAAATAAACCCAATAGGCTGGTTTTGCTTCCAATAAGGATTAATTATATCTTAGTTGGGATCAAGTACAAGCTACTGTTTTATTATTACAGAGAAAAAGGAAATCATTTTTAAAAATGTGGATTATTTGGATAAAATTGAGTCTATGGGAGATGGTCTTTCTGTGATTTGGCGCTTTCTGGATAACGGCTTTCTGGATAACGGATATTTTTGGGATTGTTCTGCATTTTTTTTCCATTCATACTTTTTAGATTTGGATCTTTTGATAACGTTCATGGCATTCGAGGTTTTAGAAAGATAGAGTTTAATCGTGGTTTTAAAAAGTTCTAATACCACTTAAATTAAATCTTTAATAAATGAAGTATACTCCCGAGAGTGTGTAAATAAGGGAATCTTTTAACCAGGCAAATAAAATCAAGTAAAGACTTTAATTATACACATAGAAATAACCTGCTACTACTTCTGTGTGTACATACAGTAAATAAAGTTTTTGCCTGATGTTATTGGCTTGGTTGGAAGATTCACTTGAGTGCCTGCTCTACACACTCTAGGTTTGATCTGCTCCCCTTGCTGAAGGCTCAAGGCAGTGCACATGGGCCTCTTTCATTATATGGTGAGTCATTTCATACCCCTCTCATTGCCTCTTAGAGTATAATCAAGCACTCCCATCAGTCCCTGACCTAGAGGAGTTTATCAATCTAATAGAAGGTGCAAACTTTACTACTGCACTAGTAGCTCACAGTAACCAACCAGTAGGTAGCATGTCAGAGTCATCTGTGCCCTTACCATATCAATTGTGCCCTTTACCATAAGAATACAGTGATCTGGGTCAACCTGGAGGAAAAGCAGGAGTTTCCCAGATAATGGGTCTTTCTGCAAACCATTTAAATTTATTATATCTTGGTTGGGATCAAGTACAATGTATTATCGTATTATTACAGCGAAACAAAGAAAATTATTTTTTAATTTGATTAAAATGGAGTCTATGGGAGATGGCCTTCCCTTTAATTCAGAGCTTTATGGATAACAGGTTCCCAGGTAACAAATCCCATTTCAAAATATTAAGAAAATTGGTAAACAATGCCTATAATTATACCATTATTAATCAGAAAAAAGTACTAATGAATGAAGGGAGAAAAATAGTCACAGTTTTCCCCAGTCCATGGGTGCAAAAATCCAAAACAGCAAGAAATTGTGAGCTTTCTCTAAAAGTAAAGACCAAAGTTAAGTTAAAAGATGACTGCCTAACGTGTTTCATGCCTATTCGGGCACTTACTCATAGCCTATGATTAAGTGCTCCAATAGGCATGAAACGCGTTAGGCCAGGGGTCTAAGCATGAGAAAGTCCATGGGGATGTCAAATAAGGCCTGTGATTGGCTGCTTGGTAGCCCTATATGAACTGGCAGCCTACAGGAGAGTCTGTTTGGCAGTGCACCTGGTTTTTATGCAACCAAACCTTGCCTCCAAGCCAGGAATTCAAAAATAATCATCTGCTTTGAGGCCACTGGGAGCAACATCCAAGGGGTTGGAGAGCAACATCCAAGGGGTTGGAGAGCAACATATTGCTCACGAGCTACTGGTTGAGGACCACTGCGTTAGGCAGTCATCTGTATGTCCCAATAAATGATTTGAATTTTTATCTTAACTTTGGTTGAGTAAGTGTCCCAGTAGGCACGAAACGCGTTAGGCCGTCATCTGTATGTCCCAATAAATGATTTCAATTTTTTATCTTAACTTTGGTCTTTACTTTTGGAGATTTTAACAAATCCCATACCTGTACAGGTTATTCATATAAGATAGGGTCCCACAGCCCAGGACCGGGAGGCCTCACTGTTCTATAATGAATTCAGAAGTATAATTATACCTACCATGCCACAGGGCGGGCATTTTGTCAGTTGAACCATGTTGGTCTAATTGGGCCCTCCACCCATAGGGTGACCCCACACAAAGGTTGCCACATCTAGCTTTAAATATAATGAAATAAAAAAACAAAAGCAGGACAGACTTACCATTAGTAGAAAAAGGAGCACAAATGATATCTAGTAAAGGTCAATCTAAAAACAACTGGACTTGCTGAGTAATCAATGAAAGCCCAAATGATATAAAAAGTAGAAAATCTGTATCGGAAAATATTCAAACATGAAGTGTTTTTGCCCACTCTTGGCATGAAATACATCAGGCTTGAATATGTTTCAATAAAGATTTTCTACTTTTTATATCATCTGGGCTCCTTTTTCAACTAACAGTAATTCTATCCCGCTTTGTTTTTTTTTTTTTTTTTGCTTGATTACATTCAATTACATGGCCCATGGACTGGGGGTCTGCTTGGGATTAGAGTCGACTACTGTGAATGACTTTGTTAATGGAATGAGGAATTTTTTGGAATCTACATTGATTTTTGGACAATGTTCCAGAAGTAGAGGCACACACCACAGCGAATTAGTCTATTAAAAACACACTAAGGAAAAGGGTTGAAGGTCGGGTAAGTAGCAGAGATCAAAAAGTATAGTATGCAGACCTTTGGTGCTCTACAACCTGCTTTTAATTCCCCAAAGTCCTATCAAAATGGTCCAAACTGGACTCCACAATTGCTAAGGCTAATCTTGCCTGGCCAAGTACATGGGGCATGTCATGATCCATTAATATGAAGCACTTCAAAAGTGGAGATGAACAGGAACCTTTGATGTGGACCTTTCATGGGGTCCAGGACGGAGACTTGAACACTTAATTAATCAAGAACAAACATCCCTTAAACTTAAATTATGGGTGGCAGGACATCATAATTGTTGGAGGTTAGTGAAGTCTGCAATGAGGACCTAATGGAAAATACAGAGACCCACAAGAATCATTGTGTGTGTAATATGGTCACCTCTAACCCATAATGCACACATACTGTTCCATTAGTGAGTTATGTGACGGCACAGCCTCTGGCATAGATTAACCTCAGTGCACAAAATATTATCTTTATTGTCTTTAAAGCAGCACTCCACCACCGGGCAGGTTCTTTACCACACAAAGAGACGTTTACTGTGTCCATGATGCAGTATCAGTATGACAATAAACTAAAAAGTGGACAACTGCCTCTGACCTTGAATGCCATGACATAAAATACTTCCCATTTCTCTATTTAATCCGATAAAGCATAGTAATGCTATGGAACGTATCCATTCCAAAGAAACTATATATATATATATATATATATAAAGGCATCCTCATTCTATGTTCTGCTTGAGCAAAGCTGTTTCTACTGAAACCTTGATCTAAGAAAACTGAAAAATCTATTTTTATATCTATTTTGTAGAAGCACCTGGTTCTGGTCATTTCGGATCACATGATAAAAGCGCACAGTACATTGAAAGCCCCAAGACCAAACATTTGATGCATCCATGGGAATGATGTATTGCCGCTGGGATACACAAACAGTAACGTAAACCGTCCAAGAACCAGATTTTAGCGTCAGCAGAAAAATGTAAAGCCATAAATGAATCTATAATCAAAAAATTAAATATGCTCAGCCAACAGGATTGATTCCAACAATACAAATAAAGGTATTACTCTAAATTAGTGATCCCAACCAGTTCACCAACCAATTGGATGTTGCTCTCAGTGGCTTTAAAGCAGGTGCTTATTTTTGAATTCCAGGCTTGGGGGCAAGTTTTAATTGCATAAAAACTAAGCCAAGTAGAGCCTCCTGTAGGCTGCCAGTCCACATAGGGGCTACCAAATAGCCAACCACACCTTTATTTAGCACCCCCTAGGGACTTTTTTCATGTTTGTGTTGCTTCCAAACTCTTTACATTTGAATGTGGATCATGGGTAAAAATGGGTGAGAGTCAATAATGTCCATTCAACCACTTAAAGTCAGTGAAGCTACCACGAAATCTAGGGCAGGGGTTCCCAACCCCTAGATTTTGTGATAGCTTCACTGACTTGTAAGTGGTTGACTCTCTAGTGCCTAGGGCTGTGAGGATACAGAAGGCACTGCATGGGGGTAACATTGACTACTATTGATGGACGAATTTGTCCCGTTTCACCGAAATATGTGCGAATTTACTGCAAAATTTGCAAAATGCTATGAAGTCAAAATAGTTTTGATGCCCGTTCAATTTTTATCTACGTGTCTTTTTTATCCAAAGGCATTAAAGTCAATGGTCGTCAGAATAATTTCAACGCGCGACTATTTTTATGTGCCCGACTATTCTGACGCGCACCAATTTTTTTTTTGATGATTTTTCGCCACCAAATTTTTGCCACAGTTTTCCAAATTTATTTGTTGGTGACAAACGTTAAAATTCTCGAATGCGAATTCGCCCATCACTATTGACTACCAATAAAGGCTGAAAGGAAGAAAGAAGGGACACTTATTGCTACACAAACCAGATGGGCACATAGGAATTCACTGCCCGATGGTCCTACCCTGCCTCTGCCTTGACAAGGGAAACAAATAGTGGCACAGTGTTAAAATATACTGCAAAAAAAATATTAATTAAAATATAATTTGAGGACATAGTGAAACAGAGCTGCACCCCCTGCTGCCCCATGATGCCACTGCCTTACAGCAAGGATAAAGATACAGCTACATTAATATACACATAAATAACGATGTCATAGTAATAGGCACAAGTAAGTGCATTTTCTTGGCCGTCTACAGCGCACAGATAATGATTAATACTGCATGTACCCAGAACAAACATTATTTACTTTAAAAGGATCCTGTCATGGGAAAAAAAAAGTTTTCTTTCAAAACACATCAGTTAATAATGCTGCTCCAGCAGACTTCTGCACTGAAATCCATTTCTCAAAAGAGCAAACAGATTTTTTTTATATTTAGTTTTAAAATCTGACATGGCGCTAGACATATTGTCAGTTTCCCAGCTGCCCCCAGTCATGTGACTAAAGGCTCAGCCATGTATTGCAGATGATAGAAGGGAACAGAAGATTAATTGTATTAGGCAAAAATGCTAATGTTTTATTCAGTTGCTTTAAATCAAGTTTTACAAATCCGTCTGGCCATAGCCCCAAAGCAAACTTCTCCTCATTCTGTGTGTGCCTGGCATCTTGGAAAAAACCCACGTTATCAGTTGGAAATCCCAGCGTCTAATAATCATACCGGCTGTGTGTACTTAGCCTACTGTGTAATAGGGGGGGTCTGGATAGGGCTTTTTGCTAGATAAGCTACCTAATGCACTTTAGAATTACATGTCGGTCATTCTTGGGGAAATATTTTGATAGATTCATTTTAGGGTGTTTTTTTTTTTTTGCATTAAAAAAAATAAGACAAATGAAGTTTTAGCGGCAAGAAACTGAATTTAACTTCAATGCAGTGGCTTTCACAGTCACATGAGATGTGCTTTTCCTTAAACAATTTCTTTCTTGGAGGTTCATTTGAACTGTCACTCTTTGAGGGTCCTTGATCTATGGAACAATACCATGGCATAAATAATCATAACAATAACAGCTAATTATATCCATCCACAGCTATCCTTCTCTATCAAGCCATCCATATCAGTATATCTATTCATCAATCTATATCCACCCATCCACATCTATCTGCTTCTATCCACATTAATGTCATGTCTATCAGTACATCCACAAATATGTAACAATCAATCCACTTGCAACCATCTGTGCAATCCATGCACATCACCCATATCTATCAATTAATTGACATCCAACATCCGCATCTATCCACATTTATCTCAAAATCAATCAACATGCAACATCTGCAATTAGCCTCATCTATCCAAATATATCTATCAATCAGTCCACATACAACCATTTATATACATCTTTTACCTTCATTTCCTTTTTGAGTGTCCATTTGTGAACGGCACTTAGATTTCTTGGACACACCTAAAAAAAATAGATGTTAAAAAAACTCCAATATTGCTTTTATCATTAGAAATTTGCTTACCTTGTCCAATTGCTGTCAATATGTGTTCATAATGCTCCTTGTCACGTCTTTTCAAAACTGAGTGGCGCACTTGAATTTCCTTAATAGTTCTCCTAATTCCATATTTGCATTCCAATATATGCATGAGTTTGGTCATCACTCTGTTTTTGTATGCATTTGTGTTGCTTACAGGAGGACTATCATATGAGTGATTAGCTAAGTAACCAACTATAAATCCAAGTTCCTCAGGTGCGAATACTTCCTTCCTCCCTTTTGGGCTCTCAGAGTGGTCGGACATCTTGCAACTTGCAGCAAGTGCGCAATTGGAAAGCCTCTAATCTCGCGATACCTATAACGTAAAAATAAGCGTAGCGAAGTCATACCATTCACTAAAATAAGCGTAGCGAATTACTATTAGCACCATTCACTAAAATAAGCGTAGCGAATTACTTTTAGGCGCCATAACTATGGAAAGATTCTACAAACGAGGAGCTGAAAAAGGGAGATAATTGATGCAGAAATCTCTGTGGCATTGGTGAGAAGGATAATACTGATTGAAAAAAACAGGCCACCTACTGATCAAGATGATAGCACTGAGAATGAAAGGAGAACTGCCACACCAAGACAACCTAGAAGTTTTTTGCCAAGAACAAACTTAGAAATCTTGAGTGATAGGGAAATAATTCAAAGATTTTGATTAAATCGTGAAGCAATATTACATCTCTACAGTGAAATTGGGTCAGACTTAGAACCCCTAACAGCAAGAACTCGAGCAGTACCGGGAATAGTCAAACTGTTATCTGTTCTAAATTTTTTAGCTACAGGATCTTTTCAAGCTGTCACATCAGTAATCACTGGTATCAGCCAGCCGACTTTTTCTAGGTACTTAATGGAAGTGTTAAAAGCAATATCCAAGGTTGCTAAAAAAATACATACATTTTCCTCAGGCCCGAATTTGTGGGAAGGCCACCTAGGCCCGGGCCTAGGGTGGCAGGATTTTAGGGGGGCGGCATGCTGCCCAACCACACCCACATTGGTTCAAAAACACTGGGGATTCACAGGAGATACAATCTCCATGAAAATTTGCATGAATAAAGGGGAGGGGACAGGGGCGACAAATGGCAGTGGGCCTAGGGGCGTCCGCTATGTAAATTCGGCCCTGATTTTCCCTGCACAAGAATTGAATGGGATTTGCTCAAGGTGTCTTTTTATCGAATTGCTGGAATGCCTAATGTCCTAGGAGCCCTGGACTGCACACACATACCTATAAGACCTCCTAGGCATGGAGAAGAACAATATCGCAATCAGAAGCACTTTCATTGATTAAATGTTCAAATGGTATCTGATTCTCAGTACAGATTAATGAGTGTGAAATCTACATTATTTCAAAAATTTGAAGATGGTCTCATGCCTGAAGGATGGTTATTAGGTAGGTTCATTCATAAGTGTACTTTTGCCAGTTATGTCTAGCGCTGAATAAAAGTGCCAGAGCAGTAATCACTAGTGTCATGCACATGCATCTAGGTCAATAGTTTGTGATAGTTGTGCTCTGCAAAACTATTAATAGTTATAACAGTACTGTTAGAAATCTTCAAACTAATTTATTTTAGTAGGTGATTCTGGATATGGATGCCGGTCCTGGCTTTTAACACCTGTTCTGAACCCCAAGACAAATGCTGAGGATGAGGAATGAGGAACACCGCAGCACACGTTCTGTGATTGAATGAACTTTTGGTTTATTAAAAGCAAGGTTTCGATGCCTGGACAAATCAGGTGGAGTACTGCAGTATTCTCCTCTGAAAGTAACCTACATTATTTTGGCATGCTGTGTTTTGCATAACATTGCATCTCATGGGCTTACACATATCGATGACATGGGGATAAACCACGAAGAGTATGTTATCAATGCTAGTAGTAATGAGAATACAGATAACGGGCGGCATGTTAGGAATCAACTGGTCTCATGTCTGCATTACAAACTATATTATTGTGAACTTCAATTTGCATTTGAAAATATTTCAAAAAGTACATTACAAAAGTACAGTCTTATAGATGGACATCATTTGCAAAGTTCGTCACCTACATTTTGTTAAAGAGAAAATAAACCCCTACTCACATTTGTACATGAACACAGTTGAAATTATATTGAAATGGTGAATAAGCACTATTGAAACAGAAACATATTTCTAAACAAACATACCTTATTCAACAGATTTATAAAAAAAAAGGTAATTCCAGATAGCTATTACACAAGATCCCTTATGAGGACAGTGCAATGTAACACTCTCCCTCAGTTTTGGGACTGAAGTCTATCTGCTTCTATGGTGCACATATTCCCTACAAACCAGAGGGACTTAAGTCCTTATAATACAATACTTAAAGGGATACTGTCATGGGAAAAATGTTTTTTTCAAAATGAATCAGTTAATAGTGCTGCTCCAGCAGAATTCTGCACTGAAATCCATTTCTAAAAAGAGCAAACAGATTTTTTTATATTCAGTTTTGAAATCTGACATGGGGCTAGACATATTGTCAATTTCCCAGCTGCCCCAAGTCATGTGACTTGTGCTCTGATAAACTTCAATCACTCTTTACTGCTGTACTGCAAGTTGGAGTTATATCACCCCCTCCCCCCCCCCAGCAGCCAAACAAAAGAACAATGGGAAGGTAACCAGATAACAGCTCCCTAACACAAGATAACAGCTCCCTGGTAGATCTAAGAACAATGCTCAATAGTAAAAACCCATGTCTCACTCAGACACATTCAGTTACATTGAGAAGGAAAAACAGCAGCCTGCCAGAAAGCATTTCTCTCCTGAAGTGCAGGCACAAGTCACATGACCAGTCACATGACCAGGGGAATATAAAAAAATCTGTTTACTCTTTTGAGAAATGGATTTCAGTGCAGAAATCTGCTGGAGTAGCACTATTAACTAATGCGTTTTGAAAAAAACATGTTTTCCGAAGACAGGATCCCTTTAAGAAAGGAAAAAGGATGAGGTTGCATTGTCCCAGACAGCTAACAAACAATTGTGCTATCAATCTGTGGAATCAGTTATATTTGTGTAGGAGAAAAATATTAGCTGCACCTTTTTTACATCCAGCCAACTGTCTATGCTCTGTCAAATGTGGGGTATATTTTCCATTTAGGTCTTGCACATTATTTCCCATTACATTTTCTATTTTTTAAAACATGCATTTGAAAATAGTAAAGTAGCCATAAAACTCTAACAGTAACTGCTGACATGTTTATAAACTTTTGGTTTTGTTTTTTATTTTTTTGGGAGGTAGTGTTTTTATTTTGAAAAGTGCTGTCAGAAACAGCATCATTTCTAGATACTGCTTTCCTAGTTTGATATTTTGGACACGTCACTGTAGTGCTTGGTCCACATTGGCTACTGACAACTTCTTTCTGTTTTTCTAATAATTTCAAGACAAGTTTGTTATTTTCTTGTAACATTCGCAGCTTCACAGACCGATACCTCATAGTTCTCAAAGATTCAGCTCTTTTCTGTCGTTGTATTTGTGAGATATGATGGGTCATTGATTTTAATGTAGTTTGTACACTTTTCATAATTGTTTGGTTTTTCAGATTTACTTTTTTTAACGCTTTTTAGAGAAATTATCAAGAACGTTTGAAAGAAAAAGTACATCTGAAAAATCACCTCTTTCTATATTTTCACAATTCTGAGAGTTTACAGCTTGTTCTGCTGGAGCTGGTGTATCATTAATGGATGTATTTGGATTTTCCCTCTGTTCATGTTATATAGTTGCAGTTTACTGGTTCCAGATTCAAAATTATTTCATCGTTATTTTCGACATCTGTAAAAGATAATTGTACTATTACATATGGCTTCATCCACAATACAACAGATCAAAAACAATAGTTTCAGCATTGCTTGCCTTATAATTGTCCCTCATCATCTTCAAAACCGTCATAAAAATGATGTGCTGAATGTATACATCGGGAAATCTTTTTATCATAAAGGGAACTGTATCACTTGGTACCTCTACTGTAAATGATAAGGATATTAGAAGTCACTGAGGGGTTGTTCTGTGACCATATAAAGACATAAGGCTGCAGGCTGAGTTATACAGGGAATTCTGAGTATCACTCATGTATTATAAGGAATAATGTACCCTTATGATTAGGATATTGAACAAATAAAGGCACAGTTCTGCATATCACTCATAAGGAATAATGTACCCCTATGATTAGGATATTGAACAAATAAAGGCACAGTTCTGCATATCACTCATAAGGAATAATGTACCAATGTGTGGACTTCTATAATATAACATACAAGTTGAGTGAGTGGTACTGTGACAAGTGCTTTGTAGCATCTAACATACATACCTCTCTCATTAGATGTTTCTGAATGTGTATCAGCATTATTTAAATGGGAGGATGTTCTCTCTATGTTCTGTGTTGAAGGCCTTAAAGATTTTGGTTCCAAATCTAAAAAATAGTGTCAAATATTTTATAAAAATGTACATATCCATACACTATTTTTTAAAAAAACATAAATTAAACTCACACTTACCATCAGTATCAACATGTCCATCGATTCCATCAATTATATCTTGACCAAGAACCTTTTTAAATTCTTCTTCATAATCAAGGATTGGATTGGTCCACCTCCAACAGTTGCTCGTGCAGACTTTTTTTCCTCTGCTAACTTCTTTTTTGAAAACCTTTTGATATCACTTATTCATTTTTTACAATTATCCACTGTTCTTGGATGTGCTCCAACTGCATTAGCAGCTTCACAGAGTCTATCCCAGAATGCATGTTTCCTTGCCTGCAAAATCTTTGGCGCCAAATGCCCATATACAGTATATTGTCATAATACATTACCATTTTGTCGACTAATGCACAATTTTCATCAAATGTAAACTTGATATTACGGACTGCTTTGGTGTGATGCGACATCTCTACTGCAAAGCAGCACATGCATGCCTTTTCTCGTGAGATTTTAGGTAAGCGCTTTAATTTACGCAAAGGCAAGTGTTTGCGCATGTGCATAAACGTCATTAATCAACTTACGCTACTAATATACGTGGTCTGCAATCTGCATTTGATACACATGGGCATCAATATGATACGCATATGATATGATACGCATACGCACTATCCAAATCCGATCGATACGCTTCTTCATAAATTTCTCCCATGGACTGCATTTTTTTGTGGGGTAAAAACACAGAAATATGTTTACCCCCCAAAACCATATATTTTTGGAAAGTACACATTCTACCGAATCTAAAATGGGTACCCATGCCTTTCTGTTCCAAACGACTGAGTTGAAAGACTTTCCCAAAATTGGCAGTTTTGGTGAAATATCTGAAAATTGCCTCAATGCTTCAACTTTCCAGGATCATATCACCCATGAATCATTACGTACCAAGAAAATGCACCCTAAATATGATTGCCAGGGGTCCACTGAACAGTTTGGTGCCCATTGTGGATAGGTTTACCAAAGTATCTGGCATTTAGTTAGCCCAATATGAAGTTAGCACATCCAAATTGTCCAGGACTTTACTTCAGCTACTGGAAAATCAACACATTTACTGCATTTTTGCAGTAAACCATATATTTTTGGAAAGTACACGTTCTACCGAATCTAAAATACCCATAGCTTTCTGCTCCAAATGACTGAGTCGCAAGGCTTTCCCAAAATTGTCGGTTTTGGTGAAATATCTGAAAATTACCCCAAAGCTTCAACTTTCCAGCATCATATAGCCCATAAATCATTATGTACCAAGAAAAAGCTCCCTAATTTTGATTGCCAGGGGTCCACTGAACAGTTTGGTGCCCATGGTGCATAGGTTTACTGCATATTCAGCTACTGAAAAATCAACAAATCAACTGCATTTTTTGTGGGGTCAAAACACAGAAATATATGTTTATCCCCAAAGCCATATATTTTTGGAAAGAACACATTCTACCGAATCTAAAATGGGTATGCATGCCTTTCTGCTCCAAACGAGTCGCAAGGCTTTCCCAAAATTGATGGTTTTGGTGAAATACCTGAAAATTACCTCAAAGCTTCAACTTTCCAGCATCGTACCATGCATGTATCATTACCAGCATAAAGCATCCTAAATATGAATATGGGGGGTCTACTAAACAGTTTGATGCCCAATATGCATAGATTTACCAAACTATGTTGCATACAGAGACCCCCAAATCCAAATAGGGCGTATGAATTTTCATGTATGAAACTCAATATAAGCACTCGGTATGTGTATTATGTGCTATGAGACCCCCCTACCAGTATTGAGACCCTAGAAAACCATATATTTTCCAAAAGTATACATTCTGATGAATCTAAAGCAGGTAATGACATCTTTCTACTGCAAACTACCAAACCGCAAAGCTATGCTAAACATAACGCTTTTTTTGAAATTTCTCAAAATAGTTACAAAGCTTGCATTTTTATATACCCCACATTTTGTAATGTACCAGTAAAAGGCATCCTAAATATGAATGCCAGGGGTGTACTGAACAGTTTGATGCCTGATATGAAAAGACTACTAAACTAGGTGGTATACAGAGACCCCCAAATGAAAATAGTACATATGAATTTTCACTGACTGCTACAATAAAAGCATCCAGTATGCGTATTATGCACAATAAGACCCCCTAACAATATGGAGACCCTATAAAACCATATAATTTCCAAAAGAACACATTCTGACGAATCTAAAGCAGGTAATTATATCTTTCTAATGCAAACTACCAAACCGCAAAGTTATGCTAAACACAATTTTTTCTTACAATCTCTAAAAATAGTCACAAAGCTTGCATTTTACCCCATTATATACCCCACATTTTGTAATGTACCAGCAAAGGGCATCCTAAATATGAATGCCGGGGGTCTACTGAACAGTTTGATGCCTGATGTGAAAAGATTTACCAAACTAAGTGGCATACAGAGACCCCCAAATGAAAATAGTACATATGAATTTTCACTGACTGCTACAATAAAAGCATCCAGTATGTGTATTATGCACCATAAGACCCCCTAACAGTATGGAGACCCTAGAAAACTATTCATTTTCCAAAAGTACACATTCTGACAAATCTAAAGCAGGTAATTACATCTTTCTACTGCAAATTGCCAACGTGCAAAGCTATGCTAAACATTTTAACAGTTTTTATGAAATTTCTAAAAATAGTCACAAAGCTTGCATTTTACCCCATTATATACCCCACATTTTGTAACGTACCAGCAAAAGGCACCCTAAGTATGAACGCCAGGGGTCTACTGAACAAGCTGATGCCTGATATGCATAGATAAACCAAACTATGTCGCGCACAGAGACCCCCAAATCAATATATAGCAGACAACATTTCCATGGGCAAAACGAAGTAACAAAGAACAGAGCCAAATGGTATAAAATCAGTAAAATCCAACAAAACCACAAAAATCAATGTTTTTTTTAGCCTCATGTAATTAGCAGTCAGAATCAAAGTTTGATTATTTTAGCATGGCTAAATAGGTTTTACGGATAGAAATAAGCGAACAACACCTACATAAAACTGAAAATGAAATAAAATGGCTAAACATGCAATAAAATGTCTACAAATGCACCAATATCACTGAAATTGCAATACAGTCATCGAAATAACATACAAAAGGTATTGCACAGTGCAATTAGCAAATACGCTATTCGCAATGGCAATAAAACAGTTTTTACAGCCAAAAAAACAGACAATGCAATAAAAGAAAAAAAAAACACAAAATAGTGTATGTGTGTGTACAATAGGCAAATTGTGTGTTGTATGTGTGTTGTATGCATGTTGTATGCATGTTGTATGCGTGTTGTATTCGTTTTGGGGCCCCTATATGCCACATGCTTAGGTACACCTATACAGATTGGGCATCAAACTGTACAGAGGACCCTAGGCTTTCATATTTGGGGTGATTAATATTGATACCTAAAAGTATGTTTGTAATACAATGCTGCAGGGTAGACATTTTGTGGTGATTTTTGGAAATGTCACCAAAATCACCAAATTTCGGAATGGTTTGCGGCTTGGTTCTTTGGAGTTCAAAGACATGCATACCCAATTTAGATTCATGGCAATGTGTACTTTCCAAAAATATATGGTTTTCTGGGGTGAACTTACTTTTTTCTACATTTGCCCCCCTCAAAATGATGTAAATGTGTTGATTTTGCAGTATCTGAAATGACAGGGGGGTCTTCGTTTTGGGGCCCCTATATGCCATGTGCTTGGGTACACATATACATATTGGGCATCAAACTGTTCAGAGAACCCTAAGCTTTCATATTTTGGGTGATTTATCTTGATACCTAAAAGTATGTGGGAAATACGATGCTGCAGAGTGAAAATTTTGAGGTGATTTTTGGAAATGTCACCAAAATCACCAAATTTAGGAATGGTTTGCAGCTTGGTTCTTTGGAGTACAAAGACCTGCATACCCAATTTAGATTTGTGGGAATGTGTACTTTCTGAAAATATATGATTTTCTGGGGTGAACTTACTTTTTTCTACATTTGCCCCCCTCAAAACGATGTAAATGTGTTGATTTTGCAGTACCTGAAACGACAGACCATATGGGGGTCTTCCTTTTTGGGCCCCTATATGCTTAGGTACACCTATACCTATTGGGCATCAAACTGTTCAGAGGACCCCAGGCTTTCATATTTGGGATGATTTATCTTGATACTCAATAGTAGGTGGTACATACAATGCAGCAGGGTGGAAGCTTTGAGGTGACTTTTGGAAATGTCACCAAAATCACCAAATTTAGGAATGGTTTGCGGCTTGGTTCTTTGGAGTACAAAGACATGCATACCCAATTTAGATTAGTGGCAATGTGTACTTTCCGAAAATATATGGTTTTCTGGGGTGAACATACTTTTTTCTACGTTTGCCCCCCCCCCCAAAATGATGTAAATGTGTTGATTTTGTAGTACCTGAAATGGCAGACCATATGGGGTGTCTTCATTTTGGGGCCCCTATATGCCACGTGCTTGGGTACACCTATATATATTGGACATCAAACTGTTCAGGGGACCCCGGTCTTTCATGTTTGGGCTGATTTATATTGATACATAATAGTATGTTGGAAATACGATGTTGCAGGTTGGAAGTTTTGAGGTGATTTTAGAAAATGGCACCAAAATTGCCAAATTTAGAAAGACTTTGCGGCTTAGTGCTTTGGAGTAGAAAGATATGCATACCCAATTTGGATTCAGGGGAATGGGTACTTTACGAAAATATATGGTTTTCTGGGGTGAACGTACTTTTTTATAACTTTGCCCCCCCCCCACAAACTAAGTAAATGTGTTGATTTTTCAGAATCTGGAATTACAGAACTGATAGCTCAAATGAGGTGTCTACATTTTAGGGCCCCTATATACCACATTCTTGGGTACAACTATATATATTGGGCATCAAACTGTTCAGTGGACCCCAGGCTTTCATATTTGGGGTGTTTTACATTGATACCTAATGATGTGTGGGAGATATGATGCTGTAGAGTGGAAGCTTTGAGGTCATTTCAAAAAATTCACCAACTTCTATAAAACATTATAACTTTAGGAAACAATTGCAACTTGGTAGTTTGGAGTACAAAAATATATTTACCCATTTTTGATTCACCAGAATCTGTTCTTTCTAATAATGGGTAGTTTTCTAGGTCAAACCTACTGTTAGCGGAATGTTTGGCCTTGAAATCAGAAGTATGCCGTTTGGGGAGCGGTGTTTTGGAAATTTGGTAGTGTACTGCTTGGAGATTTTGATCTATACAAGTGAGAAATCTCCATAAAACTATATATATTTGGTATTGCTGCGTTCAGGAGACATAGACCTTTCCAAATCGGCTGTGTTCTCATGTACATAAAATAAATGATGTTTCTGATATATGTGATTGTTCTTTGTGAAACATGATTTTTTTCATTTTATTAGACACTTAGAATCCTGTATTTTTACAGAAGTAGAATTACACCAAAATTCAGGTTGTCCTGAAAAATACAATATATTGTTTTCCTGGGTAAACTAAAAGACCACCCCAGGAAAGGCCCTTAAAATGAAAAGGGCAAAATGTGCAAAATATCTAAAAACTGCTTGACAGTAGATGTTCACATCTAGGACAAAATGGCTGGCAGGGAAAGGGTTAAATGTCACATTAGCTGGACTTCGTGTTGAACATCAAAGAATAAATAGGAAATGCTGTCCAACGTTTTCATATATAGCGGTCCAGTTATTCACTGAGGAACATGTTTGGAGGCAGACATCAATTGTGCTAATGTGCATTATTGAAGATCAATAAACAGAGGGTCTCTTATTTAACGAAAATCTACAGCTTGTTGATAATTTTATTGCTATGACCTCGTTATATGGAAGGCAAAACATCGAGATAAGGCTATTTCAAATAAAATGAGGTTTATTGAGTTTAACAAAGAATTTTGTAATGGTTTTGCCTTGGGAAAATGATCATGTTACACCAAAGTGTCCCACAAGCATTTTGCCAAAGACACTCCACTTTTCACAAGCTTTTATAGATTAAAATGGGAGTACACATACATACGTTATATAACTTGAACCCTCCCAAAATGGAGAGGACTGAATGTTCTTAGCTACAGATATTGCACTGAAAATAGTTTCCCGCTTACAACTGTCCCTTAGCCTTGCAGTTCTTTATCTGTTAAAAGCAGACACAGGGAGGAACTCAGTAAATGAAGAAAACACTTGTGTACAAAGGGGCCTCATCTAGTATCTGCTATCACTCTGACACTGAATTCTGTCAGTAACTTACAAAGTGACCTCTCATCACTAGGTGTCATTAATAAGAGAATAAATAAATGGGGGAACATCACTCATCCCTTCACCTTTCCTGCCTTGGGCATTTGGTTATTGCAGCGTCAGAATGATAGGGGTGTTTGTTATTAGACTTTATTATTCTTACACTCTGACACATAACCATTTGTCCGTCATTGGAATAGGCTGTTCTCATATAAATGTGGTCATATTAAAAATATATTATCAAGCTGAACACATGCTTGTTGGGGTCATTTGGAAATTGCATAAATACTTATTTAACATTTTTCATGTTTTTATGGATAACCAGTGATGTTAAGAAGTGCTGTTTGTAACTAGTCTTATTTTGCTCTGATGAGCCTCTGATCCCTTCTGGGCTCCACAATAGCGTTAAAATAAGAGGCCAAGAGAAGTGAGGAGTACAAAAGGAATTTGCATCCCTGAGAACAAACTATGAGGGGGCTTAAACTATTGTGTTGCAATGGGGTCTCCCACATTCTTCTTATGAATTCTTACTATCTATTTAGATATTTAGGGCGCTGGGCACAGGGCAAATTATCAACCCTCCCTCCTACTTGCTATGACACCCCAGGGCTACATCCCTTTTTTTTATGGACACCTTAAAATTAACAATCTCCTGCCTGTGTTAAAATAAAAAAGCATATCTCCCTCTTTAGATGAATCTTCAGTACACATTACATCCTTTTTGTTTGTTTTTATCTGCAAAGAATTTTTTTAACGCTATTTTTCTGATAAATTTCTGCACAGCTACATAAGCATTAAAATGGCTCATTTCAGCAGTAGGGCAGAAATGTAATCCCTTTTTTAGAACTTCAATTTCGTCTTGATCTAGAACAGGTATCAGCAACCTTTACTATCAAAAGAGCCATTTTGCCCCCTCTTCCACTAAGGAAAAATAGTCTGGAGCCGCAAAATATAACACCGATTATAAACTTTTAAAAGTTTTAACCTTTTTTTTAATTTTAACTGTTACAACAACAAAAGTGCAATGTGTAGGCCTACTTTGAAATAAATTAAACACTGAATATATCTATTAAATGCTAGTGTTCTCATCTGTTTAAAGGTGAGGGCTATAGACGTCATTTAAATAGGTGTCACATCCACGTCTATAGCACCTGCTGCAGTTGGATTCTGGAGGCTTCTCTCTTGTCTTGAGTGTGTGACCATGATGAATCATCTTACTGCGGCTCGGTCTTGCCTGGGATGTCTACACAACCCTCGAAAAGATTCCTTCATCAAAAGACAACTGTCCCAAGGCTTTTTTCAGTTAAAAATGTCATTTTATTTAAATTAGCATTAAAACTCAGATACAAACAAACCCCACCAGGCCCACCTTACGTGTTTCGCACCCTCCGGCGCTTAGCCATAGGTGACATTTTTTACTGAAAAAAGCCTTGGGACAGTTATCTTTGGATAAAGGAATCTTATATATATTATTGCCTGAGAACTGGGGTGAGTCCCTTGGGCTTAATTAATATGGAAATCAGATGTGGACTCCCAATTGATGTTTAATATACAACCCTCGCACTTGCTGTTGGCTTTTTGAGCTGCCAGCAGGTGCGATGGCTGTATAGACGACGTGACAGGCAAAGCCGCAAGACTGAGCCACAGCAAGCGGGATGAAGAGCCGCATAAGGCTCCGGAGCCGCGGGTTGCCTACCCCTGATCTAGAACATAATGGGATAAATTCATAATCTGTTGCCCATGCACAGTTATAAAATCATTTACAGTTAATTAATTTTTATCCACTTCATTTCAATCTTTTTTTTTTAAATAAGTCAGTTCCAGATTTCATCAGATTTGTTTCTACATTATCATTTATATCCATTACAATAGGCTTTTCATTTTCATTAATTGTTTGTTTCTGTATTGCCTTTAGTTCTCTCACCTTGATATTCATTTGATTTGACCAAAGTGTTACAACAGTCACTTCCAAAATCAATAGTCATTTCACTATAGTCTCTTTAATCATAGCAGGACTAGGCCCGCCCATCAGTTCTGCTAAACCGGGAGCTTGTGATGTAACTTCGCTACCGGTTATGCTTCTCACCACCTTGTGCGGGGTTTGGGTTGCCGCAGTGACCTGCGTGGTTCCTCGTAGCCTCTTTGCCACTTCTTCCTCTTTCCTCCGGATGTCTTTGACTGTGTATCCTTCCATCTGGCGGTATCCCCGGTCCTCCATATATGGCGCCTTCATATTCGCGCTTGTGGTTACCAGTCCGCTCTGCATTCTGGGTAGAAATCTCCCGCTGGTGTTTGCGGGTCCCGTTGTGTCACAGTCTCGCAATCTTTCCCCCCTTCCACCATCTTTGCTTGTGCAGGGGACGCCGAGTCCTCGTGGCTTTCTAAAAAACTAGCAGAACTGGTAAACGATGTCTCACTATGCACATCTACAGTATCATCTTCATAATTTCTGTTTTTACTTGTTTTGATGTTTAAGTGATGTTTAAGCTCGATTCAGTACATTCTATTGCTCGTTTAAGGTATTGAACAGTTCACTGGCTTTAAATTGGGACCAGTCTTTTTGTATTTCATTGATTTCAACATTTATATCTTTCAACTCTTTCTCTTTCTGTTTAACTATTAATGCTATAAGGTTCATGGAACAATTCTGCAAAATCTTTTTTCACTCCAGCATGAAATCGGCATCATCTCTTCTGAAGGTCGGCCATTTCTTTGTGATTCTTAGGCCCCTCGGTTCTATCCCTTCAGCTGCATATTGTAAAAGAGTTTCTTTCTGCCACCATGCCTTCATTTCTTTTTCTCTATAATTTTGTAAATTTTGAAAATGATTCTTCCTCATCTCCAAAATGAACCTTTCCTGGGTATTTAAATAGTTCTGCCATTGTGGTGATTAAAGGCTAAAATTAACCTGTTATTGAATTATATTATTACTTAATTTATTTAATTTATTTCAATGTAGTACTTTCCATAAAAATTTCTTTAATGCATAAAGGAATGTATTTGATAGCACCATCATCTATCTATCTATCTATCTATCTATCTATCTATCTATCTATCTATCTATCTATCTATCTATCTAACTATCTATCTATCTATCTATCTATCTATCTATCTATCTATCTATCTCTCTATCTGTATATCTATCCAACTATTAAAATACTATTACTATTAATATCCCTTTCACAAGAAATAACACATGCAAATTTAAAATTTTTTAAAATTATCTATCATCTATCTATCTATCTATCTATCTATCTATCTATCTATCTATCTATCTATCTATCTATCTATCTATCTATCTATCTACTATATATCTATCCAACTATTAAAATACTATTACTATTAAAATCTTTTTCACAAGAAAGAACACATGCAAATTTAAATATCTATCTGTCTGTCTGTCTGTCTCTCTCTCTCTCTCTCTCTGGGTTGAAAAAAGACAAAGTCCATCAAGTTCAACCCCTCCAAATGAAAACCCAGCATCCATACATACACCCCTCCCTACTTTTAATTAAATTCTATATACCCATACTAACTATAGAGCTTAGTATCACAATAGCCTTTGATATTATGTCTGTCCAAAAAATCATCCAAGCCATTCTTATAGTCATTAACTGAATCAGCATCACAACATCACCCGGCAGTGCATTCCACAACCTCACTGTCCTGACTGTGAAGAACCCCCTACGTTGCTTCAAATTAAATTTGTTTTCTTCTAGTCTAAAGGGGAGGCCTCTGGTACGGTGATCCTCTTTATGGGTAAAAAGGTCCCCTGCTATTTGTCTATTATGTCCTCTAATGTAATCATGTCCCCTTTTTTCCAGAGAAAACAACCCCAACCTTGACAGTCTCCCCTCATAATTTAAGTCTTCCCTCCCTCTAACCAGTTTAGTTGCACTTAGTCTCTGCACTCTCTCCAGCTCATTTATATCCCTCTTAAGGACTGGAGTCCAAAACTGCACTGCATACTCCAGATGAGGCCTCACCAGGGACCTATAAAGAGGCATAATTATGTTTTCATCCCTTGAGTTAATGCCCTTTTTTATGCAAGACAGAACTTTATTTGCTTTAGTAGCCACAGAATGACACTGCCCAGAATTTGACAAAGTGTTATTTACAAAGACCACTAGATCATTCTCATTTAAGGAAACTCCCAACACACTGACATTTAGTGTATAACTTGCATTTATATTATTTTTGCCAAAGTGCATAACCTGCATTTATCAACATTGAACCTCATTTTCCAGTTTGCTGCCCAGTTTTCCAGTTTAGACAAATCACTCTGCAAAGTGGCAGCATCCTGCATGGAACCTATAGTTCTGCACAAATTAGTATCATCTGCAAAAATAGAAACAGAACTTTCAATGCCCACCTTCAAGTCATTAATAAACAAGTTGAAAAGCAAGGGACCTAGTACAGAGCCCTGCGGTACTCCGCTAACAACACTGGTCCAATTAGAAAATGTTCCATTTACCACCACTCTTTGTAGTCTCTCTGTATCAAATGCTTTAGCAAAGTCTAAGTAAATCACATCCACTGCATTGAATTGAGGTCTCTACTTACCTTCTCATAAAAAGAAATTAAATTAGTCTGGCAAGATCGATTACGCATAAAACCATGCTGGCACAAACTCATAGTATTATGATTTGCTATGAAGTCCAGTATCTTATCCTTTATTAACCCTTCAAAAAGCTTTCCTACCACTGATGTCAGACTAACTGGCCTATAGTTTTGAGGCTGAGAACGGGATCCTTTTTTGAATAGAGGCATCACATTAGCAATTCGCCAGTCTCTTGGCACTATGCCAGATCTCAATGAATCCTGAAAAATTAAGTAAAGAGGTTTGACAATCACAGAGCTAAGCTCGATAATTTCCCTGGGATGAATACCATCTGGCCCAGGACCTTTGTTAATCTTTGTAATGGGCCCGAAGGCACAGTAGTAGTAAGGACCAAAGAGGAGACCAGACCAAGTTCGAAGTACAAAAGGTTTATCCGGAAGAATAGTCAGGGTACAGGCAATGTCGGTTCAGGCAGCAATCAAACAGTGTCGAGAAAACAGGCAGGAATTGGTACACGGAGAAATCAGACAATATATATCACACCCAGGAACACAAGGAAATGGAACCTATAATTGGGCAAGGATACATAGGAAAATGGGGTTTAAATAGTCCAGCCTTTGGCGCCGAAACTTGACGCGCTGACGTCATGACGTTGACGCACATTTCTGACGCCGGCGTCCATTCTGACGCCGGCGTCCAATCCGAGGGCGACTCGTTTTTGACGCAGTCAAACCAAGGTCAGCAGGAACAGCATGGTGGAGCAGAGGAACGTCATCCAGGTCGCCATCTTGGAAGAAGAGGAACATGGCACAGCAGGCTTAAGCAACGAGACATGAAAGACATTTGGAATCCGCATCTCAGGAGGGAGTTGTAACCGAACAGCAACAGGGTTGATGACTTCAATGACAGGAAAAGGACCAATGAATTTGGGACAAAGTTTGGGTGTTGGAACTTTAAGACGGATGTTTCGAGTGGAGAGCCAGACTTTGTCTCCAGGAGCATATTGAGGGGAAGAAATTCTTCTTTTGTCAGCAAACCTTTTCTGCACCAGGGAACTTTTTTCCAGATTAGAAGCCACAGCAAGCCAGATAGCCATCATGTGGGCAGCTTGATCGTTGGCAGCAGGGACATTGGTGAGAAGAAGGTCCTGAGGGAATGCCAAAGGATTCTGCCCGTAGACACAGAAGAAAGGAGATCTTTGGGAAGAAGAGTGCAGGGCGTTGTTATGGGCGAACTCAGCCCAAGGCAGCAGATCCGACCAATCATCCTGGCACAAGGAGACATGGCAGCGAAGAAACTGTTCCAAAGCCTGATTAACCCTCTCAGCAGCTCCGTTGGATTGGGGGTGGTAGGCAGAAGAAAATTGCAGCGAGATATTGAGGGTTTTACACAGGGATCTCCAGAATCTAGAAACGAATTGCGATCCCCGATCAGAGACAATTTCAGCCGGAAAGCCATGGAGACGGAAAATATGGTGGATGAAAAGTTTGGAAAGTTCAGGAGCAGAGGGTAACTTGTGGAGGGGAATGAAATGAGCCATCTTGCTGAACCTGTCAATGACAACCCAGATGACGGTGTGTCCAGAGGAAACAGGGAGGTCCACAATGAAGTCCATGGCAAGATGAGTCCAAGGGCGTGATGGAATGGGTAATGGAAGAAGAAGACCTTTGGGAGGAGAATGTCCAGTCTTAGAAACCGCACAAATGGTACAAGAAGACACAAAGTCCTTGACGTCCTTTCTCATGGAAGGCCACCACACCACACGAGAGAGGAGTTCGGTAGTTTTCTCAACTCCCGGATGACCTGCTTGTTTAGAACAGTGGACTTGAGACAATATGGACTGACGACAATCAGGAGGAACGAAGGCAACCCCCAGAGGAATATTATCCGGAGCGGCAGTCTGGGCGGAAAGAAGTTGTGAGGCCAAGGAAGGAAACAGAGCAGCGACGATCTTAGAAGGAGGCAAAATGGGTTCGGGGTCCTCGGAGCAAGGAATTTCGGGAACAAAGTTTCTGGACAGAGCATCAGCCTTCTGATTTCTTGAGCCGGGACGGAAGGTAATGATGAAGTTAAAACGGGAGAAGAATAATGACCATCGGGCTAGTCGAGGATTCAGGCGTTTGAGGGACTGGATAAATTCAAGGTTTTTATGGTCAGTAAAGATGGTCACAGGGATAGAAGATCCTTCCAGCAAATGTCTCCATTCTTCCAGGGCTAATTTGACCGCCAATAACTCCCGGTTTCCAATATCATAATTCTGCTCAGAAGAGGAAAACTTTTTGGAGAAAAATGCACAAGGATGAAGCTTGCCGTCCGAAGGGGACCTCTGTGACAAGACCGCACCGGCTCCTATATCAGAAGCGTCAACTTCGAGGAAAAAAGGTAGAAGGAGTTCAGGGTGTCTGAGAATTGGAGCAGAAGAGAAGGCTTTTTTCAGGGATTCGAAGGCTTCCAGGGCAAGAGAGGGCCAGTGCTGAGGTTTACCCCCTTTGCGGATGAGAGCAAGAATAGGAGAAATCTTGGAAGAAAAACCTTTAATAAATTGTCTGTAATAATTGGCAAAACCAATAAATCTCTGGATAGCCTTGACACTTGTAGGAAGGGGCCAATCGAGAATTGCAGAAACCTTGGCTGGATCCATCTTGAAGCCCTGTTGGGAGATGATGTACCCAAGGAAGGGAATGGATGACACCTCAAAAGAACATTTCTCTAATTTGGCAAACAGGTTGTTCTTCCTGAGACGAAGAAGAGCTTCTTTCACTTGGGAACGATGTTCCTGGAGGTTCTTGGAGAAAATAAGAATGTCATCTAGGTAGACGACCACACTTTGCCCCAACAAGTCCCTGAAAATGTCATTAACGAACTCCTGGAAGACCGCGGGGGCATTGCAGAGACCAAACGGCATTACTAGGTACTCGTAATGCCCATCTCGAGTATTGAAGGCGGTCTTCCATTCATCCCCTTCACGGATTCGGATGAGATTATAGGCGCCCCGAAGATCCAGCTTGGTAAAAAGATTAGCGCCCCTTAACTGGTCAAAGAGTTCAGAAATTAAAGGGAGAGGGTAACAGTTCTTAATGGTGATTTTATTTAACCCCCTATAGTCTATGCAAGGTCGCAGACTTCCATCCTTCTTTTCGACAAAGAAAAATCCAGCACCAGCAGGGGAGGAAGAAGGACGGATGAAGCCTCTCTGGAGATTCTCCTGGATATAAGATTTCATGGCTGCAGTCTCGGAAGGAGAAAGAGGATAGGTGCGACCACGGGGAGGCATGGAACCAGGAAGAAGCTCGACCGGGCAGTTGTAGGGTCGATGTGGAGGAAGAATCTCTGCAGAGCCTTTATTGAAGACATCAGCGAATGCTTGATAAGTGGATGGCAGAGAGGAACTTGAAGAAATTGCAGAGACTTTGACAAGAGGCATAACAGGCAAACAGTTCTGTTGACAGAAAGGACTCCAACGAGAAACTTGTGAGGAAGACCAATCAATGACTGGGTTATGTGTGCACAGCCATGGAAGTCACAATACAATTGGAGTGGAAGGGCAGTCAATAATAAGAAAAGACAGTCTCTCCAAATGCATAGTGCCCACCTTGAGAGAGAGTTCTTGTGTAGACTGGGAGATGATAGCAGAAGACAAGGGTCGGTCATCAATGGCAAGGGCCCGGAGAGGATTTGCCAGGGACTGAAGAGGAATGGCATGGTTGGAAGCGAAGACCTTGTCCATAAAGTTTCCAGCAGCCCCAGAATCAAGGAAAGCTTGTAAGGAAATCTTTCGAGAGCCCAGTTGGATCTGTACAGGGAGAAGAAAACGCTGAGCAGAGGAACGAAGAGTGTGAGTAATTCCACCCACGGAAGTCTCCCCAGACTTGGCACCGGACTTCCTAGGCTCTATAGGGCATTCCAGAGCGAAGTGGGCCTTGTCCCTACAAAAAAGACAAAGTCCTGCAGGTTTCCTGCAAAGTTTCTCTGACTCGGACAGATGATCATGTCCAATCTGCACAAGCTTCTTGGCAAGTTGCGGAGGAGAAACAGGAGAAGAGGAAGTTGCCGGAGGAAAAAGGACGGGTCTCTGGAAGCGAGGAGCTAAAGCAAGTTGAGGCCTTTGCAATTTCCAGGCCCGCTCACAATCAGCTTGATGTTGCCTCTGCCGGGTGTCGATTTTCACCGCCAAGGAAACCAAATCTTCCCAGGAGGAAGGAATCTCACGGGACACAAGGTCGTTTTTGATCCGCATCGCCAGGTCGTTATAGAATGCAGCATGATAACTGTCGTTGTTCCAGGATGTTTCGGCCAGCAAGGTACGAAACTCTATGGCGTATTCCGGCACAGAGCGAGTTCCTTGCTGTAATTGGAACAACCGAGCAGAAGCCGAGGCAGACCGACCTGGGGCGTCAAAAACTGTGCGGAGATCCCGGCAGAAAACTTTAGCATCATCAATGACTGGATCCTGCTTCTCCCAGAGTGGGGATGCCCATTCCAAAGCTTTCCCTTGCAGCCGGGAGATGATAAAGCCCACCTTGGCACGCTCTGTGACGTACTGGCCAGGAAGCAAAGAGAATTGGATTTCGCATTGGATGACGAATCCGCGGCATGCTTCTGGATCGCCGAAATACAGAGGAGGTGCAGGGATACGGGGCTCAGAGACACGTACCGGAGACACAGGAACCGGAGCAGGTGCTTGGACCACTGGCAGGAATACAGACAGCTTTTCCTGGATCGCCATAAGAACTTGGCCGAGATGGGCCTGCTGGGACTCATAGGAGAGCAAGCGTTCAGACAGTCCACGGACAGCTTGGCGGACTTCAGGCGAAGTTTGGGTCCCCTCCGCAGGGTCCATGGCCCAATTATACTGTAATGGGCCCGAAGGCACAGTAGTAGTAAGGACCAAAGAGGAGACCAGACCAAGTTCGAAGTACAAAAGGTTTATCCGGAAGAATAGTCAGGGTACAGGCAATGTCGGTTCAGGCAGCAATCAAACAGTGTCGAGAAAACAGGCAGGAATTGGTACACGGAGAAATCAGACAATATATATCACACCCAGGAACACAAGGAAATGGAACCTATAATTGGGCAAGGATACATAGGAAAATGGGGTTTAAATAGTCCAGCCTTTGGCGCCGAAACTTGACGCGCTGACGTCATGACGTTGACGCATATTTCTGACGCCGGCGTCCATTCTGACGCCGGCGTCCAATCCGAGGGCGACTCATTTTTGACGCAGTCAAACCAAGGTCAGCAGGAACAGCATGGTGGAGCAGAGGAACATCATCCAGGTCGCCATCTTGGACGCCAGGTAAGTCGGATTCCATTACAATCTTAACATGTTCTAGTCTCTTTTGAATTTCTTCATGTTTGAACCATGCATCATTAGTTGTATTACTAGAATTGGGACTGTTAAGAAGGAAACCTTCACTTACTGGTTCCTCATTTGTGTAGAGAGATGAAAAATATGAGTTCATAATCTGCGCTTTTATTTTGTTTTCATCAACCAGCTGACCCCCCTCTGATAGTAAGGGTCCCACCCTTACTATCAGAGGGGGGTCAGCTGGTTGATGAAAACAAAATAAAAGCGCAGATTATCATTTTTTTACTATTAACATATTTAACAAATAATTTTGGATTTTTTTTACTGCTTGCTGCAATATCCTTTTCTATATCAATTTTAGCTTGCCTTATAGTTTCTTTGCATGATTTATTGGCCTCCTTGTACCTTATTAATGATTCGGCTGTACCAGCTAACTTGAAAGCCTTAAAAGCACGTCTTTTCTTACCCACCTCAACACCAACGCTTCTATTGAACCAAAAAGGTTTTGCTTTGCAACAACGTTCCTTGCTTACAAGTGGAATATACTGACAAGTATATTTATCAAGCAGCATTTTAAAGACTTCCCATTTTTGTTCTGGGTTTAACCCTGTGAAAAGCATTTCCCACTTAATATATTGCAGAGAAGCCCTTATATCTATCTATCTATCTATCTATCTATCTATCTATCTATCTATCTATCTATCTATCTATCTATCTATCTATCTATCTATCTATCTATCTATCAAGAAAACATGCACATTTAAAAATCAGATATCCTGACTTGAAACCCTATACAGTACTGATAAACCCTACACTGGTCTTATAGGTCGTCTATCTATCTATCTATCTATCTATCTATCTATCTATCTATCTATCTATCTAGCTATCCATCATCCATCTATCTATCTATCTATCTATCTATCTATCTATCTATCTATCTATCTATCTATCTATCTATCTTTCTTTCTATGTATGTAACGCCAATCTGGGCTATCCAAACCACAGATAGTTAAAGAGTCCAGCTATTGGTATGAGCATGGGTTACATTGGACTCAAACTACAACACTCACTCAAATGATTGGGCGCCAGAAGGTTCTTATGGTGCAAACAAAGTAACTGTTTAATAGTCAGAGACAATGACCTCAGGCTTACTCACATCACCAGAGGTTAGCGGAAAAAGGCACAGGCACATAACATTCAGCTTTCTCTGGGCCTTGCTGTACTCTGGCTCCCCTGGGCACACCCAGCCAGATCAGCATCCAGCAGCCAAAGAGGAAGAGGCCACTCCTTACACACACTATAGTGCAGTGTGGCAGGAAGTTGTCATATCACCTCTTGGCCAATAACACTGAGCTACACAGGATTTTGCCTGGTAACTGAGAAAAGGGTAGGGCCTTAAAGTCATAGGGGCAGATAAAACCCTATGGACCCCTACATCTATATTGGATTATTATTTATTGTATGCTTCTAGGGACACTGAAGGCTTCAAAAAAAGTCATTACATATTTGAATAATGGGCAAAAAATTGTAGCCTGTCTCTGAAGTAATGGCTTAAAGAAATACAATAATGAAAAAAGAGACAACAATTGCCTAATAATATTCCATGGAAAATGTTTACATTTCAATGTAAAGGGGTTTTTAGTTACAAGTTTATGATCATACAATTGCCACCATAAATAGAAATCTATAAGCATTTAGCTACAATTATATGATCACAAAATTGCCAAGCCACCATACCACGGCAAGGTAACCCCCATATGGTGGATTTTTTTTTTTTTTTTTTTTATTATTTTATTATTTAGAAATATTTACTTTGTCTTTATAAATTAACCTATACTAGATTTACTTCCTTTTTATCAGAGTGCTGAGATTTGAAGCTAATTTTTTATTTTCATCCTTGGTGCTCTTTCCTTCACTCGTGCCCTGAATACTGAACTGGGTGGAAATATATCATCTGATGCACACTCTTCCTTTCCTTCTATTTTCTGTGCATCTGGTTTTCTCTCTAAGGCTTTGGGATGTACCTTAGGTCTTTTGCCCAATCTCAGCCTGAAATGTTTGGGGTTCCATAAAGCTACATCTGCTGAGTTGGTGTCCAACTTTCGCTTTCTTGTTTCAGGAATTGGGTTCCTGAATAGAGGGGAATTTTCCTGTACTGAAAATGGTGACTCTCTCAGATGTTTCATTTGCTTCTGTAGAGCCACCGGCTGCTGATGTGCACGAGTGGCATGTTCCATGTCGCTTAAAGTTATGTAGTCATATATTCCCCTGGTTGTAGTAGAGGGATTCTGAGGGAACATGACATTATTTTGAAGATTCCACTGATTAAATTGCATAAAATTATATTGTTGTTGTGTAGAATTGCCTTTCTGTGCCATGGAATAATTTTTTTTTATTAACTACCTATCTGCCAGTTGATCCAGAGGAAGGCAAAAAACCCATCTGAAGCCTCTCCAATTTGCCTTAGAGGGGGAAAAATTCCTTCCTGACTCCAAAATGGCAATCGGACTAGTCCCTGGATCAACTTGGACTATGAGCTATTTCCCATAACCCTGTATTCCCTCACTTGCTAAAAAGCCATCCAACCCCTTCTTAAAGATATCTAATGTATCAGCCTGTACAACTGATTCAGGGAGAGAATTCCACATCTTCACAGCTCTCACTGTAAAAAACCCCTTCCGAATATTTAGGCGGAACCAAACGCATCCTGTAATTCTTCTAAATCAGACTGTTGCTGAGTAGATGAACTGGGCTGTGAGATTTTCCTATGCCTTGTAGGTTTTTTAGGTTTTTTGCTTCTCTTTCTACACTTCTTTTTAGCCTTTTTGTCTTCTCTATGTTTTTTCTTATTTGTTGGCTCTTCGTCACTGGAAGAAGAAGCAGTTCTTTTTCTCACAGAGGAGCTGGTACTCGGAGCCTCTTGCTCCTGGGTCCTAGCAATGCTTTGCTTGTGCCGAGTGCGTCTTTTTATCTTTTTATATTTTCTTTTCACCTTTTGCGCTGCGGCATTTTGTTGTGATACTGGGGACCATGATATGATATAAGGGACCGTGGAACTGGTCTTATCATCTTTATCAATTCTTTGAGATTTATTACTGCTAGTCTGGTCTTCAGCAGAATGAACTCTTTTCCTCACAGAAGAGGTGGTACTTGGTCCTGCAGTTGAACTGCTGGCCAAGTTTGTACTGGCTGATTGTCCAGTTACAATGCCAGAGTTTGCTCCAACTGGAGCTTCAACTGAGCTAGAATTAGATGAAATGCCAGGGGCTTTTTCAATGGCATTCAAAGCTGCTGTCTCTGATTCTCTTTTTTTTTATTATTTTATTACTTAGAAATATTTAATTTGTCGGTGATTCATCATTTTTCTCAGACTGCTGAGATTTGATGACTCGAAGCAAATCTTTTATTTTCATCCTTGGTGCTCTTTCTTTCACTCGTGCCCTGAATACTGAACTGGGTGGAAATATATCATCTGATGCACACTCTTCCTTTCCTTCTATTTTCTGTGCATCTGGTTTTCTCTCTAAGGCTTTGGGATGTACCTTAGGTCCTTTGCCCAATCTCAGCCTGAAACGCTTGGGGTTCCATAAAGCTACATCTGCTGAGTTGGTGTCCAACTTTCGCTTTCTTGTTTCTGGAATTGGGTTCCTGAATAGATGGGAATTTTCCTGAACTGAAAATGGTGACTCTCTCAGATGTTTAATTTGCTTCTGTAGAGCCACCTGCTGTTGATGTGCACGAGTGGCACGTTCCATGTCGCTTAAAGTTATGTATTCATATATTCCCCTGGTTGTAGTAGAGGGATTCTGAGGGAACATTACATTATTTTGAAGATTCAACTGATTAAGTTGCATAAAATTATGTTGTTGTTGTTGTGTAGAATTGCCTTTTTGTGCCATGGAATAACTAATATTAGGCATTATTCTTGTATCAGTTGCTGGTAATGAAATTCCACCAACATTCCCAGTGTTATTTGCATTGTGCTGTTCAAATCCACCTTTCTTCATCACCAAAGAGCTAGTACTTGGTATAGCATTAGTATCTTTGGCTACAATTATTGTTGGTGGGGCAGATGTTTGACTAGTGACAACACTAGTGTTTGCTGCACTGCTAGTACTTGGTATAGTGTTAGTATCTTTGGCTACAGTCATTGTTGGTGGGGCAGATGTTTGACTAGGGACAACACTAGTATTTGCTGCACTGCTAGTACTTGGTATAGCGTTAGTATCTTTGGCTGCAGTCATTGTTGGTGGGGCAGATGTTTGACTAGGGACAATACTAGTGTTTGCTGCACTTGTAGATATTACAAGAGCTTTGGCAAACGCATCCTGTAATTCTTTTAAATCAGCCTGTTGCTGAGTAGATGAACTGGGCTGTGAGATTTTCCTATGCCTTGTAGTTCTTTTACTTTTTTTGCTTCTCTTTCTACGCTTCATCTTGGCCTTTTTGTCTTCTCTATGTTTTTTCTTATTTGTTGGCTCTTCATCACTGGAAGAAGAAGCAGTTCTTTTTCTCACAGAGGAGCTGGTACTCTGAGCCTCTTGCTCCTGGGTCCTAGCAATGCTTTGCTTGTGCCGAGTGCGTCTTTTTATCTTTTTATATTTTCTTTTAACCTTTTGCTCTGCGGCTTTTTGTTGTGATACTGGGGACCATGATATGATATAAGGGACCGTGGAACTGGTCTTATCATCTTTATCAATTTTTTTAGATTTATTACTGCTAGTCTGGTCCTCAGCAGAATGAACTCTTTTCCTCACAGAAGAGGTGGTACTTGGAGCTGCAGTTGAACTGCTGGCCAAGTTTGTACTGGCTGATTGTCCAGTTACAATGCCAGAGTTTGCTCCAACTGGGGATTCAACTGGAGCTCCAACTGAGCTAGAATTAGATGGAGTGCCAGGGACTTTTTCAATGGCATTCAAAGCTGCTGTCCCTGATTCTCTTTTTCTCTTCCCAAAAAGGGAACTAGTGGGTTTTTTGGATCCATATCACCAATGTTAATTGCAAGAGATGGAAAAGCTGCAAAAACGATGTACAATAACTATAAAGTATGTAACATGCAAACTACTCCATCAGCTCGCTGAAAAGGTGACTGCATCCATCGATATCTAAAGATCAAATGACAGCTGTCGAAGCTGTGACTGTCCTTTATATAGCCGTGGAAACTGACGCTATATGCCCATATATGGTCATGTCACTGTAAACGTTCTCACTGTGTCCATATATGGTCATATGTCATTGTACAAGTTCTCATCACAGCAGAACAGCTGGACACAATATGTCCATATATGGTCATGTCATTGAATACATTCTCACTATGTCCATATATGGTCATGTCATTGTTCACATTCTCATAATAGCAACTGGACACTGTTTCCATATATGGTCATTTGTTGAAAACAACAGCTGTGATGTCATTATTTTTAGCAGTGATGTCACAATACCACAGATATACAAAGCAATGATAATGGAATAACAGTGCAATATATGTTTTAACATGATTTTCATACAAAATAAATTAAAAATACAAAAAATACAAATACATTAAAAGACGCCGCTGTGTGCCTTCCAAATGGTGTATCTGATATATTATAAAATAAACTAAGCATACTTTAAACTGAGCCAGGGTTAAATTAAATGTATTTCATACTTTCATATTTTTATTAAAGTATAAAATAAAAACAATAAAACTATTGACATAAAATGGTATTTTCTTCCCTATAGTAACAGTCCCTTGATGAAATATGAATTCATTCTATAACAGCTTTTCCCGCTATTAAAGGAAAACTATACCCCCCAAACAATGTAGGTCTCTATTAAAAGATACTGAGTAAAACAGCTCATGTGTAAAACCCTTTTTCATGTAAATGAACCATTATCATAATAATATACTTTTTTAGTAGTATGTGCCATTCGGTAATCATAAATAGAAAATTGCCATTTTAAAAAATAAGGGCCGCCCCCTGAGATCGTAAGATTCACTGTGCACACATACAAACCACATGTAAGGTCACATGAGCCAATTAACAGACAGAGTTCTGCCTTTTGCTTCCTCACTTCTTCCTGTTACAGTTAGTGTTGTAGTATTTCTGGTCAGGTGATCTCTGAGGCAGCACAGATAGAGTCACGAAATTGTGGTTCAAGGCAAGAGATGTAAAAGGGCAATATTTATGTAAATATATATTCCAGTTTGGTAAGATTCTTTAATATGTCATTCAATTTGATATAAACTATCTGTTGCTTAAGTATTCATTTTGGGGGTATAGTTTTCCTTTAATCCTGAATAATCACTTCAGAAAGCTAATTTATTGATCTCTCAAAGTCCCTGATGGGCTCCACAATATCTATCTATCTATCTATCTATCTATCTATCTATCTATCTATCTATCTATCTATCTATCAAGAAAACATGCACATTTAAATATCAGATATCCTGACTTGAAACCCTATACAGTACTGATAAACCCTACACTGGTCTTATAGGTCATCTATCTATCTATCTATCTATCTATCTATCTATCTATCTATCTATCTATCTATCTAGCTATCTATCTAGCTATCTATATATCTATCATCTATCTATCTATCTATCTATCTATCTATCTATCTATCTATCTATCTATCTATCATCTATCTATCTATCTATCTATCTATCTATCTATCTATCTATCTTTCTTTCTATGTATGTAACGCCAATCTGGGCTATCCAAACCACAGATAGTTAAAGAGTCCAGCTATTGGTATGAGCATGGGTTACATTGGACTCAAGGTGTAGTGCAACTACAACACTCACTCAAATGATTGGGCACCAGAAGGTTCTTATGGTGCAAACAAAGTAACTGTTTAATAGTCAGAGACAATGACCTCAGGCTTACTCACATCACCAGAGGTTAGCGGAAAAAGGCACAGGCACATAACATTCAGCTTTCTCTGGGCCTTGCTGTACTCTGGCTCCCCTGGGCACACCCAGCCAGATCAGCATCCAGCAGCCAAAGAGGAAGAGGCCACTCCTTACATACACTATAGTGCAGTGTGGCAGGAAGTTGTCATATCACCTCTTGGCCAATAACACTGAGCTACACAGGATTTTGCCTGGTAACTGAGAAAAGGGTAGGGCCTTAAAGTCATAGGGGCAGATAAAACCCTATGGACCCCTACATCTATATAGGATTATTATTTATTGTATGCTTCTAGGGACACTGAAGGCTTCAAAAAAAGTCATTACATATTTGAATAATGGGCAAAAAATTGTAGCCTGTCTCTGAAGTAATGGCTTAAAGAAATACAATAATGAAAAAAGAGACAACAATTGCCTAATAATATTCCATGGAAAATGTTTACATTTCAATGTAAAGGGGTTTTTAGTTACAAGTTTATGATCATACAATTGCCACCATAAATAGAAAACTATAAGCATTTAGCTACAATTATATGATCACAAAATTGCCAAGCCACCATACCACGGCAAGGTAACCCCCATATGGTGGATTTTTTTTTTTTTTTTTTATTATTTTATTATTTAGAAATATTTACTTTGTCTTTATAAATTAACCTATACTAGATTTACTTCCTTTTTATCAGAGTGCTGAGATTTGAAGCAAATTTTTTATTTTCATCCTTGGTGCTCTTTCCTTCACTCGTGCCCTGAATACTGAACTGGGTGGAAATATATCATCTGATGCACACTCTTCCTTTCCTTCTATTTTCTGTGCATCTGCTTTTCTCTCTAAGGCTTTGGGATGTACCTTAGGTCTTTTGCCCAATCTCAGCCTGAAATGTTTGGGGTTCCATAAAGCTACATCTGCTGAGTTGGTGTCCAACTTTCGCTTTCTTGTTTCAGGAATTGGGTTCCTGAATAGAGGGGAATTTTCCTGTACTGAAAATGGTGACTCTCTCAGATGTTTCATTTGCTTCTGTAGAGCCACCGGCTGCTGATGTGCACGAGTGGCATGTTGCTGCACTGCTAGTACTTGGTATAGCGATAGTCTCTTTGGCTACAGTCATTGTTGGTGGGGCAGATGTTTGACTAGGGACAATACTAGTGTTTGCTGCACTTGAAGATCTTACAAGAGCTTTTGCAAACGTAACATAGTAACATAGTAACATAGTAAGTAAGGTTGAAAAAAGACACATGTCCATCGAGTTCAACCTTTTTTTTTTTTTTTTTATTAACTACCTATCTGCCAGTTGATCCAGAGGAAGGCAAAAAAACCCATCTGAAGCCTCTCCAATTTGCCTTAGTGGGGGAAAAATTCCTTCCTGACTCCAAAATGGCAATCGGACTAGTCCCTGGATCAACTTGGACTATGAGCTATTTCCGATAACCCTGTATTCCCTTACTTGCTAAACACCATCCAACCCCTTCTTAAAGCTACACTTCTTTTTAGCCTTTTTGTCTTCTCTATGTTTTTTCTTATTTGTTGGCTCTTCGTCACTGGAAGAAGAAGCAGTTCTTTTTCTCACAGAGGAGCTGGTACTCGGAGCCTTTTGCTCCTGGGTCCTAGCAATGCTTTGCTTGTGCCGAGTGCGTCTTTTTATCTTTTTATATTTTCTTTTCACCTTTTGCGCTGCGGCATTTTGTTGTGATACTGGGGACCATGATATGATATAAGGGACCGTGGAACTGGTCTTATCATCTTTATCAATTCTTTGAGATTTATTACTGCTAGTCTGGTCTTCAGCAGAATGAACTCTTTTCCTCACAGAAGAGGTGGTACTTGGTCCTGCAGTTGAACTGCTGGCCAAGTTTGTACTGGCTGATTGTCCAGTTACAATGCCAGAGTTTGCTCCAACTGGAGCTTCAACTGAGCTAGAATTAGATGAAATGCCAGGGGCTTTTTCAATGGCATTCAAAGCTGCTGTCTCTGATTCTCTTTTTTTTTATTATTATTTTATTACTTAGAAATATTTAATTTGTCGGTGATTCATCATTTTTCTCAGACTGCTGAGATTTGATGACTCGAAGCAAATCTTTTATTTTCATCCTTGGTGCTCTTTCTTTCACTCGTGCCCTGAATACTGAACTGGGTGGAAATATATCATCTGATGCACACTCTTCCTTTCCTTCTATTTTCTGTGCATCTGGTTTTCTCTCTAAGGCTTTGGGATGTACCTTAGGTCCTTTGCCCAATCTCAGCCTGAAACGCTTGGGGTTCCATAAAGCTACATCTGCTGAGTTGGTGTCCAACTTTCGCTTTCTTGTTTCTGGAATTGGGTTCCTGAATAGAGGGGAATTTTCCTGAACTGAAAATGGTGACTCTCTCAGATGTTTAATTTGCTTCTGTAGAGCCACCTGCTGTTGATGTGCACGAGTGGCACGTTCCATGTCGCTTAAAGTTATGTATTCATATATTCCCCTGGTTGTAGTAGAGGGATTCTGAGGGAACATTACATTATTTTGAAGATTCAACTGATTAAGTTGCATAAAATTATGTTGTTGTTGTTGTGTAGAATTGCCTTTCTGTGCCATGGAATAACTAATATTAGGCATTATTCTTGTATCAGTTGCTGGTAATGAAATTCCACCAACATTCCCAGTGTTATTTGCATTGTGCTGTTCAAATCCACCTTTCTTAATCACCAAAGAGCTAGTACTTGGTATAGCGTTAGTATCTTTGGCTACAATTATTGTTGGTGGGGCAGATGTTTGACTAGTGACAACACTAGTGTTTGCTGCACTGCTAGTACTTGGTATAGTGTTAGTATCTTTGGCTACAGTCATTGTTGGTGGGGCAGATGTTTGACTAGTGACAACACTAGTGTTTGCTGCACTGCTAGTACTTGGTATAGCGTTAGTATCTTTGGCTGCAGTCATTGTTGGTGGGGCAGATGTTTGACTAGGGACAATACTAGTTTTTGCTGCACTTGTAGATATTACAAGAGCTTTGGCAAACACATCCTGTAATTCTTCTAAATCAGCCTGTTGCTGAGTAGATGAACTGGGCTGTGAGATTTTCTTATGCCTTGTAGTTTTTTTAGTTTTTTTGCTTCTCTTTCTACGCTTCTTCTTGGCCTTTTTGTCTTCTCTATGTTTTTTCTTATTTGTTGGCTCTTCATCACTGGAAGAAGAAGCAGTTCTTTTTTTCACAGAGGAGCTGGTACTCTGAGCCTCTTGCTCCTGGGTCCTAGCAATGCTTTGCTTGTGCCGAGTGCGTCTTTTTATCTTTTTATATTTTCTTTTAACCTTTTGTGCTGTGGCTTTTTGTTGTGATACTGGGGACCATGATATGATATAAGGGACAGTGGAACTGGTCTTATCATCTTTATCAATTTTTTTAGATTTATTACTGCTAGTCTGGTCCTCAGCAGAATGAACTCTTTTCCTTACAGAAGAGGTGGTACTTGGAGCTGCAGTTGAACTGCTGGCCAAGTTTGTACTGGCTGATTGTCCAGTTACAATGCCAGAGTTTGCTCCAACTGGAGATTCAACTGGAGCTCCAACTGAGCTAGAATTAGATGGAGTGCCAGGGACTTTTTCAATGGCATTCAAAGCTGCGGTCCCTGATTCTCTTTTTCTCTTCCCAAAAAGGGAACTAGTGGGTTTTTTTGGATCCATATCACCAATGTTAATTGCAAGAGATGGAAAAGCTGCAAAAACGATGTACAATAACTATAAAGTATGTAACATGCAAACTATTCCATCAGCTCGCTGAAAAGGTGACTGCATCCATCGATATCTAAAGATCAAATGACAGCTGTCGAAGCTGTGACTGTCCTTTATATAGCCGTGGAAACTGACGCTATATGCCCATATATGGTCATGTCACTGTAAACGTTCTCACTGTGTCCATATATGGTCATATGTCACTGTACAAGTTCTCATCACAGCAGAACAGCTGGACACAATATGTCCATATATGGTCATGTCATTGAATACATTCTCACTATGTCCATATATGGTCATGTCATTGTTCACATTCTCATAATAGCAACTGGACACTGTTTCCATATATGGTCATTTGTTGAAAACAACAGCTGTGATGTCATTATTTTTAGCAGTGATGTCACAATACCACAGATATACAAAGCAATGATAATGGAATAACAGTGCAATATATGTTTTAACATGATTTTCATACAAAATAAATTAAAAATACAAAAAATACAAATACATTAAAAGACGCCGCTGTGTGCCTTCCAAATGGTGTATCTGATATATTATAAAATAAACTAAGCATACTTTAAACTGAGCCAGGGTTAAATTAAATGTATTTCATACTTTCATATTTTTATTAAAGTATAAAATAAAAACAATAAAACTATTGACATAAAATGGTATTTTCTTCCCTATAGTAACAGTCCCTTGATGAAATATGAATTCATTCTATAACAGCTTTTCCCGCTATTAAACCTGAATAATCACTTCAGAAAGCTAATTTATTGATCTCTCAAAGTCCCTGATGGGCTCCACAATATCTATCTATCTATCTATCTATCTATCTATCTATCTATCTATCTATCATCTATCTATCTATCTATCTATCTATCTATCTATCTATCTATCTATCTATAAAGAAAACATGCACATTTAAATATCAGCTATCCTGACTTGAAACCCTATACAGTACTGATAAACCCTACACTGGTCTTATAGGTCATCTATCTATCTATCTATCTATCTATCTATCTATCTATCTATCTATCTATCTAGCTATCCATCATCCATTATCTATCTATCTATCTATCTATCTATCTATCTATCTATCTATCTATCTATCTATATATCTATCATCTATCTATCTATCTATCTATCTATCTATCTATCTATCTATCTATCTATCTATCTATCTTTCTTTCTATGTATGTAACGCCAATCTGGGCTATCCAAACCACAGATAGTTAAAGAGTCCAGCTATTGGTATGAGCATGGGTTACATTGGACTCAAGGTGTAGTGCAACTACAACACTCACTCAAATGATTGGGCGCCAGAAGGTTCTTATGGTGCAAACAAAGTAACTGTTTAATAGTCAGAGACAATGACCTCAGGCTTACTCACATCACCAGAGGTTAGCGGAAAAAAGCACAGGCACATAACATTCAGCTTTCTCTGGGCCTTGCTGTACTCTGGCTCCCCTGGGCACACCCAGCCAGATCAGCATCCAGCAGCCAAAGAGGAAGAGGCCACTCCTTACACACACTATAGTGCAGTGTGGCAGGAAGTTGTCATATCACCTCTTGGCCAATAACACTGAGCTACACAGGATTTTGCCTGGTAACTGAGAAAAGGGTAGGGCCTTAAAGTCATAGGGGCAGATAAAACCCTATGGACCCCTTCATCTATATTGGATTATTATTTATTGTATGCTTCTAGGGACACTGAAGGCTTCAAAAAAAGTCATTACATATTTGAATAATGGGCAAAAAATTGTAGCCTGTCTCTGAAGTAATGGCTTAAAGAAATACAATAATGAAAAAAGAGACAACAATTGCCTAATAATATTCCATGGAAAATGTTTACATTTCAATGTAAAGGGGTTTTTAGTTACAAGTTTATGATCATACAATTGCCACCATAAATAGAAATCTATAAGCATTTAGCTACAATTATATGATCACAAAATTGCCAAGCCACCATACCACGGCAAGGTAACCCCCATATGGTGGATTTTTTTTTTTTTATTTTTTTTTTATTTTATTATTTAGAAATATTTACTTTGTCTTTATAAATTAACCTATACTAGATTTACTTCCTTTTTATCAGAGTGCTGAGATTTGAAGCTAATTTTTTATTTTCATCCTTGGTGCTCTTTCCTTCACTCGTGCCCTGAATACTGAACTGGGTGGAAATATATCATCTGATGCACACTCTTCCTTTCCTTCTATTTTCTGTGCATCTGGTTTTCTCTCTAAGGCTTTGGGATGTACCTTAGGTCTTTTGCCCAATCTCAGCCTGAAATGTTTGGGGTTCCATAAAGCTACATCTGCTGAGTTGGTGTCCAACTTTCGCTTTCTTGTTTCAGGAATTGGGTTCCTGAATAGAGGGGAATTTTCCTGTACTGAAAATGGTGACTCTCTCAGATGTTTCATTTGCTTCTGTAGAGCCACCGGCTGCTGATGTGCACGAGTGGCATGTTCCATGTCGCTTAAAGTTATGTAGTCATATATTCCCCTGGTTGTAGTAGAGGGATTCTGAGGGAACATGACATTATTTTGAAGATTCCACTGATTAAATTGCATAAAATTATATTGTTGTTGTGTAGAATTGCCTTTCTGTGCCATGGAATAATTTTTTTTTATTAACTACCTATCTGCCAGTTGATCCAGAGGAAGGCAAAAAACCCATCTGAAGCCTCTCCAATTTGCCTTAGAGGGGGAAAAATTCCTTCCTGACTCCAAAATGGCAATCGGACTAGTCCCTGGATCAACTTGGACTATGAGCTATTTCCCATAACCCTGTATTCCCTCACTTGCTAAAAAGCCATCCAACCCCTTCTTAAAGATATCTAATGTATCAGCCTGTACAACTGATTCAGGGAGAGAATTCCACATCTTCACAGCTCTCACTGTAAAAAACCCCTTCCGAATATTTAGGCGGAACCAAACGCATCCTGTAATTCTTCTAAATCAGACTGTTGCTGAGTAGATGAACTGGGCTGTGAGATTTTCCTATGCCTTGTAGGTTTTTTAGGTTTTTTGCTTCTCTTTCTACACTTCTTTTTAGCCTTTTTGTCTTCTCTATGTTTTTTCTTATTTGTTGGCTCTTCGTCACTGGAAGAAGAAGCAGTTCTTTTTCTCACAGAGGAGCTGGTACTCTGAGCCTTTTGCTCCTGGGTCCTAGCAATGCTTTGCTTGTGCCGAGTGCGTCTTTTTATCTTTTTATATTTTCTTTTCACCTTTTGCGCTGCGGCATTTTGTTGTGATACTGGGGACCATGATATGATATAAGGGACCGTGGAACTGGTCTTATCATCTTTATCAATTCTTTGAGATTTATTACTGCTAGTCTGGTCTTCAGCAGAATGAACTCTTTTCCTCACAGAAGAGGTGGTACTTGGTCCTGCAGTTGAACTGCTGGCCAAGTTTGTACTGGCTGATTGTCCAGTTACAATGCCAGAGTTTGCTCCAACTGGAGCTTCAACTGAGCTAGAATTAGATGAAATGCCAGGGGCTTTTTCAATGGCATTCAAAGCTGCTGTCTCTGATTCTCTTTTTTTTTTATTATTTTATTACTTAGAAATATTTAATTTGTCGGTGATTCATCATTTTTCTCAGACTGCTGAGATTTGATGACTCGAAGCAAATCTTTTATTTTCATCCTTGGTGCTCTTTCTTTCACTCGTGCCCTGAATACTGAACTGGGTGGAAATATATCATCTGATGCACACTCTTCCTTTCCTTCTATTTTCTGTGCATCTGGTTTTCTCTCTAAGGCTTTGGGATGTACCTTAGGTCCTTTGCCCAATCTCAGCCTGAAACGCTTGGGGTTCCATAAAGCTACATCTGCTGAGTTGGTGTCCAACTTTCGCTTTCTTGTTTCTGGAATTGGGTTCCTGAATAGATGGGAATTTTCCTGAACTGAAAATGGTGACTCTCTCAGATGTTTAATTTGCTTCTGTAGAGCCACCTGCTGTTGATGTGCACGAGTGGCACGTTCCATGTCGCTTAAAGTTATGTATTCATATATTCCCCTGGTTGTAGTAGAGGGATTCTGAGGGAACATTACATTATTTTGAAGATTCAACTGATTAAGTTGCATAAAATTATGTTGTTGTTGTTGTGTAGAATTGCCTTTTTGTGCCATGGAATAACTAATATTAGGCATTATTCTTGTATCAGTTGCTGGTAATGAAATTCCACCAACATTCCCAGTGTTATTTGCATTGTGCTGTTCAAATCCACCTTTCTTCATCACCAAAGAGCTAGTACTTGGTATAGCGTTAGTATCTTTGGCTACAATTATTGTTGGTGGGGCAGATGTTTGACTAGTGACAACACTAGTGTTTGCTGCACTGCTAGTACTTGGTATAGTGTTAGTATCTTTGGCTACAGTCATTGTTGGTGGGGCAGATGTTTGACTAGGGACAACACTAGTATTTGCTGCACTGCTAGTACTTGGTATAGCGTTAGTATCTTTGGCTGCAGTCATTGTTGGTGGGGCAGATGTTTGACTAGGGACAATACTAGTGTTTGCTGCACTTGTAGATATTACAAGAGCTTTGGCAAACGCATCCTGTAATTCTTTTAAATCAGCCTGTTGCTGAGTAGATGAACTGGGCTGTGAGATTTTCCTATGCCTTGTAGTTCTTTTACTTTTTTTGCTTCTCTTTCTACGCTTCATCTTGGCCTTTTTGTCTTCTCTATGTTTTTTCTTATTTGTTGGCTCTTCATCACTGGAAGAAGAAGCAGTTCTTTTTCTCACAGAGGAGCTGGTACTCTGAGCCTCTTGCTCCTGGGTCCTAGCAATGCTTTGCTTGTGCCGAGTGCGTCTTTTTATCTTTTTATATTTTCTTTTAACCTTTTGCTCTGCGGCTTTTTGTTGTGATACTGGGGACCATGATATGATATAAGGGACCGTGGAACTGGTCTTATCATCTTTATCAATTTTTTTAGATTTATTACTGCTAGTCTGGTCCTCAGCAGAATGAACTCTTTTCCTCACAGAAGAGGTGGTACTTGGAGCTGCAGTTGAACTGCTGGCCAAGTTTGTACTGGCTGATTGTCCAGTTACAATGCCAGAGTTTGCTCCAACTGGGGATTCAACTGGAGCTCCAACTGAGCTAGAATTAGATGGAGTGCCAGGGACTTTTTCAATGGCATTCAAAGCTGCTGTCCCTGATTCTCTTTTTCTCTTCCCAAAAAGGGAACTAGTGGGTTTTTTTGGATCCATATCACCAATGTTAATTGCAAGAGATGGAAAAGCTGCAAAAACGATGTACAATAACTATAAAGTATGTAACATGCAAACTATTCCATCAGCTCGCTGAAAAGGTGACTGCATCCATCGATATCTAAAGATCAAATGACAGCTGTCGAAGCTGTGACTGTCCTTTATATAGCCGTGGAAACTGACGCTATATGCCCATATATGGTCATGTCACTGTAAACGTTCTCACTGTGTCCATATATGGTCATATGTCATTGTACAAGTTCTCATCACAGCAGAACAGCTGGACACAATATGTCCATATATGGTCATGTCATTGAATACATTCTCACTATGTCCATATATGGTCATGTCATTGTTCACATTCTCATAATAGCAACTGGACACTGTTTCCATATATGGTCATTTGTTGAAAACAACAGCTGTGATGTCATTATTTTTAGCAGTGATGTCACAATACCACAGATATACAAAGCAATGATAATGGAATAACAGTGCAATATATGTTTTAACATGATTTTCATACAAAATAAATTAAAAATACAAAAAATACAAATACATTAAAAGACGCCGCTGTGTGCCTTCCAAATGGTGTATCTGATATATTATAAAATAAACTAAGCATACTTTAAACTGAGCCAGGGTTAAATTAAATGTATTTCATACTTTCATATTTTTATTAAAGTATAAAATAAAAACAATAAAACTATTGACATAAAATGGTATTTTCTTCCCTATAGTAACAGTCCCTTGATGAAATATGAATTCATTCTATAACAGCTTTTCCCGCTATTAAAGGAAAACTATACCCCCCAAACAATGTAGGTCTCTATTAAAAGATACTGAGTAAAACAGCTCATGTGTAAAACCCTTTTTCATGTAAATGAACCATTATCATAATAATATACTTTTTTAGTAGTATGTGCCATTCGGTAATCATAAATAGAAAATTGCCATTTTAAAAAATAAGGGCCGCCCCCTGAGATCGTAAGATTCACTGTGCACACATACAAACCACATGTAAGGTCACATGAGCCAATTAACAGACAGAGTTCTGCCTTTTGCTTCCTCACTTCTTCCTGTTACAGTTAGTGTTGTAGTATTTCTGGTCAGGTGATCTCTGAGGCAGCACAGATAGAGTCACGAAATTGTGGTTCAAGGCAAGAGATGTAAAAGGGCAATATTTATGTAAATATATATTCCAGTTTGGTAAGATTCTTTAATATGTCATTCAATTTGATATAAACTATCTGTTGCTTAAGTATTCATTTTGGGGGTATAGTTTTCCTTTAATCCTGAATAATCACTTCAGAAAGCTAATTTATTGATCTCTCAAAGTCCCTGATGGGCTCCACAATATCTATCTATCTATCTATCTATCTATCTATCTATCTATCTATCAAGAAAACATGCACATTTAAATATCAGATATCCTGACTTGAAACCCTATACAGTACTGATAAACCCTACACTGGTCTTATAGGTCATCTATCTATCTATCTATCTATCTATCTATCTATCTATCTATCTATCTATCTATCTATCTATCTATCTATCAAGAAAACATGCACATTTAAATATCAGATATCCTGACTTGAAACCCTATACAGTACTGATAAACCCTACACTGGTCTTATAGGTCATCTATCTATCTATCTATCTATCTATCTATCTATCTATCTATCTAGCTATCTATCTAGCTATCTATATATCTATCATCTATCTATCTATCTATCTATCTATCTATCTATCTATCTATCTATCATCTATCTATCTATCTATCTATCTATCTATCTATCTATCTATCTATCTTTCTTTCTATGTATGTAACGCCAATCTGGGCTATCCAAACCACAGATAGTTAAAGAGTCCAGCTATTGGTATGAGCATGGGTTACATTGGACTCAAGGTGTAGTGCAACTACAACACTCACTCAAATGATTGGGCACCAGAAGGTTCTTATGGTGCAAACAAAGTAACTGTTTAATAGTCAGAGACAATGACCTCAGGCTTACTCACATCACCAGAGGTTAGCGGAAAAAGGCACAGGCACATAACATTCAGCTTTCTCTGGGCCTTGCTGTACTCTGGCTCCCCTGGGCACACCCAGCCAGATCAGCATCCAGCAGCCAAAGAGGAAGAGGCCACTCCTTACATACACTATAGTGCAGTGTGGCAGGAAGTTGTCATATCACCTCTTGGCCAATAACACTGAGCTACACAGGATTTTGCCTGGTAACTGAGAAAAGGGTAGGGCCTTAAAGTCATAGGGGCAGATAAAACCCTATGGACCCCTACATCTATATAGGATTATTATTTATTGTATGCTTCTAGGGACACTGAAGGCTTCAAAAAAAGTCATTACATATTTGAATAATGGGCAAAAAATTGTAGCCTGTCTCTGAAGTAATGGCTTAAAGAAATACAATAATGAAAAAAGAGACAACAATTGCCTAATAATATTCCATGGAAAATGTTTACATTTCAATGTAAAGGGGTTTTTAGTTACAAGTTTATGATCATACAATTGCCACCATAAATAGAAAACTATAAGCATTTAGCTACAATTATATGATCACAAAATTGCCAAGCCACCATACCACGGCAAGGTAACCCCCATATGGTGGATTTTTTTTTTTTTTTTATTATTATTTTATTATTTAGAAATATTTACTTTGTCTTTATAAATTAACCTATACTAGATTTACTTCCTTTTTATCAGAGTGCTGAGATTTGAAGCAAATTTTTTATTTTCATCCTTGGTGCTCTTTCCTTCACTCGTGCCCTGAATACTGAACTGGGTGGAAATATATCATCTGATGCACACTCTTCCTTTCCTTCTATTTTCTGTGCATCTGCTTTTCTCTCTAAGGCTTTGGGATGTACCTTAGGTCTTTTGCCCAATCTCAGCCTGAAATGTTTGGGGTTCCATAAAGCTACATCTGCTGAGTTGGTGTCCAACTTTCGCTTTCTTGTTTCAGGAATTGGGTTCCTGAATAGAGGGGAATTTTCCTGTACTGAAAATGGTGACTCTCTCAGATGTTTCATTTGCTTCTGTAGAGCCACCGGCTGCTGATGTGCACGAGTGGCATGTTGCTGCACTGCTAGTACTTGGTATAGCGATAGTCTCTTTGGCTACAGTCATTGTTGGTGGGGCAGATGTTTGACTAGGGACAATACTAGTGTTTGCTGCACTTGAAGATCTTACAAGAGCTTTTGCAAACGTAACATAGTAACATAGTAACATAGTAAGTAAGGTTGAAAAAAGACACATGTCCATCGAGTTCAACCTTTTTTTTTTTTTTTTTATTAACTACCTATCTGCCAGTTGATCCAGAGGAAGGCAAAAAAACCCATCTGAAGCCTCTCCAATTTGCCTTAGTGGGGGAAAAATTCCTTCCTGACTCCAAAATGGCAATCGGACTAGTCCCTGGATCAACTTGGACTATGAGCTATTTCCGATAACCCTGTATTCCCTTACTTGCTAAACACCATCCAACCCCTTCTTAAAGCTACACTTCTTTTTAGCCTTTTTGTCTTCTCTATGTTTTTTCTTATTTGTTGGCTCTTCGTCACTGGAAGAAGAAGCAGTTCTTTTTCTCACAGAGGAGCTGGTACTCGGAGCCTTTTGCTCCTGGGTCCTAGCAATGCTTTGCTTGTGCCGAGTGCGTCTTTTTATCTTTTTATATTTTCTTTTCACCTTTTGCGCTGCGGCATTTTGTTGTGATACTGGGGACCATGATATGATATAAGGGACCGTGGAACTGGTCTTATCATCTTTATCAATTCTTTGAGATTTATTACTGCTAGTCTGGTCTTCAGCAGAATGAACTCTTTTCCTCACAGAAGAGGTGGTACTTGGTCCTGCAGTTGAACTGCTGGCCAAGTTTGTACTGGCTGATTGTCCAGTTACAATGCCAGAGTTTGCTCCAACTGGAGCTTCAACTGAGCTAGAATTAGATGAAATGCCAGGGGCTTTTTCAATGGCATTCAAAGCTGCTGTCTCTGATTCTCTTTTTTTTTATTATTATTTTATTACTTAGAAATATTTAATTTGTCGGTGATTCATCATTTTTCTCAGACTGCTGAGATTTGATGACTCGAAGCAAATCTTTTATTTTCATCCTTGGTGCTCTTTCTTTCACTCGTGCCCTGAATACTGAACTGGGTGGAAATATATCATCTGATGCACACTCTTCCTTTCCTTCTATTTTCTGTGCATCTGGTTTTCTCTCTAAGGCTTTGGGATGTACCTTAGGTCCTTTGCCCAATCTCAGCCTGAAACGCTTGGGGTTCCATAAAGCTACATCTGCTGAGTTGGTGTCCAACTTTCGCTTTCTTGTTTCTGGAATTGGGTTCCTGAATAGAGGGGAATTTTCCTGAACTGAAAATGGTGACTCTCTCAGATGTTTAATTTGCTTCTGTAGAGCCACCTGCTGTTGATGTGCACGAGTGGCACGTTCCATGTCGCTTAAAGTTATGTATTCATATATTCCCCTGGTTGTAGTAGAGGGATTCTGAGGGAACATTACATTATTTTGAAGATTCAACTGATTAAGTTGCATAAAATTATGTTGTTGTTGTTGTGTAGAATTGCCTTTCTGTGCCATGGAATAACTAATATTAGGCATTATTCTTGTATCAGTTGCTGGTAATGAAATTCCACCAACATTCCCAGTGTTATTTGCATTGTGCTGTTCAAATCCACCTTTCTTAATCACCAAAGAGCTAGTACTTGGTATAGCGTTAGTATCTTTGGCTACAATTATTGTTGGTGGGGCAGATGTTTGACTAGTGACAACACTAGTGTTTGCTGCACTGCTAGTACTTGGTATAGTGTTAGTATCTTTGGCTACAGTCATTGTTGGTGGGGCAGATGTTTGACTAGTGACAACACTAGTGTTTGCTGCACTGCTAGTACTTGGTATAGCGTTAGTATCTTTGGCTGCAGTCATTGTTGGTGGGGCAGATGTTTGACTAGGGACAATACTAGTTTTTGCTGCACTTGTAGATATTACAAGAGCTTTGGCAAACACATCCTGTAATTCTTCTAAATCAGCCTGTTGCTGAGTAGATGAACTGGGCTGTGAGATTTTCTTATGCCTTGTAGTTTTTTTAGTTTTTTTGCTTCTCTTTCTACGCTTCTTCTTGGCCTTTTTGTCTTCTCTATGTTTTTTCTTATTTGTTGGCTCTTCATCACTGGAAGAAGAAGCAGTTCTTTTTTTCACAGAGGAGCTGGTACTCTGAGCCTCTTGCTCCTGGGTCCTAGCAATGCTTTGCTTGTGCCGAGTGCGTCTTTTTATCTTTTTATATTTTCTTTTAACCTTTTGTGCTGTGGCTTTTTGTTGTGATACTGGGGACCATGATATGATATAAGGGACAGTGGAACTGGTCTTATCATCTTTATCAATTTTTTTAGATTTATTACTGCTAGTCTGGTCCTCAGCAGAATGAACTCTTTTCCTTACAGAAGAGGTGGTACTTGGAGCTGCAGTTGAACTGCTGGCCAAGTTTGTACTGGCTGATTGTCCAGTTACAATGCCAGAGTTTGCTCCAACTGGAGATTCAACTGGAGCTCCAACTGAGCTAGAATTAGATGGAGTGCCAGGGACTTTTTCAATGGCATTCAAAGCTGCGGTCCCTGATTCTCTTTTTCTCTTCCCAAAAAGGGAACTAGTGGGTTTTTTTGGATCCATATCACCAATGTTAATTGCAAGAGATGGAAAAGCTGCAAAAACGATGTACAATAACTATAAAGTATGTAACATGCAAACTATTCCATCAGCTCGCTGAAAAGGTGACTGCATCCATCGATATCTAAAGATCAAATGACAGCTGTCGAAGCTGTGACTGTCCTTTATATAGCCGTGGAAACTGACGCTATATGCCCATATATGGTCATGTCACTGTAAACGTTCTCACTGTGTCCATATATGGTCATATGTCACTGTACAAGTTCTCATCACAGCAGAACAGCTGGACACAATATGTCCATATATGGTCATGTCATTGAATACATTCTCACTATGTCCATATATGGTCATGTCATTGTTCACATTCTCATAATAGCAACTGGACACTGTTTCCATATATGGTCATTTGTTGAAAACAACAGCTGTGATGTCATTATTTTTAGCAGTGATGTCACAATACCACAGATATACAAAGCAATGATAATGGAATAACAGTGCAATATATGTTTTAACATGATTTTCATACAAAATAAATTAAAAATACAAAAAATACAAATACATTAAAAGACGCCGCTGTGTGCCTTCCAAATGGTGTATCTGATATATTATAAAATAAACTAAGCATACTTTAAACTGAGCCAGGGTTAAATTAAATGTATTTCATACTTTCATATTTTTATTAAAGTATAAAATAAAAACAATAAAACTATTGACATAAAATGGTATTTTCTTCCCTATAGTAACAGTCCCTTGATGAAATATGAATTCATTCTATAACAGCTTTTCCCGCTATTAAACCTGAATAATCACTTCAGAAAGCTAATTTATTGATCTCTCAAAGTCCCTGATGGGCTCCACAATATCTATCTATCTATCTATCTATCTATCTATCTATCTATCTATCTATCTATCTATCATCTATCTATCTATCTATCTATCTATCTATCTATCTATCTATCTATAAAGAAAACATGCACATTTAAATATCAGCTATCCTGACTTGAAACCCTATACAGTACTGATAAACCCTACACTGGTCTTATAGGTCATCTATCTATCTATCTATCTATCTATCTATCTATCTATCTATCTATCTATCTATCTATCTATCTATCTATCTATCTAGCTATCCATCATCCATTATCTATCTATCTATCTATCTATCTATCTATCTATCTATCTATCTATCTATCTATCTATCTATCTATCTATCTATCTATCTATATATCTATCATCTATCTATCTATCTATCTATCTATCTATCTATCTATCTATCTATCTATCTATCTATCTATCTTTCTTTCTATGTATGTAACGCCAATCTGGGCTATCCAAACCACAGATAGTTAAAGAGTCCAGCTATTGGTATGAGCATGGGTTACATTGGACTCAAGGTGTAGTGCAACTACAACACTCACTCAAATGATTGGGCGCCAGAAGGTTCTTATGGTGCAAACAAAGTAACTGTTTAATAGTCAGAGACAATGACCTCAGGCTTACTCACATCACCAGAGGTTAGCGGAAAAAAGCACAGGCACATAACATTCAGCTTTCTCTGGGCCTTGCTGTACTCTGGCTCCCCTGGGCACACCCAGCCAGATCAGCATCCAGCAGCCAAAGAGGAAGAGGCCACTCCTTACACACACTATAGTGCAGTGTGGCAGGAAGTTGTCATATCACCTCTTGGCCAATAACACTGAGCTACACAGGATTTTGCCTGGTAACTGAGAAAAGGGTAGGGCCTTAAAGTCATAGGGGCAGATAAAACCCTATGGACCCCTTCATCTATATTGGATTATTATTTATTGTATGCTTCTAGGGACACTGAAGGCTTCAAAAAAAGTCATTACATATTTGAATAATGGGCAAAAAATTGTAGCCTGTCTCTGAAGTAATGGCTTAAAGAAATACAATAATGAAAAAAGAGACAACAATTGCCTAATAATATTCCATGGAAAATGTTTACATTTCAATGTAAAGGGGTTTTTAGTTACAAGTTTATGATCATACAATTGCCACCATAAATAGAAATCTATAAGCATTTAGCTACAATTATATGATCACAAAATTGCCAAGCCACCATACCACGGCAAGGTAACCCCCATATGGTGGATTTTTTTTTTTTTATTTTTTTTTTATTTTATTATTTAGAAATATTTACTTTGTCTTTATAAATTAACCTATACTAGATTTACTTCCTTTTTATCAGAGTGCTGAGATTTGAAGCTAATTTTTTATTTTCATCCTTGGTGCTCTTTCCTTCACTCGTGCCCTGAATACTGAACTGGGTGGAAATATATCATCTGATGCACACTCTTCCTTTCCTTCTATTTTCTGTGCATCTGGTTTTCTCTCTAAGGCTTTGGGATGTACCTTAGGTCTTTTGCCCAATCTCAGCCTGAAATGTTTGGGGTTCCATAAAGCTACATCTGCTGAGTTGGTGTCCAACTTTCGCTTTCTTGTTTCAGGAATTGGGTTCCTGAATAGAGGGGAATTTTCCTGTACTGAAAATGGTGACTCTCTCAGATGTTTCATTTGCTTCTGTAGAGCCACCGGCTGCTGATGTGCACGAGTGGCATGTTCCATGTCGCTTAAAGTTATGTAGTCATATATTCCCCTGGTTGTAGTAGAGGGATTCTGAGGGAACATGACATTATTTTGAAGATTCCACTGATTAAATTGCATAAAATTATATTGTTGTTGTGTAGAATTGCCTTTCTGTGCCATGGAATAATTTTTTTTTATTAACTACCTATCTGCCAGTTGATCCAGAGGAAGGCAAAAAACCCATCTGAAGCCTCTCCAATTTGCCTTAGAGGGGGAAAAATTCCTTCCTGACTCCAAAATGGCAATCGGACTAGTCCCTGGATCAACTTGGACTATGAGCTATTTCCCATAACCCTGTATTCCCTCACTTGCTAAAAAGCCATCCAACCCCTTCTTAAAGATATCTAATGTATCAGCCTGTACAACTGATTCAGGGAGAGAATTCCACATCTTCACAGCTCTCACTGTAAAAAACCCCTTCCGAATATTTAGGCGGAACCAAACGCATCCTGTAATTCTTCTAAATCAGACTGTTGCTGAGTAGATGAACTGGGCTGTGAGATTTTCCTATGCCTTGTAGGTTTTTTAGGTTTTTTGCTTCTCTTTCTACACTTCTTTTTAGCCTTTTTGTCTTCTCTATGTTTTTTCTTATTTGTTGGCTCTTCGTCACTGGAAGAAGAAGCAGTTCTTTTTCTCACAGAGGAGCTGGTACTCTGAGCCTTTTGCTCCTGGGTCCTAGCAATGCTTTGCTTGTGCCGAGTGCGTCTTTTTATCTTTTTATATTTTCTTTTCACCTTTTGCGCTGCGGCATTTTGTTGTGATACTGGGGACCATGATATGATATAAGGGACCGTGGAACTGGTCTTATCATCTTTATCAATTCTTTGAGATTTATTACTGCTAGTCTGGTCTTCAGCAGAATGAACTCTTTTCCTCACAGAAGAGGTGGTACTTGGTCCTGCAGTTGAACTGCTGGCCAAGTTTGTACTGGCTGATTGTCCAGTTACAATGCCAGAGTTTGCTCCAACTGGAGCTTCAACTGAGCTAGAATTAGATGAAATGCCAGGGGCTTTTTCAATGGCATTCAAAGCTGCTGTCTCTGATTCTCTTTTTTTTTATTATTTTATTACTTAGAAATATTTAATTTGTCGGTGATTCATCATTTTTCTCAGACTGCTGAGATTTGATGACTCGAAGCAAATCTTTTATTTTCATCCTTGGTGCTCTTTCTTTCACTCGTGCCCTGAATACTGAACTGGGTGGAAATATATCATCTGATGCACACTCTTCCTTTCCTTCTATTTTCTGTGCATCTGGTTTTCTCTCTAAGGCTTTGGGATGTACCTTAGGTCCTTTGCCCAATCTCAGCCTGAAACGCTTGGGGTTCCATAAAGCTACATCTGCTGAGTTGGTGTCCAACTTTCGCTTTCTTGTTTCTGGAATTGGGTTCCTGAATAGATGGGAATTTTCCTGAACTGAAAATGGTGACTCTCTCAGATGTTTAATTTGCTTCTGTAGAGCCACCTGCTGTTGATGTGCACGAGTGGCACGTTCCATGTCGCTTAAAGTTATGTATTCATATATTCCCCTGGTTGTAGTAGAGGGATTCTGAGGGAACATTACATTATTTTGAAGATTCAACTGATTAAGTTGCATAAAATTATGTTGTTGTTGTTGTGTAGAATTGCCTTTTTGTGCCATGGAATAACTAATATTAGGCATTATTCTTGTATCAGTTGCTGGTAATGAAATTCCACCAACATTCCCAGTGTTATTTGCATTGTGCTGTTCAAATCCACCTTTCTTCATCACCAAAGAGCTAGTACTTGGTATAGCGTTAGTATCTTTGGCTACAATTATTGTTGGTGGGGCAGATGTTTGACTAGTGACAACACTAGTGTTTGCTGCACTGCTAGTACTTGGTATAGTGTTAGTATCTTTGGCTACAGTCATTGTTGGTGGGGCAGATGTTTGACTAGGGACAACACTAGTATTTGCTGCACTGCTAGTACTTGGTATAGCGTTAGTATCTTTGGCTGCAGTCATTGTTGGTGGGGCAGATGTTTGACTAGGGACAATACTAGTGTTTGCTGCACTTGTAGATATTACAAGAGCTTTGGCAAACGCATCCTGTAATTCTTTTAAATCAGCCTGTTGCTGAGTAGATGAACTGGGCTGTGAGATTTTCCTATGCCTTGTAGTTCTTTTACTTTTTTTGCTTCTCTTTCTACGCTTCATCTTGGCCTTTTTGTCTTCTCTATGTTTTTTCTTATTTGTTGGCTCTTCATCACTGGAAGAAGAAGCAGTTCTTTTTCTCACAGAGGAGCTGGTACTCTGAGCCTCTTGCTCCTGGGTCCTAGCAATGCTTTGCTTGTGCCGAGTGCGTCTTTTTATCTTTTTATATTTTCTTTTAACCTTTTGCTCTGCGGCTTTTTGTTGTGATACTGGGGACCATGATATGATATAAGGGACCGTGGAACTGGTCTTATCATCTTTATCAATTTTTTTAGATTTATTACTGCTAGTCTGGTCCTCAGCAGAATGAACTCTTTTCCTCACAGAAGAGGTGGTACTTGGAGCTGCAGTTGAACTGCTGGCCAAGTTTGTACTGGCTGATTGTCCAGTTACAATGCCAGAGTTTGCTCCAACTGGGGATTCAACTGGAGCTCCAACTGAGCTAGAATTAGATGGAGTGCCAGGGACTTTTTCAATGGCATTCAAAGCTGCTGTCCCTGATTCTCTTTTTCTCTTCCCAAAAAGGGAACTAGTGGGTTTTTTTGGATCCATATCACCAATGTTAATTGCAAGAGATGGAAAAGCTGCAAAAACGATGTACAATAACTATAAAGTATGTAACATGCAAACTATTCCATCAGCTCGCTGAAAAGGTGACTGCATCCATCGATATCTAAAGATCAAATGACAGCTGTCGAAGCTGTGACTGTCCTTTATATAGCCGTGGAAACTGACGCTATATGCCCATATATGGTCATGTCACTGTAAACGTTCTCACTGTGTCCATATATGGTCATATGTCATTGTACAAGTTCTCATCACAGCAGAACAGCTGGACACAATATGTCCATATATGGTCATGTCATTGAATACATTCTCACTATGTCCATATATGGTCATGTCATTGTTCACATTCTCATAATAGCAACTGGACACTGTTTCCATATATGGTCATTTGTTGAAAACAACAGCTGTGATGTCATTATTTTTAGCAGTGATGTCACAATACCACAGATATACAAAGCAATGATAATGGAATAACAGTGCAATATATGTTTTAACATGATTTTCATACAAAATAAATTAAAAATACAAAAAATACAAATACATTAAAAGACGCCGCTGTGTGCCTTCCAAATGGTGTATCTGATATATTATAAAATAAACTAAGCATACTTTAAACTGAGCCAGGGTTAAATTAAATGTATTTCATACTTTCATATTTTTATTAAAGTATAAAATAAAAACAATAAAACTATTGACATAAAATGGTATTTTCTTCCCTATAGTAACAGTCCCTTGATGAAATATGAATTCATTCTATAACAGCTTTTCCCGCTATTAAAGGAAAACTATACCCCCCAAACAATGTAGGTCTCTATTAAAAGATACTGAGTAAAACAGCTCATGTGTAAAACCCTTTTTCATGTAAATGAACCATTATCATAATAATATACTTTTTTAGTAGTATGTGCCATTCGGTAATCATAAATAGAAAATTGCCATTTTAAAAAATAAGGGCCGCCCCCTGAGATCGTAAGATTCACTGTGCACACATACAAACCACATGTAAGGTCACATGAGCCAATTAACAGACAGAGTTCTGCCTTTTGCTTCCTCACTTCTTCCTGTTACAGTTAGTGTTGTAGTATTTCTGGTCAGGTGATCTCTGAGGCAGCACAGATAGAGTCACGAAATTGTGGTTCAAGGCAAGAGATGTAAAAGGGCAATATTTATGTAAATATATATTCCAGTTTGGTAAGATTCTTTAATATGTCATTCAATTTGATATAAACTATCTGTTGCTTAAGTATTCATTTTGGGGGTATAGTTTTCCTTTAATCCTGAATAATCACTTCAGAAAGCTAATTTATTGATCTCTCAAAGTCCCTGATGGGCTCCACAATATCTATCTATCTATCTATCTATCTATCTATCTATCTATCTATCAAGAAAACATGCACATTTAAATATCAGATATCCTGACTTGAAACCCTATACAGTACTGATAAACCCTACACTGGTCTTATAGGTCATCTATCTATCTATCTATCTATCTATCTATCTATCTATCTATCTATCTATCTATCTATCTATCTATCTATCTTTCTTTCTATGTATGTAACGCCAATCTGGGCTCAAATGATTGGGCACCAGAAGGTTCTTATGGTGCAAACAAAGTAACTGTTTAATAGTCAGAGACAATGACCTCAGGCTTACTCACATCACCAGAGGTTAGCGGAAAAAGGCACAGGCACATAACATTCAGCTTTCTCTGGGCCTTGCTGTACTCTGGCTCCCCTGGGCACACCCAGCCAGATCAGCATCCAGCAGCCAAAGAGGAAGAGGCCACTCCTTACACACACTATAGTGCAGTGTGGCAGGAAGTTGTCATATCACCTCTTGGCCAATAACACTGAGCTACACAGGATTTTGCCTGGTAACTGAGAAAAGGGTAGGGCCTTAAAGTCATAGGGGCAGATAAAACCCTATGGACCCCTACATCTATATAGGATTATTATTTATTGTATGCTTCTAGGGACACTGAAGGCTTCAAAAAAAGTCATTACATATTTGAATAATGGGCAAAAAATTGTAGCCTGTCTCTGAAGTAATGGCTTAAAGAAATACAATAATGAAAAAAGAGACAACAATTGCCTAATAATATTCCATGGAAAATGTTTACATTTCAATGTAAAGGGGTTTTTAGTTACAAGTTTATGATCATACAATTGCCACCATAAATAGAAAACTATAAGCATTTAGCTACAATTATATGATCACAAAATTGCCAAGCCACCATACCACGGCAAGGTAACCCCCATATGGTGGATTTTTTTTTTTTTTTTTTTTTTTTTATTATTTTATTATTTAGAAATATTTACTTTGTCTTTATAAATTAACCTATACTAGATTTACTTCCTTTTTATCAGAGTGCTGAGATTTGAAGCAAATTTTTTATTTTCATCCTTGGTGCTCTTTCCTTCACTCGTGCCATGAATACTGAACTGGGTGGAAATATATCATCTGATGCACACTCTTCCTTTCCTTCTATTTTCTGTGCATCTGCTTTTCTCTCTAAGGCTTTGGGATGTACCTTAGGTCTTTTGCCCAATCTCAGCCTGAAATGTTTGGGGTTCCATAAAGCTACATCTGCTGAGTTGGTGTCCAACTTTCGCTTTCTTGTTTCAGGAATTGGGTTCCTGAATAGAGGGGAATTTTCCTGTACTGAAAATGGTGACTCTCTCAGATGTTTCATTTGCTTCTGTAGAGCCACCGGCTGCTGATGTGCACGAGTGGCATGTTGCTGCACTGCTAGTACTTGGTATAGCGATAGTCTCTTTGGCTACAGTCATTGTTGGTGGGGCAGATGTTTGACTAGGGACAATACTAGTGTTTGCTGCACTTGAAGATCTTACAAGAGCTTTTGCAAACGTAACATAGTAACATAGTAACATAGTAAGTAAGGTTGAAAAAAGACACATGTCCATCGAGTTCAACCTTTTTTTTTTTTTTTTTATTAACTACCTATCTGCCAGTTGATCCAGAGGAAGGCAAAAAAACCCATCTGAAGCCTCTCCAATTTGCCTTAGTGGGGGAAAAATTCCTTCCTGACTCCAAAATGGCAATCGGACTAGTCCCTGGATCAACTTGGACTATGAGCTATTTCCGATAACCCTGTATTCCCTTACTTGCTAAACACCATCCAACCCCTTCTTAAAGCTACACTTCTTTTTAGCCTTTTTGTCTTCTCTATGTTTTTTCTTATTTGTTGGCTCTTCGTCACTGGAAGAAGAAGCAGTTCTTTTTCTCACAGAGGAGCTGGTACTCTGAGCCTTTTGCTCCTGGGTCCTAGCAATGCTTTGCTTGTGCCGAGTGCGTCTTTTTATCTTTTTATATTTTCTTTTCACCTTTTGCGCTGCGGCATTTTGTTGTGATACTGGGGACCATGATATGATATAAGGGACCGTGGAACTGGTCTTATCATCTTTATCAATTCTTTGAGATTTATTACTGCTAGTCTGGTCTTCAGCAGAATGAACTCTTTTCCTCACAGAAGAGGTGGTACTTGGTCCTGCAGTTGAACTGCTGGCCAAGTTTGTACTGGCTGATTGTCCAGTTACAATGCCAGAGTTTGCTCCAACTGGAGCTTCAACTGAGCTAGAATTAGATGAAATGCCAGGGGCTTTTTCAATGGCATTCAAAGCTGCTGTCTCTGATTCTCTTTTTTTTTATTATTATTTTATTACTTAGAAATATTTAATTTGTCGGTGATTCATCATTTTTCTCAGACTGCTGAGATTTGATGACTCGAAGCAAATCTTTTATTTTCATCCTTGGTGCTCTTTCTTTCACTCGTGCCCTGAATACTGAACTGGGTGGAAATATATCATCTGATGCACACTCTTCCTTTCCTTCTATTTTCTGTGCATCTGGTTTTCTCTCTAAGGCTTTGGGATGTACCTTAGGTCCTTTGCCCAATCTCAGCCTGAAACGCTTGGGGTTCCATAAAGCTACATCTGCTGAGTTGGTGTCCAACTTTCGCTTTCTTGTTTCTGGAATTGGGTTCCTGAATAGAGGGGAATTTTCCTGAACTGAAAATGGTGACTCTCTCAGATGTTTAATTTGCTTCTGTAGAGCCACCTGCTGTTGATGTGCACGAGTGGCACGTTCCATGTCGCTTAAAGTTATGTATTCATATATTCCCCTGGTTGTAGTAGAGGGATTCTGAGGGAACATTACATTATTTTGAAGATTCAACTGATTAAGTTGCATAAAATTATGTTGTTGTTGTTGTGTAGAATTGCCTTTCTGTGCCATGGAATAACTAATATTAGGCATTATTCTTGTATCAGTTGCTGGTAATGAAATTCCACCAACATTCCCAGTGTTATTTGCATTGTGCTGTTCAAATCCACCTTTCTTAATCACCAAAGAGCTAGTACTTGGTATAGCGTTAGTATCTTTGGCTACAATTATTGTTGGTGGGGCAGATGTTTGACTAGTGACAACACTAGTGTTTGCTGCACTGCTAGTACTTGGTATAGTGTTAGTATCTTTGGCTACAGTCATTGTTGGTGGGGCAGATGTTTGACTAGTGACAACACTAGTGTTTGCTGCACTGCTAGTACTTGGTATAGCGTTAGTATCTTTGGCTGCAGTCATTGTTGGTGGGGCAGATGTTTGACTAGGGACAATACTAGTTTTTGCTGCACTTGTAGATATTACAAGAGCTTTGGCAAACACATCCTGTAATTCTTCTAAATCAGCCTGTTGCTGAGTAGATGAACTGGGCTGTGAGATTTTCTTATGCCTTGTAGTTTTTTTAGTTTTTTTGCTTCTCTTTCTACGCTTCTTCTTGGCCTTTTTGTCTTCTCTATGTTTTTTCTTATTTGTTGGCTCTTCATCACTGGAAGAAGAAGCAGTTCTTTTTTTCACAGAGGAGCTGGTACTCTGAGCCTCTTGCTCCTGGGTCCTAGCAATGCTTTGCTTGTGCCGAGTGCGTCTTTTTATCTTTTTATATTTTCTTTTAACCTTTTGTGCTGTGGCTTTTTGTTGTGATACTGGGGACCATGATATGATATAAGGGACCGTGGAACTGGTCTTATCATCTTTATCAATTTTTTTAGATTTATTACTGCTAGTCTGGTCCTCAGCAGAATGAACTCTTTTCCTTACAGAAGAGGTGGTACTTGGAGCTGCAGTTGAACTGCTGGCCAAGTTTGTACTGGCTGATTGTCCAGTTACAATGCCAGAGTTTGCTCCAACTGGAGATTCAACTGGAGCTCCAACTGAGCTAGAATTAGATGGAGTGCCAGGGACTTTTTCAATGGCATTCAAAGCTGCGGTCCCTGATTCTCTTTTTCTCTTCCCAAAAAGGGAACTAGTGGGTTTTTTTGGATCCATATCACCAATGTTAATTGCAAGAGATGGAAAAGCTGCAAAAACGATGTACAATAACTATAAAGTATGTAACATGCAAACTATTCCATCAGCTCGCTGAAAAGGTGACTGCATCCATCGATATCTAAAGATCAAATGACAGCTGTCGAAGCTGTGACTGTCCTTTATATAGCCGTGGAAACTGACGCTATATGCCCATATATGGTCATGTCACTGTAAACGTTCTCACTGTGTCCATATATGGTCATATGTCACTGTACAAGTTCTCATCACAGCAGAACAGCTGGACACAATATGTCCATATATGGTCATGTCATTGAATACATTCTCACTATGTCCATATATGGTCATGTCATTGTTCACATTCTCATAATAGCAACTGGACACTGTTTCCATATATGGTCATTTGTTGAAAACAACAGCTGTGATGTCATTATTTTTAGCAGTGATGTCACAATACCACAGATATACAAAGCAATGATAATGGAATAACAGTGCAATATATGTTTTAACATGATTTTCATACAAAATAAATTAAAAATACAAAAAATACAAATACATTAAAAGACGCCGCTGTGTGCCTTCCAAATGGTGTATCTGATATATTATAAAATAAACTAAGCATACTTTAAACTGAGCCAGGGTTAAATTAAATGTATTTCATACTTTCATATTTTTATTAAAGTATAAAATAAAAACAATAAAACTATTGACATAAAATGGTATTTTCTTCCCTATAGTAACAGTCCCTTGATGAAATATGAATTCATTCTATAACAGCTTTTCCCGCTATTAAACCTGAATAATCACTTCAGAAAGCTAATTTATTGATCTCTCAAAGTCCCTGATGGGCTCCACAATAGCCTTACAATAAGAGGCCAGGAAGCAAAGTGAAGAGAAAAAAAGGAATTTGCATCCCTAAGAACACGGGCGGAACAATTCACAGAGTAAGGGCACTTGCCACCAGAAACATTAGATGACCCGCTTTATTTGATTGTTGGGGAGGTTATACTAATTTCTGACAAACTATGAAGGGGCTATATGGAAGTAATAGCTTTGGGTGCAAGTACCTGTAACAAAGGGGTCAATGTGTACAACCATTGCGTCCATTTTTGTGTGATAAATAGTGATGGGCGAATTTGCGCCGTTTCGCTTTGCCGAAAAATTTGCGAAATTCGCGAAACGGCGAAAAATTCGCGAAACGGCGCCGGCCCTTTTTTGACGCCGGCATCCATTTTTTCGGAAAAAATTTTTTTGACGCCGGCGAATTTTTGCCGCGAATTTTCACGGGAGTTTTGCGAATTTATTCGCTGGCGGCGAATCGCGAAAATTCGCTGCGAATTCGCGCCTGCCGAATAAATTCGCCCATCACTAGTGATAAAACACCAATAAACACATTAGCCAGCAGGACCTTTTCTACCAGTATAACTATACTTTACAATTCCTTCTGCTTCCGTAATATCAAATTACGTTTGTTTCTTCAACAGAGTTTTTTATCACCAATCGGAGGAACATAGCAAATTGGCACATTTCAAAGGGATCTGTTAGTAGGGGAACATCTATCAGTGGTATCGACGCTGAGTATTCAGTTTGTGTTTCCTGCAGTTATCAGATTTCTGCCGTATGTCCTCAGCGGAGTCTCAGAGAGTCTTTATCCCTTTAATCTGCTGAGCGTGGAATCCTCAGTATCGCATAGCACTCTCAGTAGGAAACCTTCAAACATTGAAATTCCTGCAAACCACAGGAATTACTGGGAGATAGTATCCTCGTTACTGTATTTCCTTGCCCTATGGCAGAGGTCAGGGAGCACATGATCATTAGTTGATGAACGGAAAAAAAAAGGCAGATGGGTGGTGCCTGATGGCCACTTTGTTTCCAAGGCCAGATTGTTGGAAGAGTTTTGATGTGTTCTAAGGGCTAGTCCACACAAGGAGATTCGGGGAGATTTTGTCGCCTGGCGACTAATCGGCTCGTTTTTTGAGCGACTATCTCCCCGAGCTGCCTCACTGAGGCAACTTTGGGCAACTATTGTAAATGCATCGCCGCGTGTGGTTTAGCACAGGTGACTTTTCATTGTAGCCTATGGGGAAAAACGCTGAGGCAGTTCAGGGAGATAGTTGCTCAAAAGACAAGGCGATTAGTCGCCAGCCGACAAAATCTCCCCGAATCTCCTCGTGTGGCCTTACCCTAAAGGGAAGATCTGGTTGTATTAATTATTTTTAATACACACACATCAAACATGGTCAGACATGTTGCATGGCAGTGGCAGATGCATTTAAGGGCACTTTAACACCCAACTTTAAACTAATATGGGATGTTGGGAGCTGGTGGGTCTCATTTCAACTGTTGGAGGTCTTTGCCATGTACATACATCACCCATATTTTAACCAACTTTTTGGCTGTTCAGTGCAGGAGATGAAAGAAAAAGTCAGGACATTTCAGTAACAATCTTGGACTGCGGGTTGAGCTGTCAAAATCGACACTTTCCCGCGAAAAACGTGACAGTTGGGAGACATGGCAGTATCTGTCTAAAACATTCCGACAATGTTTGGTGTGTCATCCTAGATCTTCATCTGATCATTGGCCCTGGGGCCCAGTGCATGGGAGGTCCCTTTGATCAGAAATTGGTCATGATGTCTATGTCCTCTGTCTTCAGTTTCTCACCTGCCGAATATTTGTGCGCTATTATTTATATCAACTGATTTGCATTGCTTTATTATCAAGGAATAAATGCCTGCCATAAAGGTAATTGAACACATTAGAAATCAGAGCTTACACCTTGCGCAACTATAACTGGATGCGCAACACAAAGAGGACTCCAAATCCCAAAAGACAATATAAGTAATAGTGTGCACCTCTTAAGATATTAAGGTGATATTATTCTTAGGATAATCTAATATACTCATTCTATTACTTAAGCTGGCCATAGATGTAAAGATCCGATCGTATGAATCATCGTACGATCGGACTTTCCCATCTCCCGACCCGCCACTAACCATTCAGATCAAAGTCTTTACCAGTCAGATTAGTTAAAGAACAGATCAGCAATGTTCTGCCCCTGACAGCAATCGTACGATATCTATGTCCAACCAAAGCTAGTGACAGTCTCCCACTGAAAATCCTACGATCGGCAATACACGCAGAGATATTATCGGCAGCCGACAGAAATTTTCTAACCTGTCTGATCGACCAAACGACCGATCTCCGCCGGATGAAAAATGTCGGGACACTCCACACACGGTTCGAAAATTGTACGAATCCTCGATTCGTACAATCAGATCTTTGCGTCTATGGCCAGCTTTAAATTGAACACATTAGGGTTTATATACAACCCTTCCCTACTACACCTTACATGTTATGCCTAAAGAAATTGTGTTTATATATTATAGCATACCTCCCAACTGTCCCATTTTGATTGGGACAGTTCCGCTTTTGACAGATCAACCCACAGCTCAACCCGCAGTCCAAGATTGTTACTGAAATGTCCTGACTTTTTCCTTCATCTCCTACACTGAACGGCCAAATATCTGAAATATCCCGACTTTCTCTTTCATCTCCTGCACTGAACAGCCAGAAAAAGATACAAAGTTTCTAACTTAAGTGGCTTTTAGCAGAGAGCCCAGAATAGATACTTAAAGGGGTGGTTTACTAAAAGTTAACTTTTAGTATATTGTAGAATGGCCACTTCTAAGCAAGTTTTCAATTGGTCTTGATTATTTATTTTTTTTATAGTTTTTTTAAATTATTTGCCTTCTTCTTCTGACTCTTTTTAGCTTTCTAAATGGGGTCACTGACCCCATATAAAAACAAATGCTCTGTAAGGCTACAAATGTATTGTTATTGCTTTTTATTACTCATCTTTCTATTCAGGCTTCTCCTATTCATATTCCACTGAACATTGCACTGAACAGTCAGAAAAAGATACAACATTTCTTAAACCTAATTGGCTTTTGGCAGAGAGCCGGAATTGTGGCAGGTGCACTTAGATACGTTTGTAACAATTTAAGATAAGCAGGTCTCTTGGGGACTTTTAAAGTTTAAAGGGCAATTCACCTTCCTTAGCAAAACTATAATGACACATAAAAACCACAGAAATGTATTCAAACTTTCATAACCTGCCAAATTCTTTAAAATTAACATGGTAATTAGAGAGTGTGGCCACAAAAATGGGCGTGGCTAAATCTTTTTGTCCCTCTTTCTATTTCCAAAGTTGTTGGGAGGTATGGGGGTCAGAGTGAAATAAATGACTTTCAATACTTGATTGTCAAGCAGTGCAAAATAATGGACCCCCTCCCCGAGGGTTGGACTGGGCTAGTCTAGACACCGGGGAAAAAACCTAGTGGACCCCGTCCTTGGTGGGCCCTGCTGGCCCAGACCCGATCCCCTTTGGCCGCTGAACTCCCTCCCCTGACACTCTGAAGGTAAATTCATTTAAACTCTATTGGGGGAGGGGGTTGGGCGGCTGGTGGCAGCCCTTGTTGGGGTGTGTGGGAGGACTGCAGGGGGGCCCCTGGTGGGCATTGGGCCCCCTGGGGCAGCAGCCCAAGTGGGTCCTGCAGCCACCAGTCCGACCCTTGCCTGCAAATGCTGGAAACTGTGCTATATTTCTCCAGGATTTTTTTTGTAAGAATATGCCTTTCATTTTCTAGCAATAGCAAGTTTTTCCTTAATAAAAAGTTTATACACACTTAGCCCCGTGAAAGCCCATTATCCATACATGTACCTCGCACGTATCTGCAAAAAAACTAGGCTATGTGTTAGCAAGTGCACTGGGCTTACGCTCTCTTTATAAACAGTGCAGGAATGACATTATCCACATTTTGGCAGAACTGACCTATTTTCCACTTAAAACAAAAGAATTCCAGAACATTTTTTCACTTTGCATTTTCAGCTTGAAAGTTGCATTTTTTTTTTTATAATGTGTATAGGAAAGGAAAACGCTGTTCTCTAAGAGGTATTAGGGAATAGTGGTATATGAATATTAGGAATCCATTTCTCATTAAAGTTGCACTACGGTTGCACGGATTGTTTTTCCACATTCCCCGGTGCCCTGTAAAGCGGCGCAGTGCGAAGAGAAAAAAAAAACCCATTTGACTATTTAGTAGATCTTGTTCTGGGATTATTACTATTACCTAATGTTTCCATACCGAGTTACTGTAAAAGCACTATAAATGGCACCTTTCATGAGCCAGGGTTTTTTTTTTCTTTTTGGAGCTTATTGGTGGAATCCCTTTCTTCTCTAAAAATATTCCTTCTGTCTGGGAACGCTTATAAAAGAAGGATTTTCCAATACACAAATGGGAGTCGTGCCTGTGTCATTTAACAGGATTATAATAGGCATAAATATTTGTCAAGCGTGAGAGATTTTTTTTTTAAAGGGGCATTAAACCTTGGTAGGTTCCGGCAGAAGGGGATAATTACTGTAAGGTGGTGCAGTTTGTGCTATCTCTCTGTACAGGTAATGAGCTTATTTAGTTGTTCCTGTTGCTGCCTTACTTTCGTTACTACCCACACACACAAGCCATAGTTCCATCTAAAAAAGGAGTGGGCCAAATCGTGCTGTTGAGTTGACATTCAAGTTGATGATTAGATCACATAGGAGGCATGGTCAGACCCTTTGGAATGGAACTGCATCCACAGTAAACATGGCCCTTACAATGGAAATTTCCAATCATAATGATTGATCTGGGTCCAGGTCCTGTTTAGATATTAGTTGGGAAGACAATCATTTTGGCCCCAGGTCAATAAGCTACAGACTGGGTCATAAGTGACCAGGTGAGAAGTAGTGAGACAAGTTCAAGCTTACAAATTGCTATATCTCTGCACAGGCAATGAGTTTATTTAGTTGCTCTTGTTGTTGTCTTACTTAGGTTACTACTCCTTCTTTTGCCTTGCCACACACAAGCCATAGTTTCATCTCAAAAAGGAGTGGGCCAAATCATGCTGTTGAGTTGACCTCCAATTTGATGATTAGATCACATAGGAGCCATGGTCAGACCGCGTGGAATGGGACAGTAAACATGCCCTGGACCATTGCAAATTTCCAATCATAATGATTCATATGGGCCTAGGTCCTGTCTAGATATTGGCTGGGAAGACTGTCAATTTGGCCCCAGGTCAATAAGCTACAGACTGGGTCATAAGTGACCAGGAGAGAAGTAGTCAGACACGTTCAAACTTACAAATTGCCCTTAGAGGGGGTTGATGGTGGATGGTGGGCTGTATTCAAGGCCACTCCATTCCCTCCTTGACCTCTCCATTGTCCTAGTCCCACTAGTAATGGGTGACACTCACATAGATACTTGTGCTTTCCTTGGCCCTTTCAAAGACATCAGAGTTATAGGGTAATGTAAATATGACAATGATTGGGTTTGTAGTGGGGATGGGGTCGGTTAATATTGACATAGTTCAAGAGGTGGCCAAACAGGAGGGAGTACAACAGTTGAGCCTTTCCAGCAAAGTCAGGAGGAATTCAAGTCAAAATGACCTTTACTATCAGATAGTTGACTTGGTCTCTACTGAATCCCGACAATGTTAATTGCTGTGTGGGCCCAAAAGGATTGCCTGATCTCTGATATCTGACTTCGAATATTCCTCTATCACCCTGCAGTGATCCAGTTGCCGGTCAATGTGGTGAATGCTCTGCTCATCCTGATTTTGCAAACACTGCAAACCAAGACCATGTATTTCTTATATATACAATTGAAATTATTTAATCTAAAACTTTGCTGGAGAAATACATAGACATTGCTAAAGGTCTGGTTCTGTCCATAAAACCCTGAGATGTTGCTACAAGCCATGTGTCTCAGGCTATTAGAGTTCCTGGCTTATTCATATCTAAACATTGGCACTAGCCCTGTGCTCCTTGTGGCCGGCGTCCTTAGAGGCCAAAGCAGCTTGCTAAATACTCCTTAAGACTACACTGAACACTACTGTTCATACATGGGTCTGCTTGATAAATATCTCTTTTGTGTTTCTAGGCATGGCCATGATTTGACCATGGAGCTCTGTCTCCTCTGGTCAAATCACAGACTGGCTATTACATAGGTCACACTGTGTAGAGCCTTGGGGGCCTGGCCTGAGGCCTCACTCTCCTAAATATGCCTTTTAGACTTGTCTGTTAAATATCAAATGCTCCACATTGTACAAGGTTGGAGACCTCTCTGGTGTAGCCACTCACAATGGTCCTTTTGTGCAAGTGGCTCGAGATTCGGCTCGCATGGGATGTGGGCTCATTCGATTGCATTAATACTTTAATTAGGCAACCATATAAACAGGAAGAGAAAAGAGGGAAAGTTTATTTTCTCTTTGCAAGACTGATATAAGCTATCGTTCTAGAAGATGTCAAGCAACGGCACATAGACATCTCCCATTACCTGTTGAGGACCAAATTACAGACCAGTTATCCAGAAAACCCCAGGTCCCCGGCATTATGGATAATAGGTATCATGCCTGTATTGGTATGGGACCTATTATCCGGAATGCTGGGAAACCTTTGGTTTTCCTGATAACGGATCTTTCTGTAATTTAAATCTTCATACCTTAAGTCTACTAGAAAATCACGTAAACATTAAATAAACCCAATAGGCTGGTTATACAGATAACGGATCCCATACCTGTATTTGAAACTCAAAAACTCCTTTTTATTGTTGTGAAAAAAAGGCTAACCATCATGTCTATCAGTGTGTACAGTAACTTAAGCACATTTTTAAAAACAAAAATGTATACCGGTATGGAATCTGTTATCCAGAATGCTCGAGACCAGGGGTTTCCCAGATAATGGATCTTTCCAGAATTTGGATCTAAACATTTTAAGTCTACTAGAAAATCATGTAAACATATAGGGCCCGATTCACTAACTCGAGTGAAGGATTCGAAGAAAAAAAACTTCGAATTTTGAAGTTTTTTTTGGGCTACTTCGACCATCGAATGGGCTACTTCGACTACGACTATTGAAGGATTCAAAGTAAAAATCGTTCGACTATTCAACCATTCGATAGTTGAAGTACTGTCTCTTTAAAAAAACTTCGACCCCCTAGTTCGCCATCTAAAAGCTACCGAAGTCAATGTTAGCCTATGGGGAAGGTCCCCATAGGCTTGGCTAACTTTTTTTGATCGAAGGATATTCCTTCGATCGTTGGATTTAAATCCTTCGAATCGTTCGATTCAAAGGATTTAATCGTTCGATCGAAGGAATTATCCTTCGATCGTACGATCGAACTATCTGCGCTAAATCCTTCAACTTCGATATTCAAAGTCGAAGGATTTTAGTTCCTAGTCGAATATTGAGGGTTAATTAAGCTCCATATTTGTTGTTGCTACTTTTTATTACTCATCTTTCTATTCAGCCCCACTCCTATTCATATTCCAGTCTCTTGTTCAAATCAATGCATGGTTGCTAGGTTAATTTGAACCTTAGCAAACAGATGGCTGAATCTGCAAACTGGAGAGCTGCTGTATAAAAAGTTAAATAACTCAAAAACTACAAATAATAAAAAATGAAAACCAATTGCGAATTGTCTCAGAATATCACTCTCTACATCATATTAAAAGTTCCTTTAAAGGTGAACAACCCCTTTAAGTAGGTTCCACCCAAAACTGTGCCATCATCCTTTAAAACCATAACTAAAAGGATGGTGGGAAGAAGTGATCATTCTCCTCTAAGAAAAGTTGGCCTTGTTTGGCTCTTTGACCTTCATGAACTAAAACACATAGGCGAGACCAACCAACTATTTTGTGCACCCCTTTGCTTTCTAGAGCATTAAATTCATGAAATATTGGACATCTGGCTATGGCAGATGGTCCAGTGAGACTAAAATGCTACAAGTAGCCCAAGCAGGACATTATAGATGCTCTCTCATGCTGGATACAGTTACAGTAAGAACAAAGGCTCCTTTATACGTCGGCTAATGAGTTGTGAGATCTCTTTAAATTTCTATTCTGCTCACAAACATGGATCATGTCATAGGGAAGCCTTAATTCAACAAATACCCAGAAGGTCCATTAATAAATATATTTGTGGGTAATGCATTAGCAAATTGCTAAATTGCTTTCAAGGGATCTCACCTTCGTTATGAAAAAGGAAATAACGGTTATAATTTTATTACTGGGGTTCTCCCAATAGAATATTGCATCAACTTGCACATGCAATAAAATATATATCTAGTTTGAGGCTCTCCAACTTCTTGAGTGTAGTCAGCCATTGATATAATATATACTGGAATGGTAATGGGCAGATTTATACGGAAATAGCAATGGCTCACACAGATGGGTCATTTTCAGTCTGGGAGGCAGGGTCTTTGCACCAGTCTACATGAATTTCCCCATGCTCCTATTTGGACAATACTGTATTTGTGAGATGGTGAGTGTGGGGTGGCAAACATTAGGGAAAAGGCAGGCATGAAATGTCAGATAAGGTGGCAGAGCAAATCATTTCAAAACATAAGCCAACGGGGTGTTTTGATGCATAGGGCACAATTGCGCCAATTGCAACTCCCTCTGTCTGATAGATGATCCGGTCTAATGGGAAAGTGTTTCCCAAATTGTGGGATGCACATCTTTGCCAGCAGGAGAGGTCACTAGGTCCCTATCAAGAGTTGGTGCTAAGCAGCATCTGCTTTGAGTCTTTCCCACTTATGTGTAGGGGGACATAATATAATACCTACACTCCTGGAGCCAGCCAATGAGGTAAAATCGAAGTTTCTTCCATAATACTAAAAATTACACGTCCTAGGTTTTGATTTCATTAATTATGATCTGATTTATTATGCTGATTTATTATAAGTATATATCATTCATTTTTAATTGATGAATTAATTCGGATTTAATATATTTACGATTGTATAAGTACATTTTGCAAGTTAGCACTCAGTGCCTATTTATTTATTGTTGATGAACTATTTCAAGTCTCTAGTAATATATGTTTATTAATTATTATGTATAAATACTGTATGTTTAGACATGTCTTTATAATTAATATATATATTGCCTTGGTATTTTGTAAAATTGTTTCAAAATCGATACCTAAATTAGGTCTTATATGGTGACTTAGATATGAATTGAATATACATTGATCATTGTTTCTTCTTATGCTCCTCAAATCCATTGTAGCTGATGTTCCATAATTGCTTATTTGGTTTTTAATTGGAAACTTAGGGTTAAACCCTATGCAGATGAATATTGTACATATTCATTGTATACTGTATACAGTTCGAAATGTGGACATATGTATTATTTATAAGAAAGCTAATGTCATAATTTATGGATAAAATTACAATATTACCCAATGCTAGGGCTGGAAACGTGAATTTGATGAGATGCAACTGATGTCACTATACACCATATTGAGGTGTAAAGGACTGCCTTTGACTCCCTGTTGTGTTCTGCACCTCCGACTGGACTTTTTATGCAGCATGTGATGCATCAGGGCAGATTTAACTTAGATACCTGAAATCCTAGTGGGCTCAGGCCTGGATTTGTGGAAAAGCCACCTAGGCCCGGGCCTAGGGCGGCAGGATTTTAGGGGGTGGCATGCTGCCCAACCACACCCACATTGGTTCAAAAACACTGGGGATGCGCTGGAGATACGATAATTTTTTAATTTTCCCGTGCGCCAATCCCCATTGCTCCAGTCCAGATGATGAAAATTTGTACGAATAAAGGGGAAGGGACAGGAGCAGCGAACGGCAGTGGGCCTAGGGGCACCCACTATGTAAATCTGGCCCTGGGTGGGCTGGCGCAGCTGACTTTGTCCACATGTCTCAGTGGGCTTCTCCAGTACACCACCCATCTGCTGTGATCTTACTGTCATACTTGAGGTTAATGGAGTTCTCATTGTCTATTTTCTGTAGCGATCATACTGGCATATCTGGGGGCATGGTAGATACACTTAAATATTTGGTCTGCCCCTGAGGTGAAGGTCTCTAATGGGCAGCCCTGAGGTGACAAAATGACACAATTCTGTCTGAGGCATTAAAATTTAAACAACTTCCACTAAATCTACACAATTGCTCATGCACGTCGATGCAAAGCCCCACTGGAGCTTTTCAATAATTGAGGTCAAGATGAGGTCTGCAACAAATCCATTGGCTCAGTTATCAATTAATTATGGATACACCGAATCCAGGATTCGGGCAGGATTCAGCCTTTTTTCAGCAGGATTCCAATTCGGCCGAATCCTTCTGCCCGGCCTAACCGAATCGGAATCCTAATTTGCATATGCAAATTAGAGATGGGGAGGGAAATCGAGTGACTTTTTGTCACAAAACAAGGAAGTGAAAAATGTTTTCCCCTTCCCACCTCTATCTAATTTGCATATGCAAATTAGGATTTCGGATTTGATATTTGGCCGAATCTTTTGCAAAGGATTCGGGGGTTTGGCCGAATCCAAAATAGTGAATTTGGTCCATCCCTACAATTAATATAGGCTTCTATTGGAACCCTTTGAGTTCCCTTAGGTAAATAGTCACACTTATGCACAAATGGCAAGAGAAGGCAACTATGCAGAGTAGGGAGCATCTTTGGGCACCAATTCATGCAACGACTGCGGCAACAGTTTTACAACTGTAACTGTGACTTTCTTTTCAATTGCTGGACATACTATAAATCCACTAGGCAACGTATCAGAATCCCTAGCATAAATAATAGAATTGATTTCTGGCAGCGCATTCCGTAAGTGGAAGAAGTCATTTGAAAATGAAGGAAAATGTTTCATTCTGCCTAAAAAAAAGGGGTCGACTAGACATTGTTAAGTAGGTAAATTAAAGTTCCAGCTCTTGAGTACGGCTGTGCGTGGGTATGTCAATGACCTCATCTAATAACTCATTATATAGGGTTTAGGAAAAATGAATGCAGGCACCGTATGCACAAGGAATGCACCTGATCTGCCAATAAAAGGAACATGAACTGCTCTCTACACAGTCACAAATGGGGATTTACTAGTCTCTGGCCCACTTGGAAACCTGAAGCGCAATGTAACCAAAGCAATAGATTCTCACAACCTTCTTATACTTTTATGTCGCAGTTTCTTTTTATTTTTGGGCCTTGCTCTTAGACAGTAGGAAAATTCCAATATTCACAAATACCAACTGTACTTCCTTTTAAGGGGCAGTCGTGGGTTTTGCATGGAAAGGGTTGTTTCTGAAGACTGTAAAACTGGGCAACTGCTGAAAAGTATTACACAGAGCAGTGGTTGTTAGTGATGGGCGAATTCACTGTGAATTTGCGCGATTCGCCGTCAGCGAATAAATTCGCGAACCGCCCGTGAAAATTCGCGGAAAAAATTTGCCGGCGTCAAAAAAAAAATTTCCGAAAAAACGGACGCCAGCGCCAAAAACGGGCGCCGGCATCGAGAAACGGGCGCCGGCGTCAAAAACGGGCGCCGGCGTCAAAAACAAGACGCCGGCGGCGTTTCGCTAATTTTTCGCCGTTTTGCGAATTTCGCAAATTTTTCGGCGAAGCGAAACTGCACAAATTCGCCCATCACTAGTGGTTGTCACACTTTTTACGTTCAAGCCCCTTGTAAAGGTCCAGCCTTTGGTCACTGCCCCCTTGGCTCATAACAGACAATTTTCATATAATAGTAGGGCCCCCCCCCCAATGTTGTTGGCACAGTAAGGACCTAATCAGTGTCAGATTTAGGCAGCAGAGGACCACCTGGGCTGCCATGTGAAGGGCCCCTCAATGTACCCCCCAGCAAGCAAACATGTGCATGTCACACCCATGTAAGTTTTGTCTCCATAGTCCAAATTCTTCACTGAGCTGCACAGATGGGTGCAGGCCTGGCCTACTGGATTTTCTCCTGCTGTCCAACAGGCCCAGTCAGACCCTGACCCTTATTAATGAGCAATTGCAATGTATCTTGGTAGAATAGGTCAACTTACCAAAGTTTTGAGGTCCTGAATTGAATTTGCTGTAGGGCCCAGTGACATCTAGTTAGACCTCTACATATTAGTCATAGTTCCAAGGATATCAAGAAGAGCAAATTCGTTTTCACCCTAAACATACCTTCTACGTGCCTTCAAGTTAGGCTTTCACATGTCTACGACAACAAATAGGCCTTGAGCCTCTAACCCGCCTTGAGGCTGAGTCCACCGCCCTACTCCTCAGGAACCTGTCTCATGGGACAATAGGCTCAATTTGCTGCAATATATCTAGTGGGATTCAGGAAGGGGCACTTCCAAGCAGAGTTTTTATAGACACCATTCATACTTCAAACTCACTTTCTGAGCATGGTGGCTCAATGGTTAGCACTGGGGCCTTGCAGTTCTGGAGTACTAGGTTCAGTTTCAACCAGAGCACAGGAGATTACAAGGAGTTTGTATCTCCTCCCACACTCCAATAACATACAGTAAGGTTCATTGACTCCTGATAAAATTTAAAGGAAAAATATAGAAAAAATGCTTGGTTGGGTATGCTCAAGTTTCAACTTAAATAACTGCTCGGAGTTAACCCTGTATTGAATAGAGCATTGCTACTTTAAATATCTCAAAAATGAGTGGTTAACTCAGATAAAAATTTGCCGCTCATGCAGTTGACACACTGACCTGGGTGTGTAAAACCATGGGTCCTACTCTTGGGTAAGCAGTGCTTCAAACGACATATGAGGATATCAAGGGGAAGGAGCACTCACCAGACGAAACGAGTGGCTCGGGTGCGTCGACCCCGAACCCGTGCCTTAAGGTGAAGTGCATATAGAAGAAATGTCGTAGAGCACGCCACGTCCACTCGTGTATTAAAAGTAAAGAACTTTATTTCAACTTGTTCAAAGCAAACATCATCCTGACGCGTTTCGTTTGAGACGATATGAAACGCATCAGGATGATATTTGCTTTTAAAGGAAAACTATACCCCCCAAACAATGTAGGTCTCAATTAAAAGATACTGAGTAAAACAGTTCATATGTAAAACCCTGCTTCATGTAAATGAACCATTATCATAATAATATACATTTTTAGTAGTATGTGCCATTGGGTAATCATAAATAGAAAATTGCCATTTTAAAAAATAAGGGCCGCCCCCTGAGATCATAAGATTCACTGTGCACACATACAAACCACATGTAAGGTCACATGAGCCAATTAACAGACAGAGTTCTGCCTTTTGCTTCCTCACTTCTTCCTGTTACAGTTAGTGTTGTAGTATTTCTGGTCAGGTGATCTCTGAGGCAGCACAGATAGAGTCACGAAATGGTGGTTCAAGGCAAGAGATGTAAAAGGGCAATATTTATGTAAATATATATTCCAGTTTGGTAAGATTCTTTAATATGTCATTCAATTTGATATAAACTATCTGTTGCTTAAGTGTTTATTTTGGGGGTATAGTTTTCCTTTAACAAGTTGAAATAAAGTTCTTTACTCTTAATACACGAGTGGACGTGGAGTGCTCTACGACATTTCTTCTATTCCTGATAAAATTTACTCTAGTGTGAGTAAATGTAGTAGGAACCTTAGAGTAAGCTCTACTAGGGCAGAGATTGATGTATAAGACTTGTAAATATGGAGATTTGTTTCCAAAAAATATTTGCACTGTGTCTGCAAATGTCATAGTAGTAGGGATGAATGAATCTGTCCAGTTTCACTTCACCAAAAAATTTGGGTGCTTTTACACATGCAACAATTTTTCTCACTCCAAATGCATTGAAGTCAATGGGCAGTTTCTCTTATGTTTTTCCCCGGTAGAAAATTTTCACCGCCGTTTCTCGAAAGAATTCGCAAATGGCGGAATTCGGAACTTCACAGCGAATCCATGGCTGGCAAATAAATTCACTCATCACTATTTAGCAGGTGTGATTGCTTTGAAGAATGCAAAATAATGTTTTTCCCTCAATGCTCAATTTCACTTAATATTACACATTATCCAAAAGGAAACAAATACCAATGTTATGAATTAATGGTAATGTTTCTGTAAAAAAATCTAATTTAAAAAAAAAAAGGCTGACCCAGACACTTCCATTATCTGTGGAGTCTGTGTTATTCCGAACTTTCCTGCAGTGGAGCAAGCATACTAAAAAATGCCAGATAAGCTGCTCATAGATCCTTGCTTGGCTCCTTAATTGCTATTTAACTGTTCTTTTCCAAGTGGGTCGCACTTCTAATTGCCTTTAGTGCTAATCCCTTGTTCTCTGGAGATAGGAAGTTGTATAGCAAGATAAGAGATTCTGCACTGAATGCGCAGCTTGTTAAGGCCCCATCCACTTAATCACTCCAGCAAGTTAATTAAAGCCCTTGTTTTATGTATATGTTTCAAAGGAAGCACAGGCCGCCCATGCCCACCAAGCCATTTCTGGTGCTAATGTCATTGGCTAGCATGCATTCATTTCAATATCGTACAAAATCTAATGTAGAACTGGAATACAATGGGCAGTGTGGATCTGGTTGGGTTAGATGAGTAGTTGGAACTGCCATAAGGGCAGCATGAAGGTGAATAAAAGTCAGATATTTGGCATGAACGTTTGCCCTCGATATCTATATAACATTAGCAAAGTATACATAGTTCAGGGCACATTTGCGCTATAAATAAAATGTTCTTGAACCCACGCATATCCCTAGTAACCTACAAGGAACACCTATAAGTCTGTGCATCCAGCTTTGATGAACGATGTGCATAGGCGGATTTTCATTAAGCCTTGGAGGCTAAGCCTCCCCAAACCTGTTTGCCTAAAGAATTATAACTTAGAAAAATGAAAAAAAAATCCTCTGTCTCAGAAATTTGAGTTTGTTTGGTTTGTTTGAGATGTCATCATGAGATTTTGCACTGAAAATCCTGTGAGATTTTGGATGGGAAAGCTTATGAGCTGATCTGTGTGCCAATCACAGTTAGGGAATAGGTGAGACTGAGCTTTACCCAGGATGGTTGTTTGTGCTGGGGATTGGATCCAAGAGAGAAAGCAACTGCTAATCCCCCCCCCCCACTTGTCTGGTATGTGCAACTTACATTGCATCTCAACTCTCCCCAGTGGTGCAAGTCATATGCTCTGCTTATGATTTATTGTTACCGTTTCTCTATCTCAATTGATGCTGTGAGTATTAGCCCTGTGGTGCTTGGTTCATGTTTAAGAATGCACACTCCAAAACAAATTAGGTCAATTGCAGTTATATATTATAAATCATCAAGACACAAGAACGACTGTTGGACCCCAATATGCGTGTTCATCAGTGTATAGTAAAATAATTCCATAATCTTGACCAAAACTTCCACAGAGGCCCAGACATGGGAAACCGCCAGCCGTTAGTATGGTGCCAGTTCCACTTTGATGAAACCAGAAGCAACTATTATTCTTATTTGCCCATAATACTACTAAAGTCCGTTATCATGTAACTGCAAGTAGGACTTACTATGCACCGACCTGACACACAAAAGAAACCGATTCCATCCTATATATGTGGTGCCTCTATTCAAAAAAGGATCCCGTTCTCAGCCTCAAAACTATAGGCCAGTTAGTCTGAAGTCAGTGGTAGGAAAGCTTTTCGAAGGGTTAAAAAAGGATAAGATACTGGACTTCATAGCAAATCATAATACTATGAGTGTGTGCCAGCATGGTTTTATGCGTAATAGATCTTGCCAGACTAACTTAATTTCTTTTTATGAGAAGGTAAGTAGAGACCTTGATTCTGGGATGGCAGTGGATGTGATTTGCTAAAGTATTTGATACAGTGCCACACAAAAGGTTACTGGTTAAATTAAGGAATGTTGGCCTGGAACATAATATTTGTACCTGGATAGAGAACTGGCTAAAAGATAGACTACAAAGAGTGGTGGTAAATGGAACATTTTCTAACTGGACCAGTGTTGTTAGTGGAGTACCGCAGGGCTCTGTACTAGGTCCCTTGCTTTTCAACTTGTTTATTAATGACCTGGAGGTGGGGATTGAAAGTTCTGTTTCTATTTTTGCAGATGATACTAAATTGTGCAGAACTATAGGTTCCATGCAGGATGCTGCCACTTTGCAGAGTGATTTGTCTAAACTGGAAAACTGGGCAGAAAACTGGAAAATGAGGTTCAATGTTGATAAATGCAAGGTTATGCACTTTGGCAAAAATAATATAAATGCAAGTTATACACTAAATGGCAGTGTGTTGGGAGTTTCCTTAAATGAGAAGGATCCAGGGGTCTTTGTAGATAACAAGTTGTCTAATTCTGGGCAGTGTCATTCTGTGGCTACTAAAGCAAATAAAGTTCTGTCTTGCATAAAAAAGGGCATTAACTCAAGGGATGAAAACATAATTATGTCTCTTTATAGGTCCCTGGTGAGGCCTCATCTGGAGTATGCAGTCCAGTCCTTAAGAGGGATATAAATGAGCTGGAGAGAGTGCAGAGACTAAGTGCAACTAAACTGGTTAGAGGGAGGGAAGAGTTAAATTATGAGGGGAGACTGTCAAGGTTGGGGTTGTTTTCTCTGGAAAAAAGGCGCTTGCGAGGGGACATGATTACACTTTACAAGTACATTAGAGGACATTATAGACAAATGGCAGGGGACCGTTTTACCCATAAAGTGGATCACCGTACCAGAGGCCTCCCCTTTAGACTAGAAGTTTCTCGCAGGTAAGAGAGCGGCTGGGGAGGAGGCTTTTTTTTTTTTTTTAATAGCTATAGAGGAAGCAGACCCCACAGTCCGTGCCCCCTACGACTGCGAGGCCTGCTTCCTCTATAATTACACCACTGTATATAGACCTCAGACTCATAATGTTTATGAAAGCCAAAAAACCCATGCAAGTCAACCCTCAATGTAGTTGGGAAGCTCTAAAAAGAATCTGGTAGACTGCAAATGTTTTAGGATAGAACCTTCAAAGCTGCAGGCTCTAGTCTAACAGCACTCTTGGTTCAAAAGCAATGTCTTACATAGGAGAGCCATAAGTAAATTTAAACTTATCTGTTAGACCACAGTCTTAATTTGAGCCCCCGAAATTAGTATTATTCAGGCTGGCTGACGACTGCCTGGTGTTTGCACTCCAATTGACTGGATCAGGGCAACTGAATCATCTATATAGGTAACCAAATTGCACAATAAGTACTCATGGGCTGATCAGAGGGATGTCCATAGATTTGCTTTCAGCAGTCAGTGGGATTCTGAGATTTGCTGTCCAACAACAGATGGAGGTTGAACATCCTTGGTAAAATATCTAATAACTACACATTATAATACAGGTATGGGACCTGTAATCCAGAATGCTCGGGACCTAGGATTTTCCGGGTAACGGATCTTTCTGGAATTTGAATCCTCATACCTTAAGTCTATGGGAAAATCAATGAAACATTGAATAAACCCAATAGGCTGGTTTTGTTTCCAGATAGGACTAATTATATCTTTGTTTGACTCAAGTAAAATGTACTGTTTTATTATTACCAAAAATAAGGAAAACGTTTTCAAAACTTAGATTTATTTGGATAAAATGGAGTCAATGGGAGATGGTCATCCCATAAATTGGAGCTTTATGGATGATGGGTTTCTGGATAACGGATCCCATATCTGTATGCCCCTTGTATTTTTATGTATATATTCACCCGCAAGGATCCATGTGATCTTTGGGGCAAAATGGCTGGTCATTTGTTCTGCAAAAAAAAGAGTTTTCCAAATACTCCTGACATTCTTGTTGAGACCAAAATTCCAGGCCTGATAAATGCACAGCTTTATGTTGACCCATAAGAGGGCTAATACACAGTGAGTCAATGAGATAAGAACATTTAAAAATTTGCGGAGAATTTCACGTTTTGCCGCGTTAATTTCACATTTTCACGATTTTTTTGTGAAAATGTTCGAATTGCTCGATTTTTCGTGAAAACTTTCGAATTGCTCGTTTTTTTTCGTGAAAAACGTTCAAATTGAGAATTTATTTAGTGATAATGTTCGAACTTGATTTTTTGGGTGAAAGCGTTCGAATTGCTTGATTTTAGTGGGGATATTCGAATTGCTTGATTTTTAAGTGAAAACTTTGAAATTGCTTGATTTTTAAGTGAAAACGTTCGAATTGCACGATTTTTTGAGAAAATGTTACAATTTCACTATTTTTTCGTGAAAACGGTTGAATTTCCCTATTTTGTGACATTTCTGATTTCACTATTTTTCACGAATTTTGCAGGAATTTTGCGAATTTTTCTGCAAAACGGGAGAAATTCGCCCATCACTACACTATAATGTGTAACCCCTGCTAAAGAGATGCCTTCCATGCTAGACTTCTGTTTATTCTTTCAGCTAAGAGATTTTAAACTTTTTTTTTTTTATATATCGGCAAGAGGGATTTTTTTGTATTTTTTCAAAAGGTCCTTGTAATTTGAAGCTGAAATGAGATCATGACGGACTACCCAGGAAGTACATTAGTTATTAAAGAGGAAGTTGAGGCAACAAAACATATGTAAAATGGCTCAAATCGCTCTTCTAAGCATTTGCAGTTTGTGTTTTAGTCTCTTTAGGATCCCTGACATTAGCAGTTTTAAGCTGCTAATATCTTGATTTTCAAGAACAATTCTGTGCTGTTTTGCTGGTTGTCAGAGGGTTAATTAACTGATGCTGGAAGCATCTCTGGATTCTTTTTATGCAGTTCTTTTTGCTGCTCATAACCATTGTAAAACTGATATTGTGAAAACTAAAGGCAATGAAAAATTTGAGTAAATTGTAAAAATGCTTTAAAAAGCAATATGAGCATGTTTGTGTTATTTTGGGGGGATGTACTTCCCTTTTAAATAACAATATTAATTCTAATAATGTTAAAAACGCATTCATTAGGTTTATGAACCCTCAAATCTTTACTTGGGACAAGGTGGTTGAGTTGATATCCTATTGGTGACCCCTCAAACCATTGCTATGTTGAGATATACAGTCATAGGGCAGATATCAAATGAACATCTATTTGACTGTATGACCAATTATGCATCAATGTAAGGCAGAGGTTACAAATATACATATTCAGTTGTATAAAAATTAATTTCCAAACCGTCCAACTTGGGACTGGAGGACCATAGTATGGCTTCTCCAGGGCACTGACTCCTACCCCCACAAATTGCAATTCAGCATGGAATTAATTTGTAGTATGGCATAGATTCAGGCGGTAGCTTTGGTTCTCTGGTTATTAGGCTCCTACTTCACACTTAGGCTAGTAGAAATACAGCATTTTATTTTTCAGGCTGAAAAGAGCTAAAGTATGGAGGCAAATAGCTTCCAATTCACCAAAAAATGAATGTTGGAATAACATTCAAAATATCACACTTAACCTGTGCTTCTATGGGATCACAGTTAACTCCTATCTATGTGGGTCTTTTCCCAACAGGAAACCGCCATGTTCTTATTTTATTGTACAGGTATGGTATCTGTTATCCGGAAACCTGTTATCCAGAAAGCTCCTTATTACAGAAGAACTATCCCCCATAGACTCCATTTTATCCAAATAATATAGATTTTTAAAAATGATTTCCTTTTTCTCTGTAATAATAAAACAGTACATTCTACATGATCCAATCTTAGATATGATTATTCCTTATTTTAAGCAAAATAAACCTATTGGCTTTATTTCATATCTACATGATTTTATGGTAGACTTAAGGTATGACGATCCAAATTACAAAATGATTTGTTATCCAGAAAGCTCCAGATCCCGAAGGTTCTGGATAACAGGTTCCATATGGTATAATGATGCATAATATTTGTTCTGTTACGGGCATGTGAAAGTGAAAATTCAAACCAGGACATTGTTTTATAGTGATGGGCGAATTTATATGGCAGGCGCGAATTCGCTACGAGTTTGCGCCCGTGAAAATTTGCCCGAAAAAATTCGCCAGCGTCAAAAAAATTTTTAGCCAGCGTCGAAAAAAACGGACGCTGGCATCAAAAACGGGCGCCAGCATCAAAAAAAGGGCGCCGGCGTCAAAGACGAGCCGTTTCGCGAATTTCACGCGAAATTCGCAAAAAGGGGTCCTACAATAACTACTGAACCAATAAGGGTTCCAGAATAAAAATGGGATCAGAAGGACCTGCTGAAAAGAGTTTACAATCTAATAGTGATGGGCGAATAAATTTGCCTGGCATGAACTCACAACAAATTTCCACGTTTTGCTGCTGGCGAATACATTTGCGAATCTCCCGCGAAAATTCACAGTCGAATAAAAAATTTGGAGGTGCGTCCGAATAGTTGCTTGTGTCAAAATCTCAGCGCGCCAACACTATTCGGACTCCCCTTGACTTTTTTGCAACCGACTTTCGGATGCACATCCAAAATTGGAAACGGGTGTCAATTTTTGATTTTCACGTTTTTTTTGGGAATCTTTCACAATTTCGCGAATTTCGCGAATTCCGCTGGAAATTCACGAATCTTTCAGGTTTAGAGTTTGGGAATGATTCATTTTGCCACAAATAATATCTAGAATGTAGTTTAAAGCATGCAGGGGGTTGTTGTTTTGCTCTTTGGTGTGTAGACATATGTCACATGGCACTTGTAATGACTGGAGTCACTGGAGAATTCTAGGCCATTGGAAAGACCCATGGACAAGTAAGTCGGGGGCTCCCCCTGCTGTTCATAAGTATGATTGTTTCCCTGCTTAGCAGTTAGGGACCGTCTTACAATTCCTATCCACAGCAGTAAATGAAGGGAGAATTTCACTGCATACAGTCAGGTTTCTTATAAAAACTGTACACATATTTTAATTAAAGTATATTGGAGATAGGTTTCTTTTTCATTAAAGAAAGTAAAAATGGGATTTTATTTTTTTGCCTTTACATGCCCTTTAAGGTGGCCATAGGCGTTAAGATATTTCTCCAGAATTCTTGTCAAATTATCATGAGTTTAGTGGGCAACTAACGATTTTTCATCGGTCAGAAAATCGATCAATCAGGTTAGAAAATTTTAATCGTTCACAGTGAAATCTATCCATTGTTCAGTTTGCCACAGGGTCAAGCATGCAGCTACCCACAATTTTTGCAGCTTCAATTAGGCGACGTCACTATCAATATCGATAAGCTTGGTCTTACTATAAAGAAATGATCTTTTAAAAATCTTAACGTCTATGGCCCCCTTAAGTTACTAGTTGGGACCCTATCAGATGTAGCTTCCTTTCAGTTATTCAGTAGGTGGCCACTGAGAGCATTTTCAATGGTATTGGGTTGGGCCTTAGACATTTATTTGGAAGTTAGTTGCTCCCCTACTGTATAAAAAAATTACTGTATAAAACAATCCTTTTGCCAGTCAAAAAGAGGGTTATTTATTAAAGTCCGAATGTTAAAAACCCAAAACTTTTAGTTTTTTTTACTATAAAATCTGAATTTTTAGCAGAAAAAAAACTCAATTTTTTTCAAGATTTATTAAAACCTGATGCTGCAAAAAGTCAGAATCCAAAAATCCAGCATCTCAGACTTGCATTGTATATGTCAATGGGAGAGATCCCTATGCTATTTGAAAGTTTCCGTGATCTGCTCTGAAATTAGCCCAACAATCCATCTATTTCGGACTTTTCAGGCAAAAATCCCAAAAATTTGGGCTTAACGGTGAAAAAACTCGTCAATTCGGGTTTTCTCTTGATTTGATCCGATCAATCGTGCTTTTTTAATAATAAATAAGGTCTACTCTTGGATTCTAGTTTGGTCAGCATTTTTTATTTAAATACTTTAAAACATAATTCAGATTTTGATAAATAAAGCCCAACGTGTATAGATTTGGGCTTAGAGAATTTCAAAATCTTTTGTCACTGGAATAGGCTGTAATGAATTGTTTCCAAATACATTCGATGGATATCATGAACTGTTTGGGGTAGAGTTTTTTAAAACAGGTCAAAAATCTGATCAGAGCAAATTGCTGGCTGGTTGCAAAGTGTTATTTCTTAAGGGTAAAATTAGGTCCAATTTGTCAATTCCATTGGATCAACTGTAAACCCAACTGGCAAGCTACTGGGTGATAATGGAAAGTAATAAGCTGTGCTATAGTCAGGGCAAGTGCCATGTCTTATAACAGGATGAGAACTATTGACATTTCCTATGGACATTCTTAGCTACCAACCTCAATCGATATGCATTTTGGATGAATGTTTTATGTTTTAAAATATGATTGATTTAAAGTTTTGATGGGTTTCTGAGTAAGTATACATTTTTTTTCTTGATACTGGAGTTTTCTTTTCTTTTTTTTTTTTACTTTAATCCTAACCATGAACAGATCCCAAATCGTATCCATTAGCGCTGGCAGAATGCAACTGGAATTAAAGACAGCTGTCTGAACTTTTCTGTTTGCAAAGGACAGATTGTCTTTATTGTAAGAACAACTTCATGGCTTGTTTGAAGCCAAGGCAATTATGGAATGAATGACTTCCTTCATTTTCAGATGTTTAAGCTTTTCCTCGCAGTTGTAGTGTGAGTGAAACAGCAAGCCCGGCTGTTGTCAGAAAGGGAAATAACTCTGAATGAACCATCTCTCATGGGCTGTAAAAAGCAGCCTTATTTAACTGCCTATATCTAATAATATGCCCCTGTTATTCAGCACATTATTTCTCAGTAGATCACAATTGCCTTTTTTATTGCTGTAATTGCTGGACAAGTAGTGAATACAAGAACAGGTCTTTTCATCGAATTGCTTTGTAGAATCAACTTAGTGGTTGCAACCTGTAGACTATCACAGCTAAGACTAGTAGCGTTTTTTTTAGGGATGCACCGAATCCACTATTTTGGATTCGGCCGAACCCCCGAATCCTTTGCATAAGATTGGCCAAATGCCGAACCAAATCCGATTCCTTATTTATTTTGTGACAAAAAGTCAAAAGATTTCCCTCCTCACCCCTAATTTGCATATGAAAATTAGGGTTCGGATTCGTTTAGGCCTGGCAGAAGGATTCGGCCAAATCCGAATCCTGCTGAAAAAGGCCTAATCCTGGCCGAATCCCAAACCGAATCCTGGATTTGGTGCATCTCTAGTTTTTTGCCTTCCTCTGGAACAACTAGCAGTTAGGCAATTTAAAAGGTTGAACTTAATGGACGTGTTTCTTTTTTCAGCCTAAAGGGATACTGTCATGGGAAAAAAAAATTTTTTTCAAAATGAATCAGTTAATAGTGCTGCTCCAGCAGAATTCTGCACTAAAATCCATTTTTCAAAAGAGCAAACAGATTTTTTTATATTAAATTTTGAAATCTGACATGGGGCTAGACATTTTGTTAATTTCCCAGCTGCCCCAAGTCATGTGACTTGTGCTCTAATAAACTTCAATCACTCTTTACTGCTGTACTGCAAGTTGGAGTGATATCACCCCCTCCCTTTTCCCCCCCAGCAGCCAAACAACAGAACAATGGGAAGATAACCAGATAACAGCTCCCTAATACAAGATAACAGCTGCCTGGTAGATCTAAGAACAACACTCAATAGTAAAAACCCATGTCCCACTGAGATACTTTCAGTTACATTGAGAAGGAAAAACAGCAGCCTGCCAGAAAGCATTTCTCTCCTAAAGTGCAGACACAAGTCACATGACCAGGGGCAGCTGGGAAATTGACAAAATGTCTAGCCCCATGTCAGATTTCAAAGTTGAATATAAAAAAAAATCTGTTTGCTCTTTTGAGAAATGGATTTCAGTGCAGAATTCTGCTGGAGCAGCACTATTAACTGATTCTTTTTGAAAAAAAACTTTTTTCCCATGACAGTATCCCTTAACTTACTATCAGTGATGGACATATTTGTCCCGTTTCACTTTGACAAAAAAATTGAGAAATTTCCTGTGAAAATTGTGAAAAAGCATACAAATTAGCAAAAGGTGAATATTGACTCCCTTGTCAATTTTGACGCCCACGTAAAGTCAATGAGAATCTGAATAATGTTGACACATGACAGTTTTGACGCAAGTGAATACTCCAATGGGTGTCCAAACTTTTTTTGACAATGGCTCATTTTAACCACAGTTTTGTGAATTTATTCGTCAGCGGTGAAACATGGAAATTCACTGAGAATTGCGCCTGGTGAATTTGTTTGCCCATCACTACTTATTATGTTACTATGTAGCAATGAGACTAGTAATTAGGGAGGCACCGAATCCAGGATTCTGCCTTTTTCAGCAGGATTTGGACAAATCCTTCTGCCCGGCCAAACCAAATCCGAATTCTGATTTGCACATGCAAATTAGGGACGTGGAGGGAAATCACACGACTTTTTGTCAGAAAACAAGTAAGTAAAAAATGGTTTCCCCTTCCCACCCCTAATTTGCATATGCAAATTAGGGTTCAGATATGGTCTGGTATTCTGCTGAATCTTTCACGAAGGCTGAATCCAAAATCCAAAATAGTGGATTTGGTGCATCCCTACTAGTAATAGCCCTAGTTCTGCTTAGGAGATACTGTAGCTACATGATTTCTGGCCTTGGGTGCTTTAGATTGGCATGGAAGATCATATTTGCAAAATACCTCAGTACAGTCAGTATTAGTGTGGTCCACGCTCAATGCTGTGCTTTTAGTTTTTCCTGTTGGCATCACTCAAAAAGTGCTGCTTACAGAAATCTCCAGTAGGCATCTCTATTGAAAGGCCTCCATCCTGGTGAAACAAAACACACCTCAACTAACTCAGCCTTAACTTACAAAACACATTTGTGTATGTGATCTTAAGGTCATCTTAAAGGATAAGAACCCAGTAGATTTGGGGATGTTTCATCACTTGAGCTTAAAGTATTTTTAGATAATATGGGAAGTGATTTCATTATTACAGGAGATCTATGAGATTATAGTTAGGAAAACTTGCATTGCAGCTCTAAAGGGAATATGAGTAAATAAAATAAAAATTTTTTTGCAACACGGGAAAGCTGATGTGAATCAGAAGAACCTTGAAAAACCTGTGATTAACTCTCATTGTTCCATTCACTTTTTACAGTCAAAAAAGATACCTCCCTCCATTGAATTCCATAGAAACTTGCCTTTTTAAAAAAATTACCAGTTTTCTAGTTTTAATAGATTATCAACAGGGATTTAAATTGAGATAAATGTAGATGTATGTGTAAGAAATCTATTTCTACCATAAACACTTGGAGAACACTGAAAAATATCAAAGAAGACTATGTCGAGAATCTCACTAAGGGCTCTTACACACGGGCGCAGGAGTAAATGCACTCAATTATTGTGTCAGGGGGCTGTACTCACACAGACGCATGTAAGCATCAAACACAGGTGGGACACAGCATGTTGCATTCTACCGGCGTTTGCAAATTGCATTTGGAGTTTATGAAACTTACATTTCCAAGATATAGGAAAAAATGCAATATTTAGCATCATACAACTGCCAAGGTCATATAGAAGTTAATTTTATTTTTCAGTTTCGGTGTTTGAGATTAATTCACAATTATTTTTTGAGTGTCAATTTTTTCATAATTAACCCTCATTTGAGATTTTTACGAGTAAAAAGAAATCAAAAATTCTACTTTTGATACAACTGCCCCTAAAGCTCATTTACAAAGCGCAACCACGGATGGACATGCACTTCCTCATAGTTTGTTTGCTGCATTTGGGGGTGTCTCTCTCTCAACTGTAATTGTGTTTTTTAAAGCAGGAAGGCATTGTGCAAAGTGCAACAAATTTCAGAGGGGGCGAATCCCGGGCACTTCAGGAAGATAGGGTGATTTATGCAAATCAGGAATGTCCAACCTGCCATCGCCCATATGTTGCTGAACTGCAATTCTCATACCCTCCTAACCACCCAACATCTTTTGGCTGATCAACAACAGTAATCAGGACTACAGCAAAATAATAGCAAAATAATATCTCCTTTGGTCTCTACAATATTAATCCCAGTGGGCTGAGGGCTCTCTTTTAAAATTGCCTGCATTTTCCTTTTCATTCACCCAACATATAATGGAGGTGAGAGTTCTGTATTTGTTTTAAAACAACAGACAGAGATTGTTCTAGTGGATGCTTAGGGAACGCATATTAGGACATCATCAGGGGAAATCCACCTCCTGTATGCAATCTCCTATGCTAGAGGAATGCAACGTCGCCTGCTTTTCCACTCACCCCTCCTCAAAGCAGACGTCACACCTCGCTCCTCCCTTCTCAGCTGTCAGGTCCTGCTCCTCACTCCTCCCTCCTCAGTCATCCAACCTGGGTCCTTGCTCCTCACTCCTCAGCCATCCATCCTGGGTCCTAGCTTCTCCCTCCTCCCTTCTCAGCCATCTGTCCTGGGTCCTAGCGCCTCCCTCCTCAACCATCAGCTGTAGCTCAAATTTGACTGCTGCCATTAAAACACCTATTGGCTAAAACAAATGGCAAGAGCAAGTAAGTATAATTAGGGTGCAGGGCTAAATATGCACACCCTGAGGAGTGAGAAGCAAGAGCTGACGACTGAGGAGGGAGAAGCTAGGACCCAGGGTGGATGGCTGAGGAGGGAGGAGTGAGGAGCGAGGAGACAGGACGGATGGCTAAGGAGTGAGGAGCAAGAGCTGACAGCTGAGGAGGGAGAAGCTAGGACCCAGGATGGATGGCTGAGGAGTGAGGAACGAGGACCCAGCACACATGGCTGACAAGAGAGGAGTGAAAAGCGAGGACCCAGGACCCAGGATGGATGGCTGATGAGGGAGGAGTGAGGGGCAAGAGCTGACAGCTGAGAGGGTGGGTGAGTAAAAAAGCATGCCATGTCGCATTCCTCTTGCTTAGGACAGCGCATGCAGGACAACGAATCCCCTGACGATGTCCTAAAATGCATTCTGTAGATGTTACTTAATGCAGGGAGGGTCTATTGTTGCTTAGCAATGTGATGTCATGTTTGACCTTTAACCTTTTGTGATTTTTCTTCTTCCTCTTCCTGTGTATGCTCTCTATGAAACTTCCTGTAACACACATGTTATGCTGAAGTGTTTATACTAAATTCTATAAAGCAACCAAGTTACTGTTCACACAGTCGTTAGTGTGTCTGTCCTCGCTTACACAGTACACATGCAGTTCAGATCAGCTCTCTGCTAACAGTATTTGGGTCTGACTAAAACCTGTGAAAATAAAATAAATACAATTAGAAAAATGCCACTCACCTTAAATCAGTGATTTATTACAGCTTTACAGTGAAACACTATACTCAGCACTGGAATGCTACAGGCAGAGAAATATTGCTTTTGGAAGGCTTTGTATGACACCTCAGACATTATTTCCTCTGTTCATATAATCCCCAGCATCACATTATATCAGCAATTATTTAGAGGGTTTTATTTAACATAACAGCCCTCATTGCAGGTATATAATGAATCCAATGGAATATGTACAAAAACACCAGGCACCTAACTCTCTGTGTCACACACACTTTATTTACACCACACTTATATTGTGCTTTATTTATGCTAAAATAATGAACAGGGAGAGACTTAACTCATGGGATTGTGACAGCTCTTTTTTGTTAAAGTTTTATTTACACTTATTTTTTCCCCTTTAAAAGCTTACCAGTTTTCCAATTGATCAATATTTCAATCCTGGTCTTCTGATTGGTCGCTTCTAAAAAAAAAAAAAGGTGTGGCTTTGCAAAAAGCCGTGAAAGCTGGCTATAAAAAGCCAAACAACTTCATTCTTCACCAGCGGCCGAAGGGAGAGGATCTTTCTGGAAATCCCACCTGCCCGCCCTGTTATTGAATAAGGATAGGTTTAAAATATATGTTTTAAAAAATAATAAATATTGTCGCAGCTGTAACTTATTCATGACAGAGAAAGTGTTGTGTGGAGGTATGCACCTGGCTAAGCGGGGCTTAAGGATTATAATTATTATTATTAGCAATGGTTACTGTTCTGATTGATATGATAATTAATAAACAACAGCTGCGGCCATTCACCATGTATATGTCTGCGTCTATAATTTGATTGTTGGGTAAGTCATCATTTTGTTGTAGGTAAGTAAGTGCTGCGCCATGTACTGGACAAATATGTTTCAGCTTTTCTATTTAATTTAGACACTGGGATTAGGGCTGCCACACCAAAAATACCGCCCTATATATTTATCTTTTTCCCTATTAATAACATTGGGAAAACCATCATTTTTACTGGCCGGGCCGGTAAAATATTGGCCAGGTGGCAACCCTAACTGGGATGCATTAGGTCTGAGGTTTTCATACACCAGCCAAAATAACATGTATTAAAGGAGAAGGAAAGGCTAAACTTAAGTAAGCTTTATCAGAAAGATCTATAACAGGCATGTCCCTTTTACACCAGCCCTCAGCCTCCATCATGAAATTAATAATAATGAGGCCCCACAACACAGTGTGATCAGGAATCCCATAGCAGTAATATTAAGGGACATTAGTGAAATGATCTGCCACTTGGTCTATACTGCTGCCTGTGTGCTGAAGGTGTTAGTAATAGACACGTACTGGCACGTAGAGGCACAATGTTTTCACATATTTCTTTAGGGCTGAAGGTACAATAGACGTACTGACGTGCCAGTAAAGTAAGCTAAAGAAGTATGGCGTCATTACATGCCATTACGTGTCTATTACCAACACCTTCAGCACATAGGCAGCAGTATAGACCAAGTGGCAGATCATTTCACTAATGTGCCCAAATATTACTGCTACGATTACTCGATTCCTGCAATTTAATGTTAATGGTTCAAAGAATGTCAGGCTGAATGGTCGGCCCCCACACATTTTCACCTCACCAAGTCTGGCCCTCGTTGCAAAAAGTTTGGGTACCCCTGGTCTATATAAATACACCAGTAAACCCTCAAAGTAATGCTGCTCTGAGCCCTCTGTCAAAAGAAACACCACATTTCTTTCCTTCTATTGTGTACTCATGGGCTTCTGTATCAGACTTCCTGTTTTCAGCTTAAACCTCCAGGGCTTGGGCTTGAGCATGTTCAGTTTGCTCCTCTCTCCCTTTCTCCTCCTCCACTCCCTGTTGTCATCTGAGCCAAAAGCTATTTAAGGAAGTGATGTCATACCAAGCTAATATGGTAGCTGCTATCCTAAACAAACAGAGAGAGCTTCTAGAGCTGGTTACTCAGGTATGGTAAAGCATTCTACAGAATATATAGCTTGTTCTATTGTGGCTAATCTATTGGCAACAAAGGGCCTCTGTAGCATTAATTCTCCTTTAAGATATAGGAAACCATTGCTTTATCACTCATGCTGCTATAAGTCAGTCAATATACTGTATAGGACAGCAAATACGTGCCCCCCCCCCCACACACAAACTTTGCCTTTAGTGGTCTGTAGGCTAGTTCTTTAAGGTTAACTAAATGGTCATTTAAAAACATAACTAAGGTTGTATTACAATGTAATTATCCTAACATGTATGCTAATAGTATTGTACAAAAGTCAATTTTGTATGATTTTTAGGGTGTACAACTATAGCCTGAATTTTCCTACAGGTTTGCTCTTAGCACAGAGGAACACCAATGCTGAGACTGGAGATTTCTGAACAGAACGAGAAAACCTAGGACACAATCCCTCCGGCCCCACCTCTTAGACTGGTAATTCCTCCTGGCTCATTATGGAGAATTTAACACAGTAGGAGGTTTGGTGGAAGTGAAAAGGAAGTCTACAGTGTAGGCAAGTCTAAAACGTCTAAATCTGAGTCGCAAGCCCCTTCCTACAAGCTAGGGATGAAGTAGAAAAATCTAAATAAATACACATTAACCTCTTAATACTTTCATTAGACAAACCACAGGGAAATGAGAAAAAGAAGGGGTGGTTCTATAAAAGGTTAAATCCTGTATTTCTATATTCAGTCAAATTTATTCTGGGCTCCAGGGACTTCCCCACGGCTCTTCTATTAGACCACGGTTCATCATATCCTTTTAAAAAGTAGAACACGATTACAAAGCAATTAGAACAAATAATGAAAAGAGGGAGAAGGAAGCAGAAGGAGGATAATTAGCCGTGGTTAATATATTATAACACTTTTTTTTTGGGATAATTGCATTCAATTATCAGTGTAAGTTTTTTTTTTGATTCTTGCAAAAGTTTTGGATATTTCAGATTTTTAATTCATGGAATATATTAATAATACCATAAAGGAGTTGATTTGTCTCTTTTGCTATGGGGGCCCAAACCAATCTTTGTGGAGACCCATTGCTTGTATTGTGTATTAGAGCAGAACTATCCAACTGATAATGCTTTAACTGTACAACAATGCACCTATAGTGTCCGGCCTTTGTAGTGCAAAGGTTGTGTTCCAAGTGCAGGTGAAGGGCCACAGGTTGGGCAACACTGCCATCTTGTCCTACTATTTGTCCTACTATTTCCATCTTATATAGCTGGGAAGAGTAGGATAGCTGTTACATTCCATTCTTCCTTACTGCTCAGTAGGGCCCAGGATGATTGCCCTGTAGTGATGGCTGAATTTGTCCTGTTCCGCTTAGCCGAAAAATTATCAAAATGCCAATTTTGACGCCCGCGCCAAATTTGGCGCCGGCGTTAAAGTCATTGGGTGTCCGAATAATGTTGATGTGCAATGGTTTTGACACAAGAGACTTTTCCAATGTGCATCCAAAAATTTTTGACGCCGGCGAATTTGCGCCTGGCGAATTTATCCACCCATCGGTATTTCCATGGTGTGCACTTCGTTAAAGACATTGCTGCAGTTAGTGAATTTGCAGATTGGGGTGTGGAGTACAGTATACTTTTCCAATTTTCCCTCTAATCCAGAGGTCCCCAACCTTTTTTTACCCATGGGCCACATTCAAATGTAAAAAGAATGGGAGAGCAACACAAGCATGAAAAAAGTCCATGGGGTGCCAAATAATGACTGTGATTGACTATTGGGTAGCTCCTATGTGGACATAGAAAGATGAAGATGCAAAGATTGTTTTGACTAGAACAATTTAGCTTTCTGAAGTTATTATTCAGTTTTAATAGCGCCAAAATCTGTTATAGAATAATTTCATATTTCATAAAGGGACTGTTACTATAGGAAGAGCAATGTAAAGAAAATACCATTTTATGTCAATAGTTTTATTGTTTTTATTTTATACTTTCATTTCTATTGTGTTTTTAATTAGCTTGTTATACATTTAATTTAACCCTGGCTCAGTTCAAAGTATGCCTCGTTTATTTTATAATATATCGGATACACCATTTGGAAGGCTCACAGTGGTGTTATAAGTCATTTAATGTATTTTGTATGATTACATGTGAGAAACAAATAAAAAAACATATATTGTACTGTTATTCCATTGTCATTGGTTTGTATATCTGTGGTATTGTGACATAACTGCTGTAAATAATGACATCACAGCTGTTGTTTTCATGAGAACGTGTACAATGACATGACCATATATGGACATATTGTGTCCAGCTGTTCTGCTGTGATGAGAACTTGTACAATGACATATGACCATATATGGACACAATGAGAACGTTCACAGTGACATGACCATATATGGGCATATAGCGTCAGTTTCCACATAAAGGGCGGTCCCAGCTTCGACAGCTGTCATTTGACATTTAGATATCGATGGATGCAGTCACCTTTTAGCGAGCTGATGGAATAGTTTGCATGTTACAAACTTTATAGTTATTGTACATCGTTTTTGCAGCTTTTCCATCTCTTGCAATTAACATTGGTGATATGGATCCAAAAAAACCCACTAGTTCCCTTTTGGGGAAGAGAAGTAGAGAATCAGAGACAGAAGCTATAAAAGTATTTCAGAAAGCCATTGAAAAAGCCCTTGGCATTTCATCTAATTCTAGCTCAGTTGGAGCTCCAGTTGGAGCTCCAGTTGGAGCAAACTCTGGCATTGTAACTGGACAATCAGCCAGTACAAACTTGGCCAGCAGTTCAACTGCAGGACCAAGTACCACCTCTTCTGTGAGGAAAAGAGTTCATTCTGCTGAGGACCAGACTAGCAGTAATAAATCTCAAAGAATTGCTAGGACCCAGGAGGAAGAGGCTCCGAGTACCAGCTCCTTTGTGAGAAAAAGAACTGCTTCTTCTTCCAGTGATAAAGAATCAACAAATAAGAAAAAACATAGAAAAGGAGCAGAGAAAGAGGAGCAGAGAAAGAGAAGCAAAAAACCTAAAAAATCTACAAGACATAGGAAAATCTCACGGCCCAGTTCATCTACCCAGCAACAGGCTGATTTTAAAGTATTCCAGGATGCAATTTCCAAAGCACTTGGACTATCTACAAGTGCAGCAAACACTAGTGTTGTCACCAGTCAAACATCTGCTCCACCAACGATGACTGTAGCCAAAGATACTAATGCTATACCAAGTACTAGCAGTGCAGCAAACACTAGTGTTGTCACTAGTCAAACATCTGCTCCACCAACAATGAATGTAGCCAAAGATACTAACGCTATACCAAGTACTAGTTCTTTGGTAACGAAGAAACGTGGATTTGAACAGCACACTGTGAATAACACTGGGAATATTGGTGGAATTTCAGCAACTGATACAAGAATAATGCCTAATATTAGTTATTCCATGGCCCAGAAAGGCAATTCTACACAACAACAACAACATAATTTTATACAACTTAATCAGTACAATCTTCAAAATAATGTCATGTTCCCTCAGAATCCCTCTACTACAACCAGGGGAATATATGAATACATAACTTTAAGCGACATGGAACGTGCCACTCGTGCACATCAGCAGCAGGTGGCTCTACAGCAGCAAATGAAACATCTGAGAGAGTCACCATTTTCAGTACAGGAAAATTCCCCTCTATTCAGGAACCCAATTCCTGAAACCAGAAAGCGAAAGTTGGACACCAACTCAGCAGATGTAGCTTTATGGAACCCCAAGCGTTTCAGGCTGAGATTGGGCAAAGGACCTAAGGTACATCCCAAAGCCTTAGAGAGAAAACCAGATGCACAGAAAATAGAAGGAAAGGAAGAGTGTGCATCAGATGATATATTTCCACCCAGTTCAGTATTCAGGGCACGAGTGAAGGAAAGAGCACAAAGGATGAAAATAAAAGATTTGCTTGGAGTCATCAAAACTCAGCAGTCTGAGAAAAAGGATGATTCACCGACAAATTAAATATTTCTAAATAATAAAATAAAAAAAAAAAAAAATCCACCATATGGGGGTTACCTTGCCGTGGTATGGTGGCTTGGCAATTTTGTGATCATATAATTGTAGCTAAATGCTTATGAAAGAAAACATTTCTAAAATGTTTCAGCCAGATCTCCTGAACTTCCATTATAGATTTCTATTCACTGTGGCAATTTTATGATCATAAACTTGTAACTAAAAACCCCTTTATTTTGAAATGTAAACACTTTGCATGGAATATTATGCATGGCTATTATTTTCTCTATTTTCATTATTGTATTTCTTCAAGCCATTACTTCAGGCCCATTAATAAAATATGTCATGGTTTTTTTGGAAGCCTGCAGTGTCCCTAGAAGCATAAATAGATAGATAGATAGATAGATAGATAGATAGATAGATAGATAGATAGATAATAGACAGAGAGATAGTGTGATAGATAGACAATAGATAGATATATAGATATAGAGATCGATGATAGATAGATAGATAGATAGATAGATGATGGATGATAGATAGATAGATACCAGTATTCTGTATAGCTTTTATCTATTCAAAAAGCATATATTTTTTATAATCTGAGAGTAATCTGTATATATGATTAAACCAATGTTTTGTTTGACTGCTTTCGCTTAAAAAAAACATAACATAATTTCTAGAGCTTCTTTAGTTTAATGTTGAAGGCTGTCCTCACAGCACCAATGATCATTATACTGATATACCCCTCAGGGTAAGAGAGAGAATAAACAGCTTAGACAGAGGCACATCCAGCTCTCAGTGTTTACCCTAAAGGAAGCCCCCAAGTGTGTCTCTCTAGACCCCGGCTCTGACATTTAGTCCCTACTTCCGGGCAATTAGTACCTGGGATCCTAATCCCACTCAACACTCCTCAGATAAACCTGTCTATAATTCCTAGAGTGATCTGTTACATTGAGTAGCCTATCTTTATGGGCCATAAACTGGCTATAGATGCAAAGATCCAATCGTATGAATCCTCAAACGATCGGATTCCCGACCTGCCACTAACCATTCAGATCAAAGTAGTAAAAGAACAGATCAGCCGATGTTCTGCCCCTGACAGCAATCGTACAAAAGTCATGTCAAAGTTCAGTCTCCCACTGAAAATCTTCCAATCAGCAATACATGCAGAGATATTATCGGCAACATGTCCGATCAACCAAACGACTGATCTCCATGGGACGAAAAATGGCGGGACTCTCCACACACGGTCCGAAAATCGTATGAATCCTGGATTCGTACGATCGGATCTTTGCATCTATGGCCAGCTTTAGTCCTGAATGTGTGTAACAGCTGAAGCACTATAACAGAAAAGCCCAGCCAGCAATCATATCACTAGAGAGGGCAGAACAAAGGGTAAGATAATTTGTAATTAAGGATATATTGGGTGTCATAGGGAAAAACAGGGCCTGACTGGGTGGCAGCATTGTGGCATCATAAAATGTTGAAATCTCACACTTAGAAATGTGTATGTATAATTATGAATATACGCCTGAAGAAGAGGCGATTTGTCGCCGGGCCACTAATCTCCCCGAATCCCCACCTGTGTCTCTGCCCTTACTATTTCTACTAATGCAAAACAAATGATAATGGTACGACTGTAACTGTGTGAGCTGCATTTATCAGGGGATCTACCAGGCACCAGTGCCTAGCAGGAGGGAAGGCAACTTTCATTTGAAGCAACGTAGGGGGTTCTTCACAGTCAGGACAGCGAAGTTGTGGAATGCACTGCCGGGTGATGTTGTGATGCTGATTCAGTTAATGACTATAAGAATGGCTTGGATGATTTTTTGGACAGACATAATATCAAAGGCTATTGTGATACTAAACTCTATAGTTAGTATAGGTATGGGTATATAGAATTTAATTAAAAGTAGGGAGGAATTAGGGAGGGGTGTGTGTATGGATGCTGGGTTTTCATTTGGAGGGGTTGAACTTGATGGACTTTGTCTTTTTTCAACCCAATTTAACTATGTAACTATGTAAATGCGGAGAGATTAGTTGCCTGAAGAAGAGGTGATTTGTCGCCGGGCCATTAATCTCCCCGAATCTCCACGTGTGTCTCTGCCCTTACTATTTCTACTAATGCAAAACAAATGATAATGGTATGACTGTAACTGTGTGAGCTGCATTTATCAGGGGATCTACCAGGCACCGGTGCCTTGTCCTTGCATTAGGGGCCATTGGAAGAAGAGGAAAAGAAGAAATCAGCAATTAGATAGGCTTTCCTCCAGCAAACATAATAGTGTGTGAGTTGGAGAGCTGCCTCGCCTCGCACACCCAACGCTTTCTGCTTTTCTTCTCTGATCACACAGATTTCTTCAGATCACCAGTCTTTTCTATCACCCGGTATCATGTAATTACGTTCTTAATTTGGCAGACATTGCATTAAATACCTGCCTGGTAGGCTGAAAGCGATAGGAAAAAAACCTGCCTGTTTTCTTTTTTGGCAATGTATGAACTAGATGAAAAGCAACAAGAGCTGACAGTATTGTGACACTTTTTCCACAAATTTCCCTGGATGTGTTCCTCGGTGATTCGCTCCTGACACTGTGAGTTAAACAAATAAATATTGGGCCTTACATGTTGCCGAGTTCTGGTATTTGTACTTATTTACTTTTTAGCGGGTGTTTGCTTTGTACAAAACAAAAGGCAAGTTAAAGATAAAAGGTAGGGTATTTTTGGTGCTGATATATGAACATAGGTGCCAAATTGCAGTATATAGTACAGGTATGGGATCCATTATCCAGGAAACCACTTATCCCCCTATATTACTGAATGGCTATCTCCCATTGACTCCATTTAAATGCTAAAGACAGTGTACAAAGTGGAAATGTTTTTCTTGCACACTACGTGGGGTATAGTAAGTAACCTGTATGGAGTTGCATCCCACATAAAGTCATAACAGGTGGCAGTGGAGTAAAATACTGGTAACTTCATTGAAAGCAATGCTAGAGTGTACTGACCAATGAGCTGGGGGAGTTGTGTTTAGCCTAGGAGGAGGGTTTGGCTGGTTTGTTATCTGCCTGGTAGATAGAGCTGCCTGGAAGTCATCCTTCATTCCCTATTCCTCCCTACTGCTACAGGTACTGCTGCATTGTGCAGAGCTACAGTTAGAAAGTGATAGAACATGGGAGTCCCCTGGGATGTTCCTTGTTACTCGGGATTCACAAGTTGGGGAGTGTCAAGTGCCAGGGGACACAAGGTAATAGGTATCCATAAAATTAATGCAACATATAGAAAACGTCATGTACAGGGGTCCCTTGTAACTGAGGTTTAATTCCATACATGGTGCAGAGTCCAGTTTACTTGTGCCACGTGCTGACAGTAACTTCTCCAGCACTTGGGTCTCTATCATTGCTAAATAAACTCTATATATAAACTCTATACATTGTAATGTATACATTACACACCATTTCTTCACCGGGTGTCCTTCTGCTCTTGAATCTCCAGCTGTGTAATCCTCTCAATGACGAAGTCTATTCTATCCTGTCTGGCAATGCTGCCTCTGGTCTTCATTGGTACCAATCTCATTGGCCTGTCTCCCTCCTTGGTCTCCTCTGGTTACCTAGCAACCAGCAACATGACTGCACCCATCGGGGACAGCAGATGAGCCCCCTGGTACCCAGTGGATGGGGTCCGGCTGCACAATAGGAAACTACAGAAAGACTTTCATCAAAACCAGGGAGTTTTATTGGGAGAAAAAAATAACATGAATGAAATTGTATACGTTAATTTAATATTTTTATACATATACAGTATATACATAAATATATACAGTATATCACAACTCTACTATATACACATGACCTCTTCCTACTATACCTGCTATCCCACAGTCACACTCCCTTCCCAGAGACTATTATCCACTGTTACTATAGGCACCATCTCTCCCTACTATACCTGCTATCCCACAGTCACACTCCCTTCCCAGAGACTATTATCCACTGTTACTATAGGCACCATCTCTCCCTACTATACCTGCTATCCCACAGCCACAGTCCCTTCCCAGAGACTATTATCTACTGTTACTATAGGCACCATCTCTCCCTACTATACCTGCTATCCCACAGTCACAGTCCCTTCCCAGAGACTATTATCCACTGTTACTATAGGCACCATCTCTCCCTACTATACCTGCTATCCCACAGTCACACTCCCTTCCCAGAGACTATTATCCCACTGTTACTATAGGCACCATCTCTCCCTACTATACCTGCTATCCCACAGTCACACTCCCTTCCCAGAGACTATTATCCACTGTTACTATAGGCACCATCTCTCCCTACTATACCTGCTATCCCACAGTCACACTCCCTTCCCAGAGACTATTATCCCACTGTTACTATAGGCACCATCTCTCCCTACTATACCTGCTATCCCACAGACACACTCCCTTCCCAGAGACTATTATCTCACTGTTACTATAGACACCATCTCTCCCTACTATACCTGCTATCCCACAGTCACACTCCCTTCCCAGAGACTATTATCCACTGTTACTATAGGCACCATCTCTCCCTACTATACCTGCTATCCCACAGTCACACTCCCTTCCCAGAGACTATTATCCACTGTTACTATAGGCACCATCTCTCCCTACTATACCTGCTATCCCACAGTCACACTCCCTTCCCAGAGACTATTATCCACTGTTACTATAGGCACCATCTCTCCCTACTATACCTGCTATCCCACAGTCACACTCCCTTCCCAGAGACTATTATCCACTGTTACTATAGGCACCATCTCTCCCTACTATACCTGCTATCCCACAGTCACACTCCCTTCCCAGAGACTATTATCCACTGTTACTATAGGCACCATCTCTCCCTACTATACCTGCTATCCCACAGACACACTCCCTTCCCAGAGACTATTATCTACTGTTACTATAGACACCATCTCTCCCTACTATACCTGCTATCCTACAGTCACACTCCCTTCCCAGAGACTATTATCCACTGTTACTATAGGCACCATCTCTCCCTACTATACCTGCTATCCCACAGTCACACTCCCTTCCCAGAGACTATTATCCACTGTTACTATAGGCACCATCTCTCCCTACTATACCTGCTATCCCACAGACACACTCCCTTCCCAGAGACTATTATCTACTGTTACTATAGACACCATCTCTCCCTACTGTAATGTAGGGATTTTGTGCAAACTCTTTGCTCTTATCCCTGTAATGGCAGAGAGCCTGTGTCTGTGTGCTGTAAGCTGTTACCTAGCAACCAGCTGTTCAGTGCAGTAGGAAGTGACACAGCAGCTAGTGAGTGACTGGCAGGAAGAGGAAGTCACAGAGACTGGCAAAAGAAGAAAGCCTGGCATAGAGAGTCACATGGTGATCAGAGAAAGAGGCCAGAGAGCTGCTGGTGGGCCCAGAGAGCTGAGAGGCTGCACCAAAGGCATTCATTTGGATCAGACTGGCACAGGGAAGCCACATACTGTGCCTGGAGAGACAAAGGTGAAATGTACTAATGGGCGAAGTGGCTAAAGCTGGCGAAAATTCGCCAGAGTAACGCTGTTTCGGACGATTTACTAACGGTAGCTGGCGTAATTTCACCAAAGAGATAGACTGTGGCGCAACTTCGCACTCTAACATCAGGCAAATTTTCGGTCTGGCGAAAGAGTGTTACTACGCAAATTCACTAAGTTTTTGATTTTACTGACCGTTACCTCTATCACCAGACTTGCCTTCGCCACCTCAGACCAGGCGAAGTGCAATAGAGTAGATAGGAGTTCCTCAAAAAAAAGTTTTCTAAGTTCCAAAAAACGCTGGTGTTTTTTTCCTGTTTAAATATTTTTTTTGGGGTACCTTTCTTCCCCCCTACATTTCCTAACTATGGCACCTAAACTATACAGTGGGCTCAAGTGTAAGGCATTATAACAACTTTATATAATTTTATTAAGGTTCCCTGGCCTTGTTTAGTGTAGTGTATTTGCTGCAGCATATACGTCCATTGTACTTTAACTGCACACCATATGCTAATTAGCCAACGCTAGTGTAACCTTGAATTGCTGGGCGTAATTTCGCTAGCGTAATTTGCCAGCGTTCGGTACCCTGTGCGCAACTTCGGATTTTCGTTGTCCAGGTGAATTTACGCCTGGTGAACTGTTTGGATGTGCGCAAAGCCAACGCTGGTGAATTTTCGCCGGTTAGTGAATTTGCCCCAGAGAGTGTGAAAGGAATCCAGACTGGAGGAACAACCAGCAGGAGATTCTGATTCCTATCTGAGCATCCAAAAGAGCTGGTAATCGCACTGTATGACTGACTGTGCTGGATTCACCTGGAGAGAGCTCTAAAGTATCCAAAGAGGATTTGTGAGTATCCTGTTTAAAGGGACAGTACCCTAAAGAGCGCTGAAGATAAAGACTGTTTATTAATGGACATTAAAGGGCTTTGCCTTTTTAGATAGACAGACAGACAGTTAGATAGTGAGGCCCTATTGGCACCGGTTAGGAGTGCTGCATGTACTAGTTGACCATTTACTTTAGATAAACCGTTATTCAGTTTAAGCAATAGTGTGTGTGTGTTATTACTGTATTCCTAGTGGGGCCACCCGTAGGTGCATTCCCAGATCCCACTAGGTGTACCAGGTACCCAGTCTCTCCCCATACCCATGCGGAGTCGCTCTGGTTTGCCCCATGTCATCAGTTAACAGCCACATGTGGAGTGTAACACCAACAAAATGGTGTCGCAAGGGTTACAATACATTTTAGGAACTGTCTCTCCCTAATGTTACTGTGTAGTTATACTATATACTTTTCTTTTGCTATTTTTCATACTGCCACTATAAGTACTGCGGTGCTATTTATCCACATTGCCACAAAGGGTGTTGCTACTCTGTCTCCACAGTTAATGACAGAGACACACGCTGCTATTTCTGGAGAATGTAAATCCCCGGCGGGATGGCACTCGGATCACTTAGACTTTCCGAAGTCGCCCAAAGTTCCTTTGTGAGGCAACTTCTACCGAGTGCCATCCCGCCAGCAATTTACATTCTAGCTGGCAGAAAGGCCCTAAAAGTATAGTGCATGTGAGTCTTCCTATTCTATACATGACACCATTTATTTGAGGGACCCATGGCAGTTGCCCTTATTTGAAACTCACCAAAAACAGCTATAGGTGTCCAGCATTCAGCACAATAAAAGAAAAACTCCTTGCTGTGCAGCAGTCTGGCCATCTCCATGATTAATCTATTTTATAATTCAATAGTAAAAGCTGAAAGAGCTAAATATATTTTTCACCTAGTTTTTTTTTCTTCTCAGGGGCTCTGTTTCCATCTGACCATGTCAAATTCTAACTGACTGTATTGACCACTGACTGGCTGAGCAGAAATGAAAGAATGTACTGTCAAAACTTTCGCCATTCCCCTGGAAAGTTGGTGTCTCCGTAACTGGGGGAAAACACGAACAGCTTTGATTACAACAAGCAGAACAAAGTTGTCGCCTCAGTTATGTAACACCGCAATTAAAGGGCCACTGGAGCTTAACGAGAAAGCAGACAGCTGACAGTAGTAATCTAAGTGAGTTCTTTCGCCTTTCTCTCTGTGTTTTTTCAATCACATGTTTATCAACTAAATCGCCAAAAGAATGTCATAAAAGATAAACAGGAATATGGAATGACTGCTGGCCTGACTTTATCAGTTCAAGCCCCACTTGGAAGTTCTACCAACAGTGAGGGCCCCTCTGAGCTCATAACAAGGTTACAAATAAAGACAAATATTAGTGTATCAGTCATCCAGCTACAGTTGGGAGGAAAACAGGTTTTTCTCTCCAAATCTTACTTAAGTTGTGCTGTTAGGAAGAGCTAATGGACAATCTCCCCAAATCTTAACCTAATTGGCGTTTATAGTAAGCTTTCCTTGGCACTGCACCTACTAATTGTGATTGGACATTGTGCAGTGCTACTCAAAATAGACAATAATGTGTGTGCTTCAACCACCTTATTTAATCTTGTAGGTAGGGGGCAAAGCAGTCCGGAAAACCTTGCCAGGGATTTGCATAGACATACAGGAAAAAAATACCACTGCCGCACCGCTTTGTTGCACAAAGTGAAAACTTGAATTTATTAGGTCAGGCAACCAGTCAACATTTCGGGCTTACTCTTGCCCTTTCTCAAGCCTGTGACTGTCTGGTGATACGTTGTCTGGTTTTTGACTTAATAAATTCAAGTTGTTGCAGCAGTATTTTCCTGTATGATTGTGCAGTGCTATTGGCTTTTCACCAGACATTGTTTAGGCCTTGTGCTCTACTGCTCCTCCATCCTTTTTTCTTCATGCCAACTGAATCTTGCATGGTGGGCCTGCAAGGGAATGGCACACGGAACAGTAATATAGGAAAAGGCTCTGTGTACTTCTGTCACATTAAGGTGGTTAATTTAATAGTGATGTGTGAGAAATGTTTGAGAACCTATGCTCTTGGGCAATTGCAGCTCTCCTGGAAGTTCCTCCTCCTGCCAGCTATAGACCAGCACAATGAAAACATGATGAGGAGGGAAGTAGTGTTCCGATCAGATAAGATTGCTGGGTAAATCAGTTATCAGCTGTTTCAGGGGCAGCAATGTGCCCACAAACTTAGCTGGCTTTGTGGTTTGCAGAAGTTCATGAGTTTCAGGTCACATCGTAGTTCTCAGGCAGAAATATATGGCAATGACATATCATGTTTGCGATTTACATGGTTCTCAGAACTGGATAAATGATACAAGACCAGACAATTTCCTTAACTGCCATAAAGACATCAAGACAGATGCGTTAACCAGCTCATCCCATTTCTTGTCTTTGTGTGGTGCCTTTGGAAACGCAATCCCAGGTGTTAACTTGTCATAAATATTCTCTAGTTTGACCAGTGACCCCAACAGAGAATTACATAGTAATCTCATAGAATGGGTAGCATGCCAGTTGATACAATTAGGTCACTCAGTCTGGTCTAACTGTACAAAGCCTTAATATATGTGCTCCGTAGGCTGGTTGCTATATATCACATAGAACTGAGTTTATTATAATTCTGCACCTACATATACACTTTGATCAATCTGGATTTTAGCCCATATATAGCTAGCATTATACTAGTTACAGATAGGGTTGCCACCTTTTTAAAAAAATATTTAGTGGTGGGAACAAAAGGGACAGGTCATGATGCAAAAAGGGGAAGAGCTGCTGGCCATGATGCAAAAGGGGCAGGGCCACATCTTGCGATGTCCAGAAGGCAAAGAAAGGTAAGTTTAGAGCAGAGGGCCAGGGGCTTTTGTTAAGGGTATTACAAATTTACCGGCAACTATATTGCCGGTAAATTTGTAATACCGGCCCTGGCCTTGGTAGGTATTTTACCAGCTAGGCCAGTAAAATACCGGCCGGGTGGCAACCTAGTTACAGATTGCAACTTCATCCAAAATGACAACATTTTCTGGGCTCCACCCCCTACAAGTAAAAAAAAAAAAAAACATTGGTGACCATGACCATGCCCCGCCATAATTTTTTTTTGGTGGTCAGGGTCCACCCATAAAAGTTAAAAAAAACATTAATGGCCAGGGTCCTCTCCATAAAGATAAAAAACATTGGTGGCCAGGGTCCTCCCATAAAGATTAAAAAAAACATGGATGGGCAGGGGTTTAATATAAATAAAAAAAGACCAATGGAATTTAGTGGAACTTACTTTTCAAGTTTTCTTACCTTCATTGGCTTCCTTCGTTGGCTCAGACTTTGGCTCCTGCCCCTTCTTCGATGGTTCGGCTCTTAATTTGGCAACTTCATCACCTACTTTAGCAGATTGGCTTCTAGCTCAGTGACTCAAGGGCAACGTGGCTAATTCAGCTTCTAGCTCAGTGACTCAAGGGCAACCTGGCTAATCCAGGAATTGGATTATTGTAGCACCCCTTAACAGTTAAAGCCTGATGACAGCTTTGATGTTTTCCTTGGCAGCAATAGCCCAACTCCAATGAATGTCTTCCTCTGGGACTTTGAACATAAAGTAAATGAATGTGATCTGAGATTTATAATCTTATACCAGCCTGCCACTGCCACCCTGTGTGACACTGGTAAGGTCTACATTTGATTCATTGGCTATACCAATGCAAAAGCAAGACTAAATTAGAAATACTTCTAAAATAACACATGTACACCAAGAGGATTGTGGATGGATGATGATAATTTTACTGAAAGAACACACACACATCTACCTAGGAGACCAATCTTAGCTGCAGTGTCAGCATCTGATTCATTGCCAATACAGCACACCCCTTTGACATGCCTAACCACGTTTGCTATCTATCTTGGGCGCTATCAACTTATTTACTAAATACGTCATTTTATTATGGATATTGCTTCTTGCATTTATTATTTCATTTGATGTTTGGACAGGAATCTGGTTGCAGTCTCCGGACCAAGTAAGAAATCAAGTAAAAATAACTAAGTTGAAGGTGCTTCCTTATGGGAAGACCATAGCTCTATTTACTGTCAGGGTTATTTTTCCAGAGATGACCCCAAAGGTCAACATTTAGCCTTTAGCCTGCTATTCCCTTGCAACAACTATATACAACTAGTACAAAGTAACAGGTAGGTAACCAGACCAAAGTTTGGATTATCGAACACATAAACAGTTCAAGATCAAATGTTATAGGGAAAAAAGTGTAATGGTGAAACCTAGAACCCAGATATTTAAAAAAAAAAAACCCAACTACAGCCTGACAGGCATACTTCTGAGCCCTGGGATGATGCTCTCTAGTGGTAGTCATGGTTGTTATCATAATAGTGCTCCTTCTCTTGTATAACAAACCAGTGCAGGGTGCATAATTGTCAGGAGATGGTGCCAACTTGCTAAAGGGCAAAACCTTGGAAAATATTATTTAAAGGAAGATCAAAGGTAAGAAAGTAAGTGTTATCTTGGGTAACTTGGATTTTATTTTGTTTACCCTTAAATTGTTCAGTTGTGTTTCCCATTACATAACTGTTCCAGTATTTATAAAGTAATTTATGTTTTTTTACAGAAAACTTTACAAGAGAATATTTACATCCCTATTAACAATGATAAATAGGGATTTTTATTATAAAAAATACACTTACATTAATTCATCAAAATATAACATAATATTAGCAAATCCAAAAGCCACAAACCCACCCATACACCCTCCTGCCCGCAGAGTCCATCCCTCTGTCCATAGGCAAAAGTCCAAAGAAAAACCCTCCAACCCACCAATTCACAAGGCCAAACTCGCAAAGTCTTGTTTTTGTCCATATGGCCTTTATATCACCCCAAAACACAAAAACAATAGCCAGTCCTCGTACTCCAGGCTGGGTAAGGTTACCACCATCACCCTGAGAAGAAAAGGAGAACAATGATAAATAGGGATGGAGATGGGAATGAAAAATGTTGAAGGGTTGCTGGTTTCTATTGCTCATTCAGAAAAAGGGATGGAAATATAATATATATATATATATATATAAAATATAGAGACTGAGCCACTATCATGGGGCCCCATACTCGTTAATTAGCAGGGCACTCCCCAAGGGTGGCCAAATTATTAGCACATTGGTCACCTAAGCTCCTGGGTGGTTGGGCTTGTCAACAAGTAGAATGGGGTCCTATTGAAAAAAATGGATCAGGCACACATGGCCATGCCTCTGATCCACCGTGGTCACACCTCGTTATGTGAAAACCCCTGCCCATGATTCACCTAATTCCCTGCCAGTCCTCCTCAAGCTCCACCTTCTGAAGATCAGGGTATGCTGGCTATGTAGGCATGATACTTGGCTAGGTAGAGATCAGCACCCTTTCAAATTAAGCCTATATAGAGAAGAAAAAACAGCAAAGCGAAATGCGTAGAAGCAGGGATCACCCAGTGTTTATTGCATTATGGCTGGAGTTCCCCCCTGATGTTGATCCTGGACCCAGACAATGAAAAGTTTTGGGCAAGTGGCTCCCTCCTTTGCTTTACAGAAAAATTTGTAGACAGTTGATGAACATTTATTCCCCAAATTTTCATCTTGTCCTTATCAGTGTTATTAGGTTTTTAAGGTTAAATCTGAAATGAAAGAAGATTAACAATGATAATATAAAGGTGACACTGGACACAGGAATTTTATTTCTCAAGCTTGAGCCTCATAGACATCTTTTCTCTCCAGCAGCCTTCACAAATGGTTTCTGAAGCAGCCCCACCAATGCATAAAGCCATAAATCACCCTCAGCCAAACACATTGTCCGGAGCCCGTGCTACTTAACCTTCAGCTCTCCAGCTGTTGTTCAAGAGCAACTCCCAGCATCCCCTGCAAATTTTGAAATGGTCAGAGGGTTGCTGGGGTTTGCCATTGAACCAGAGCTGACATGTGTCAGACTGATGGTCCTTGCTCTGCCTAAGCCTTGGGTAGCATTGTTCCTGCCAGTTGTCCTTTTATTAAGATCTGAGGACGGAGCGGAGAGCTGATGGCCAGTGTGAGGTTACTTCATTGGGCTCAGTGAGCTGTGCACTGGAAGAGATATTTTCCAGACGAATGAAGAGAAGTGATCAAAAAGCTCCAGTGAGACAAGTGATCAGAGGGAGGGGGGGCTCATTGGAATTTAAATGATCCCTAAGGCTAAAACAACCCTTGGTGTTCCCAATGTAAAGCAAGTTTGGCTCAGGCAGAAGTAGCAGGACTGTAATAATAATCATTACATGTGTGTGTGTGTGTCTTTGCTCCAAGTTTAGGAACCTATGGCAGCCAATTGTATGCTTGCTTTCAAGCAGCGACCAGTAAGAAGTGCTTCTTGCCTATTGGTTGCTATAGGTTACTGGACCTGATCACTGCACCTTTATCACATGTAGCTTCAAAATAACTATTAGAACATATGATGTTACTGTATGCCATGCAATGAAACAGTGAAAACTACTTTCTAAACAATGACAAAAAACTTTCTAAACATTCAGATTCCACAAATTTTCGGAGCTTTAGAGTTTGATTCCTGTCTCAGCTCAATTGGATATAGGTCAGTAACCACAGGGGCCCAGACATCTTTATGATTATCTGGTTCTACAGGCTGGATATTTGGATTGTGTGCTCTGCAAACACATGTGCATGCCCAGAAAGCACCACCAGACACCATAAAGCTAGGTGCTCATGAAAAAATAAGGTCATTTCATCCAAACTGGATGAACTGGTCACCTACAGGACCGCAACCATCCCATTTTAAATGGCACAGTACCAAACTAAGGACTATAATATGGGTGGGGCTTACCAGGAAGTGGGTGGGGTTTCAGTCATAATGGGGGATGCAAGTGTAAATCAAAGTGGCAGATTGTAGACGTGGTCTAAAATGTTCAGATTGGATCTGCCTGTGTGGATTGGCTCAAAAGAAGACAATTTGTTGATGACACAGATTCTGATGAAATATGTTGGCCCCTATTCCCCACAGGAGACTCTCCAACGGAATTGTACGACCTTCAACCCATCCAAGAACTTTGATATATTTTTCATAGGAATCATTTACTAAGACACCAGCCATAAGTACTAGAGAACTAAAGAACCCAAATTGTATCCCTTTGTGCTAATTCCAAAAGCACTTGAGTTCTAGATGCACTCTACACCTGCCATTAGCTAGTGTAATGCAGCCCTGTCATTACCTCCTGAATAAAGCCCAAGTAATTAGGAGATGGTTTGGAGGTGGGGACACCTAACTGCACACCCTGCCTGCCCCTCATGAATACAGTGCTGCCATTTGCGGGTAGTGATGTATTCATGAAGGGGGGCAGGTTTCTATGATCCAGGTGCAGAGACCTGCAGAAATTCAGAGAAGTGCCATAGTAAATAAATAAATAGATAAAAAAAATAACATAGTTTAACATTATTCATCTCCTGAGCATGCTACTTGACCTGCTACATGCCCAAGTAATTTAGCCAGCTAGCAAGGTATGGGACCTGGGCCTTTAATGACCACTGCATCCCATTGTATTTCACCAACCTACAAACTGACAGTCATACAATGGTTGCCAGTTGTAAAGCCCTGGTATTTCAGGTACACAGACTGCAAATAGTATCTATGGCATCTTACAGCAGCCCCTATGGCATTTGCCAGAACCAACAGATGATGATTGGCCAGTTTGATCAATTCTCCTGGCACAAGTTCCAAGGGGGCATTTAAGAGCACCTCCAAAATGAGTTTTCTGCCTGTGAACGTTACAACGTGTTGCATTTAGATGAGATTTCATTATTGTGGCTTTCTGTTTCAGAATACATTTACACTGTAAATATCCCCAGTCCGTTGGCCCATAATAATACTAATATATAAATCCTGTAGGCTTTCTTTCTTCAATATTCCCCATCAATCATTTCAATAAAATATGTGCATTAAAGAATAAATGAATAAAGCCCATCAGAGAGTGGAACGGCAGAATAAAAATGCTACCTATATATTGTTGCTCCAACTTGACCTGACTTAGTTTAATGAAATCAAGTCAGCTGTGAGCTCTTCATTACCCCCAGACTAAACAGCCTCAAAACTCACTACTGGATATTTCCATGATTCCCGGTCTCTCTCAGTGAGGCACCGCACGTCTGCTCTATCTATTGCCTCCAAATAAAGAAGAGCCAAGATCAATGCTGGTAAACAGTGCCAGGCAGGGGAAGCGAATACACATGCTCACTGATTAAATTAGATGAAAGGTAAACAAGTCCATGTTTCTCAAGGTATCCTCCCGGGGATTAGAGCAGCAAAGGAAACAAAAGTAGCCATAATTACCTTAATATGTTATCCTCTGATGAAGCTCACCGATCAAGTTAAAAAATGCCTGGAATGCGACTGCCTCTTTAATCAGATAACAGAGCCGAGGGCAAGTTTGATGAAGGCAGTGATACAATTCTTTGATTGTACAGAAGGGGGAGGGGTGCACTGGACTATCGTTGGACTGGTAAAAGGTTAAATGGAATAACATTAACCACCAAAAAAAGGGGGGCACAGGATACAAAATATGTTGATAACTCACAGGTAGAACAAGTGGTCCAGGTGCACCAGCCCCAGACCCTCAGCTTTGGGAGCGGATAAACCAGCGAAGTAAAAAAAGAGAGGTATCGGGCACTCGAAAGAACTCTACAAGAGCCAGCAAAAATAAAGTTAAAAATGTAATATTTATTCTACATTCATTGAAAAAAGGAATAATATCTTCATTGGCCCTATGTGTTTTGTGCCCCCAGGGGCTCATAGTTAGTGGACATAGAGTAAGTATTTTAGCAAAATTTAATATGTTAAAAACCATCATGTGCTATGGGCACTGGTATTAAAATCAGCTCTATGATGTACTAATTAGCATTATATATATTTATAGTAAATAATATAGATATACACACCACACTCACATACACAAACCACATAAACATCTTGAATGTATTCAAATAATCAATTGCCATTATAGCAGGATTTTAAGCACTTTGCTTTGTGTCTCTGTACAGAAATCCTGCCTATAGTACAAATTGCATGTTGAAAGGCATTGACTGGTTTCAAACCAGTAACTATATAAGGTAAACGTAAGCGATACCTTTGTGGTATATCCCAACAGCCTTACTGCCCAATGAGGACAAGACAATTACAGATGATCTTCTTATATGTAAACTTTCTCCTTGCTCTTCTCTTGAACCTTGATGTGTATCTGAAAGGGTTTATCTTTCCTGAGTATTTGACTGTTTTTGATCTTTCAAGTTCTCTGTCCATGTTGGGTGCCTAACCCTACCCTGCACTCAAGTCCCCACAGTAATGACTATATAGTTTCAGCTTCGTTGCCTTCAATACCCTATAGTCAATTATTGAGCCTCAATTCTATTTGCCTGGCCTGACCCTGGAGGGCCATCAACTTCCAGGCATCTGGAATGAACCTTTTATTGTAGACATTGCTATGATTCTAAAATTGGGCCACTTATATTCTGTCCCTTAGGACTTTCCCCTAATGAACCTCTGCAAACTCATCGGACAATTAAGACCAGTGATTCACACCTGCCTTCCCACAACATAAACACTTACCTTTCCACTTATCTTGGCTAGAGCACTCATGGGACCCTAGCTCTTGCCCCTACTTGAGTATCCTAAATTAAATCCTGGGTATCGGACCACTGCCTGTATCCAATCTTGCTAGTTTGCTGCCTTCCCAGAACTCACCCCGTGTCTGACTTTTCAACATTCCTGTACTTTGCCTCCTTGACCCTGTCAGACTATACTATGTGGCACCCACTCCTGTCCTGACCAATCTGTTCAATTACCCTCTTCTAGGCCCCTATGGCTCCTTGTCTGAACAACTCATTCTTTCACTTCCTTATTTCAGGATATTTCCCACCACTCATAGGGTTATATTTAAACCATGTGATGAAGGCATCTTCATCGTTTAGGAACTTGTGCCCTTCAGTCCACCATTGAGCTAAATATGATCAAATCCATTGATCCTACTGATCCAGTCCCATACATTCATGGGACTATTAAGTCATCCTATCTTTCCCTCTGACATCTATACTATTCTTTAAGCTGTGCAGACCTTTAGATACATATAGAGATAGATGACAGATTGATAGATATAGATGAAAGAGTGATACTTGGTCATTTAAAGGAGAAGGTAAGGCTAAAACTAAGTAAGCCTTATCACAAAGGTCTATATAAATACAACAGTAAACCCTCAAAGTAATGCTGCTCTAGGTCCTCTGTCAAAAAGAAACACAGCATTTCATTCCTTCTATTGTGTACTCATGGGCTTCTGTATCAGACTTCCTGTTTTCAGCTTAAACCTCCAGGGCTAGGGCTTGAGCATGCTCAGTTTGCTCCTCTCCCCCTCCTTCCTCTCCTCCCTGCTGTAATCTGAGCCCAGAGCTAAGAGTGAGCAGAGAAACTTAGGCCGGATGTGATGTCACACCAAGCTAATATGGCAGCTGCTATCCTAAACAAACAGAGAGAGCATCTAGAGCTGGTTACTCAGGTATAGTAAAGCATTCTGCAGAATAAATATAGTGTTTTAGCTTGCACTATTGTGGCTAATCTGTTGGCAATAAACTGCTTTGGTACCTTTCCTTCTCCTTTAATTAAATTCCATAGCTTGGCTATACTACATGTTAATTATTTAGTCCCAGTATTACAGTGGGTAACATCTAGGAGTTGTCATATGCTAAAAGAAATCATTGCCAGATTTTAGCAGCCCCTAATGAAATAAGTGCCCACCCTGCTTTAACAGCAACAGGTGGTAAATTGGAACATGTGATGGCTAAATGTAAAACATGAATAGACAATAAATCAAAAGAAAGAATGGCGGAAAAGATCTGTTATACCTCAAGGCACATTGAGCAGTTACAATAGGCTGTTTGTGAGGGTTGCACTAAAAGGGAAGATTGAACAATCGTAGACTCAGCTCATTATCACAGCACTTCTAATTATGACTGCAGGCCCTATCCAGATTTGTTGAGCAGCTAATCATCCCCCAATTTGTAAATCCTACAAATTAGCAATCTCAAGCGTTTCAACTAAATCCTCATAATCAATTATGGGATATTTTTTTAATTTTTCAGTAGTGATTATAAAGTGTGTTGTAAAGTGTTGGTGCTATAATATATTATATTATAAATATAAAATATAAGGATATTATAAATTACCAAGTAGTTCCATGACTACATAAAAAACACAAGGCCAAAGACAGGTCATGGAACCATCCAAGGTGCTCATGTTTTGCAATACTCTATTTATTATAATACACACGTTTCAGTGAGTCATGTGACAGAAATGACATCACTAAGCTCCGATTACAACCGATGACATCACTGAGCACCGTTTATAAGGATATGTTTACAGGCTATTCATTGCTCCCAAAGCTGCTTACTAAAGCCCACATGCCCAGGTGCAACATTATTTTAAGACTATATTGTGTATTGTAAAGCTCTGTCTTCACCATTTCATAAATATTCCCCATAGCATCTATTACTAGGGTTCAGTTAGCCACAAATCGGCCCTTGAGCAGAAACCTAAAGCAGTGGTGACCTCGTAACTGTATACTGCAGGAAGAAAAATGGAAGCAAATCTCTGGTTGGTCACTATGGGTAACTGCTGTAACACAAATTTTTCTACCAAAAAAGGGAATTTTCTGCTCACCACTAAACCATATTAAACAATTAGGCGGAGGTGAAATGAGGATGTGACCACAAAATACATAAATGCAAAGACCAAAGACTTGCACTCAACCCATTATCAATTTATCAAGGACATTGAGACATGTTGGGCCTTAAAGGAAAACTATACCCCCCAAACAATGTAGGGCTCTATAAAAAGATATTGCATAAAACAGCTCATATACAAAATCCTGCTTCATGTAAATAAACCATTTTCAGAATAATATACTTTTCTAGTAGTATGTGCCATTGGGTAATCATAAATAGAAAATTGCCATTTTAAAAAATAAGGGCCGCCCCCTGAGATCGTAAGATTCACTGTACTCTCAAACATACCAACAAACCATACATGTTAGGTCACATGAGCCAATTAACAGACAGAGTTGTGTCTTTTGCTTCCACACTTCTTCCTGTTACAGTTAGAGCTGCAGTATTTCTGGTCAGGTGATCTCTGAGGCAGCACACAGACCATCACGAAATGGTGGCTCAAGGCAAGAGATGTAAAAGGGCAAGATTTACTTAAATACTGTATATATTCCAGTTTGGTAAGATTCTTTAATATGCCACTTAATATGATATGAACTATCTGTTGCTTAAGTGTTCATTTTGGGGGTATAGTTTTCCTTTAAGCTATTAACAAATTTCTCTCCAAAACAGGGATTATTTGTCCATCTTAAATTTTATATTTAAGCTGGCCAACTACATCACATCCCCGATATGGCCAGTCCTACACTCGCTTTCATCCGATTCATTAAGAATTCTATTGCTTCATGATACACTTTACACAGGGACTAAGTTTTAACTGCAACTTGTTTGCTTTCAAGGTTAAAACTCCCAAATAATGTAGTTGCCACAATGGCCACAATGATGGGAGCTACAACATGGAGATGGCCACTGCTCCTGTATTAACTAAAGCAAAAAAAGGAAAATTTTGCTCTCCACTAAATATTTGAAACCATTAGGTGGGGGTACAATGAGGCTGTGACCATTCATACAGGAGCAGAGGACACTTTTCATAGCTTTTTGCACAAAATAATATGTTGATAATAGGCAAGTACAGAGAAACTCTGTAAGTACACTAAGTTCCACAATGTTTTACTTTGGTCACATGAAGCTTGGATTTCATGGCAGCGATATATGCCTGAATTGCACTGTCCAGACCTGGAGCTAAATTATTATTTATATTGTGTAGCCGTATAGATGAGATTCTATGTCAAAAGTCAGCCATATGCCAGATGATCTGCTTGCTTGGAGAGGTAGCCATAACATTGAGTCTTTGCCCAATATGGTCACCTAAGTGTTGGCTTAATCAAGTTGATCCACTCTTTGGCTCCCTAGCCAATAATCACATCATATGGGATGCCCAGGCAGATCCATTGGGGGACCCTCCCTCCTGATTAATATTTAACTGAGCCCTAATCAGAGACCATCTTGTCTGTTACAAAAGACTACCAAATGCAGTCAAGTGTGGCATTAAATATGGGCTGATGTGCGACCTGCTTAAAGGAATTGTACAGTGTAAAAATAAAAACTGGGTAAATAGACAGTCTGTGCAAAATAAAAAATGTTTCTAATATAGTTAACTAGCCAAAAATGTAATTTATAAAGGCTGGAGTGATTTTATATATAACATGTCAGTCAGGACACTACTTCCTGCTTTTCAGGTCTCTTGGTTTACACTGACTGGTTACCCTGGTTACCAGGCAGTAACCAATCAGAGACTTGAGTGGAGGCCACATGGGTCATTTCTGTTGCTTTTGAATCTGAGCTGAATGCTGAGGGTCAATTACAAACTCACTGAACAGAAATGTACCATGTGGCCCCCCTTCAAGTCGCTGACTAACTCAGAGTTATAGAGCTGAAAAGCAGGAAGTTGGATTCTGGCTGTTTTATTAGACATCTGTTCACTCTCTCCTTTATATATTACATTTTTGGCTAACTAACTATATTAGAAACATTTTTTATTTTGCACAGCCTATCTATTTACACAGTTTTTATTTTCACACTGAACTGTTCCTTTAATTTAGAGACATATCACATTTGGGCATCAGCAGCAGCAGCAGCATTCTAATCACCATTACGTGTATCAGCTGAAGGGTAGTGAACCAGACTAGAACTGACTGCATGTCAACTGTGGGGAAAACTCTTATGTGTGCAAACCCTTAAAGGGATCCTGTCGCAGGAAAACATGTTTTTTTTTTTTTTTTTTAAACCTATCAGTTAATGGCACTGCTCCAGCAGAATTCTGCACTGAAATCTGTTTTTTTTTTCAAAAGAACAAACAGATATTTTTATATTTCATTTTGAAATCTGACATGGGACATATTGTCAGTTTCCAAGGTGCCCTCTGTCGTGTCGCTTGTGCTGTGATAAACTTCAGTAACTCTTTACTGCTGTACTGCAAATTGGAGTGATATCACCCTCCTCCCTTTCCCCAGCAGCAGCCTAACAACAGAACATTGGGAAGGTAACCAGATAACAGCTCCCTGGTAGATACAGCACTCAATAGTAAAAATCTAAGTCCCACTGCAACTCCTCCACTTACACTGAGTAAGAGAAACAACAACTTATCTGAAAGCAATTCCATTGTACAGCATTTGCTCATTCTGAAAGCATATTACAAGGCAAAATCACCCGAGATGGCGCATACAAACCATATTACAACTACAAAATATATACTTATTGGTTCAGAAAAAACATTTTATATGGTAGAGTGAATTATTTGTAACATAAACAGTTTACTTTAGAAATGAAAATGACACCATACAAATCAGGGCAGAATCCCTTTAAGCTGGTCAAAGACTAAAGGGTCATTCAGCCCTAGGATGAGAATTTGGATCACATTCATTTGCCAACAGACTAATAACTAGAGTACATAGATACAATGGTACAACCTGCATAGTATTTGGATTACTTACCATATTTACAGTAAATCTGGTCAAAATAACCTACTTGCTATAAGGGCACACGCTAAGATTCGGGGAGATTTAGTCACCTGGCGTAGTTTCCTCTTCAGAAACTAAAGTGCTCCGAGTGCCATCCCGCCGGTGATTTAGATTCTAGCCGGCGGAAAGGGTTTTCAGGGAGATTAGTCGCCCGAAGAAGAGACGATTTGTTGCCGTACGTCTACATCTCCCCGAATCTTAGCGTATGCCCTTACCCTAACCGAACAATGCAGAGACCTGATACCATTCTAACATTAATAGCTTCTCAAGTTATTTATTACTGTAGTCAGAATTAGTCAGACAGACTAGTCTCAGATTTGCTCGATGGTGACGGCAGAGAAAGTGACTTGCACAAGACACCAAATTGCTGATACAAACACCAAGGAACTCCTTTTGGTACTGAATACATACACCGATCCACTGTCTATAAACATGGACACATGTAAACACGGGTGATACAATGAACAGATGGCAGTGTATTAATGCAGGCTGATACTTATGACAAGGCGAATCCTCGGATGACCCTCTGCCTACATCCCTACAATCCCTTTGTTACATAACCGGAACACAGAGAAACAGAGATTAGGACAATGCTATTGTGTCACACTTTAATCTGATCTAGAGTGCAAATCAGTTTGTTTGATTTTGCCCACGAATTGTAACCTTTTTTATTGGGTACCAGAGACTTTTGTTTTTTACATGCCCTCGTAGAGTACAAGGGTTTGCTCAACTGCTGAATATGTGAGATGTACAATAAATAAATATAATTAGTATATAGGACTTATAATATAAAATGAGAAAGGGGTACAAGACGCATACCATATTATGAGTTATCTAAGGGAGAGAAATTGTTTTAGGAGATCTTTTAAAGGTAGAGAAATTTTGAGAAATTCATATGAACATGAGATGGAATTTACTTAGTTACATCGTTAGATTGGGTTGAAAAAAGACAAAAGTCCATCAAGCACTTTAATACCCCTCTGAATTGTGTCTGTAAGTTACCCTCCCATTTAGACTGTAAGCTCTACAGAGTAGGGTCCTCCATCCTTTTGTCTCCTTGACACTGAGCACTTAATCTGTATTGTAATTAATTATTGTTACTTATTAATGCAGTGAGCACTTGTGTGTTACTACTAATTTACTGTTTTGCTTTGCCCTGAAGGAGTGCTATACAATAAAAATATAAATACATACAAGTTCAACCCCTCCAAATGAAACCCAGCATCCATACACACACACCTCCATACACTCACATTATATACCCATATCTATACTAACTATAGAGTTTACACAATAGCCTTTGATATTATGTCTGTCGGAGAAATCCAAGTCATTGTTATAGTCATTTACTGAATCAGCATCACAACATCACCCGGCAGTGCATTCCACAACCTTTCTTTTCTTTTAGTCTAAAGGGGTGGCCTCTGGATAATTTCCTCTAATGTAATTGTACTTTTTCCAGAGAATGGGTTTAGCCCTTATTGAAGTCTTAAATGTGAGTATGTGAAGTGAGTAATGACTGAGAAGTTGATCAGTAGAAGAACAGTCTGGTGAATACTTTTATTTCAGAGATAAGTTCAGAGATGTAGGGTGGAGCAGTGCTGTGAATGCCTTTGAATGTCAGGCTCATAAGTTTGCATTTTATCCTGAAAGTTATCAGAAGCCAGTGTAGAGTAGTTATGTGCTGGTGGGGTTTTACCCGACCCGCACCCAACCATAACCCGTGACCCCGCGCCCGCCCACGATTTCCGGGTTCCTTTTATAGAGCCCAATCGGCATCTGCCCAACTTTCAGTTATCAATTGGGGATGCCTGTCGGAAAGGCCCATACATGTGCCAATAAGCTGCTGACTCTGTCTGTCGGCAGCTTTAATCGGCCCGTGTATGGGGGACTTTAGGGTCCTAGGACAGAACCTTGGATTATGGATATCAATCAATTTGTCATTAGGGCAGGTTTGAAAATTTTGTCTGCTGATGCAACATGTTGGCCAGTTCATGGTGCACCGGATAATGAGGAAATGAAAAGTTGCTTCTTCACTTTATGCTGCTGATTATTGTCTGGAACAAATGGAACATTAAAGGGGGGTCATACTGTTTATTGGCCCTTGTGCAGTGTCTGTCAGCTTGCCCTGCTAATTTTGTCTCTTTCTTTTCAGTTTCTCAGAAAAGGCAGATTGTATTCTGCAAAGTCCTGGAAAGTAAAGGTGGCCATACACGGGCCGATAAAAGCTGCCGACAGACCATGTCGGCAGTTTATTGGCCCGTGTATGGGGCCCCCCGACGGGCTTCCCCGATCTAGATCTGGCTGAAAGTCGGCCAAATCACGATCGGATGGGACGAAAAATCCCGTCGGATCACGGCCGCATATATTCGTTGATGCGGTCCCGCGATCCGACCGCCCATTACTATTCGTTAGGATCCGATCGTTGGGCCCTAGGGCCCACGATCGGATCAGGCCGATATTGCCCACCTCACGAGCCTCATCGCCAAACGAGCGGATCTCTCCGTGTATGGCCATCTTAACATAGTGAAAGGCATCAATTACGAGATTACCAGTTTTATTGAGCAGGCAACCCAGAGCTGAAAGTCACCATTCAGCGACACTCAGAGGTTCATCTGTGTCCTAAAATGTAATACAGTAGCTGTGCAGCCCACACACTGTAACAGACAGCACCAGCAGGAATATCTATTAAAAAACCTTTATTTTACTTTACTTAGGCTTAATGATCAGTTACAGTAAAATATTCTATTACCGCACACCTCCTTTTCAGGAAGAAGGGAGGCTGTGTTCCCCCCGAAACGTTGATTGTTGGTGGCATTAATAAAAGGGGCACAATCCCCGACTGCAACATTGGTGTGTGCGGACCGTTTTTTGAAATTACAAAGCAGGACAGTTACAGCCCACACATTACTGTCAAGTTCCAACCCCAGGTGGCTAGCTAAGGATGCTGGGTAATATGTTGCACAAAACAGGACGTTGTCAAGCTTTACATTTCACATTTTAAACTGTTCCAGATCAGAGTCACAGTGTAATTCCAACAACAACAGATCCAACGCTCGGTCGGCAGCATGCGCTGTTCATTTGAATAAGGGGAGCCAGCCAATTCTTTTATAGCGCTAGGCAAAAATGTTCAGAGCTTAGATAAGAGCATCTGGCATTTATAGAACAGATGACTCAAGGCCATTTACATTAGATAGATTAGAACTAAAACTCCACTTAAAATCAAAGAGACCATAGCCCAGCAGTTAGAATAAATTCTACAATATCCATGTGGCTTGACTGGTGCCTTGGTTATTAGCTCAGTGGCGTTTTGCCACCAGGACGCACTTGGCACACGCTCTGACCTTTCAGGAAAATAACATGGGCCGTGTATTTCCTATGAAACAAAAGGAGCATGTTATGTATGTGTCACTGCAAGGAGCAGCGAGATAAAACTGTGTGCAGTGCGCACATCGCTGGTAATTAACTTAGCTAAGCACGTTCAAGGCAATTAGGAAAGATAATGCTTGTATATTCTCTTGTGTTCAAGCAGATAATAGAATTTATGCAACAAAAAAAGATGTATTGAGATACCGAGAAGGGGAACACAGAACACATTGGGGCAGATTCTCTAAAAGGCGAAATTATCCACAGGGACATCACCTATTTACTAACAGGCGCAGAGGACAATTCGCTAGTGGAAGAGATTGTCTCTAGCAAAGTTTTGTGCCCTTCGCTCAGGCAAATGATCATTACTCCACAACTATTACACATTTTTGTTTTAACCTTTTTGTAACTATTTGAGGGGCATGTCACATTTGTTTTAGGGTGGGCTCATGTCAAGGACATTAGAGGATCTTTTGTCTATATTTTGCTTGCTTGGACATGTGTAATAATAAGTGGCCACTTCAAGCATTTGCACCAACATCTCTAATAAAGACATATATATATGACCTATATGTACCCGCCCTATTCAAATTGACCTAAGCGTAAGAGTACTAACAAAATTTCGCTAGGCAGAAACGAACATTAGCCAAAGTTCGCTATGAAATGCTCGCGCTGACTAATTAACGCTAGTGAAACTTCACCAGCATTCGGCTGAAGAGACTGAACTTTGAATTTTAGTGAATTGGTGTAGTGGTAGTGAAGTTGTGCCTGGCACAAAGTGGCACAAAGTCTGGCAAAGCCTTTGCAGGCGAAAATCCTCACTTTAGTTAATTTGCCCCATTGACTTGTGGATAAGCCTCACTGTGCCAGGAAGCTTCAAGTGAAGGGCCATGGGTCAAACAGTCTTGCTTTATAGATACAGTCAAAGTCTCGAGTCCCTCAACTACTAAAGTAAGTCCTGCTAATTCTTGTTGATAAATACAATTGCCATAAAAAACCCCAAAATGTTTCCTAACCCTAATCTTATTCTTATTGTAAGTGTCGTCCCAATTCATCTAGTTCTTAAACAATTTTTAAAAAGTGGCTCAATGATATATTCAAGGCTTGTCCTGGTGTCTCCACCGAATCTTGCAATCAACGTTCTCATTTGCTTCACCCACAGCATTTGGCAGTGTTTTTCACGGTTCAAACTAGTGGATTCCATCTATTATTCATGTCATTATCCTTAAGACACTTTCATCTATTACATGTCGGCCCTGCCAGGCACAGGAAAAGTGACACCATCTCAGCTGCTGCAGCACAAAGTCATTGTCTGAACATGACATCAACTCCTTTGAAGTCGAAGAACTCAGTTCGCACAACATTTGCTGTCACTATATCTTCAGGTGCCGCAGGCATCCAGTATCTCACACTTTTATACAACCACACACTCGGTCTCCAGGCCGGCTCATGATTAGTACACCTGTGTTCTTCTATCACATTGTATTGTCACTATTCAAGAAGCACACGTGCGTTATTCATCTTCCCTACAATGCTGCAACATCTCAAAAATCTTGAGTTCTTGGTCCCCTGTAGCTGCTACAAAGGCTAATATTGGCTCACCTTGCTGTCACTGGTAGGGAACCATCTTCCTTATAACCTCTGCTTATTGACAGAGACTTAATGGAAGTGCTATGATATTTGTGAAGATCTGGCCTTTTGAATGCTGCTGTTAATGGAATACTCCATAGCAAAAATACACATATAACTACACCTACATATATATTTCCCTGAAACTGGCACAATTCTAAAGAAAATGTCTCAGGATTAGGATATGTTGGTCCTTTATTAGAAACTATATAGTGGAAACAGTTTTATAGTGATGTTTCAGTCATGATGCCTTATAATTTATACTTAAAGAGACTGAAGATTGTAACTACTGCCTCTGAGCTATTGATTCTTCTTCTTTGGGAATCATTCGTATACTTAGAGAGATGTCTAATTTGTATTGCAGGTCATTTACTACAATATGTAAATAGGTTTTGGAGTATTAAACCAGTGCTAACTATAGTGTCAGGGCACAACTAAAATTAGAGCAGAAGGCTTCCCCATTTTGACTGGAGAAGGCCAAGGGCACAAAAAAATAGCTCATTTGCTTTAGAAGTAGTAATGTGCAGTAGGGATGCACCGAAATCCAGGATTCGGTTCGGGAATCTGCCCGGCCAAACCAAATCCGAATCCTAATTTGCATATGCAAATAAGGGGTGGGGAGGGAAATTGTGTGACTTTTTGTCAGAAAAGGAAGTAAAAAATATTTCTCCCTTCCCACCCCTAATTTGCATATGCAAATTAGGGTTTGGATTCAGTTTGGTATTCGGCCGAATCTTTCGCGAAGGATTCGGGGGTTCGGCGGAATCAAAAAAAGTGGATTTGGTGCAGCCCTAATGTGCAGGCTGATCCGAAACCTGCAGTGACCCACGGGTTACCCACCAGTTTGGTGGGTTCAGGATAAAATTTGGCCAACCATTAGGGGTGTGGGTTGGGTGCGGGTCAGACTCGGTAAGAACAATCCTTCACTGCTCAAAAGATTCCCTGTCTTGGAACGAGAGGTGAGTACAAAAAGTAGCGTACAGAGTGAGACGACTCAGGTTTGGGTTGGGTGCGGATCCTACAATGGCAACATTTTGCGGGTTAGGGTCAAGAAGATTTTAAAAAAATGCCATGGCAAGTAATGAACGAGCAAAAACACTTGTGTATACAGTATACAGTATAGCTTATAAACCCTAAAGCCTAAACAGGATTGTTTGTCAGTAAAGAGGACTTTGGGTCCCCCTTTATACTTCATATTCATCATATTCACCATCCTCAAAGGAAAACAAAGCCCTAATTTACTGGGGCGACGGCGATGCAAACTTTTATATGGCTCTGTGTAAAGGGATTAAGCCAAACATAAGAAATAAAGTTTCTTACTAAATTCTTCTCCGTAAATGCCTGTGGTCCATACTGTGTTCCCTCTCTAATTCTTCCTTAGAATGCAAAAAGAAATATATTTACAGCTCCTTTCTATAACAAGTAGCACCAGAGACATTGCTGTCTTGTCTGCTGTATTATCTGCAAGTCCCAGCTCCCTTATAAAGCCTCTGTGTAAGCTATAAAAGTCTCTTTATTTTATCTAAGAAAGTACACTTTTGACCTACATAATTAACTCTTTTCACAAGTCACTGCCTACCTTTTGAGCTGCCTCCCTGCCCTGTATACTGTATGCTGAGCACACATGAAGCCACCGCTGATCCAACGCTTGAATTCAGATATACTTGACCCTCTTACTTGAACTTTTTAATGAATGTGCTCGCCCTCCTACAGTGAGGGCTTTTTAAGGTCTTCTTAAAGTTGGCCAGCCCTTTGGCATAGAACTTAGTTTGCTGGTGGTTTCCAATCAAACATTTTGTGCTCATTCCTCTTTCAGCAAGTGATGTAAAACTGGCACCTACTCTTCTAGAGATATAGAAATAAGGCTATGAATTTATAATGGTACAATTTACTCTTCTTCATGAAAGGCTGTCAGATACTCACGCCCTTATGCTTGAGAGTCCATGTGCACCCAAGAATATAAAATTCAGATTCACTCATTGATTCCGCAAGGCAAAGTATCCTCTCTGTCCCCTAAAAGACACCTTTCCTGTGGGGTCACTGGAAATGCAGACCTTTGTTGAATGCTGGAGAATAGGGTTTTTTTTACAGCATAGCTTGCAATGAATAATGTATTTGACATCTTTGTAACAGTTTGGCTTTACATTATCTCGTCTGATTCATGGTTTTAATTGTTTTGCCTCTCACATTTCACAGGGCAAAGTGACCTCGCTTATTGGGGTTCGGTGAGTTTTTGAAGTGTTCCTCACATGACATAAATCTATCCATGCGGAGGTTAGCTAAAATTACTTCTTCTAAAGGAAAATGATAACTTTAATACAGGACTGTGACAGGGGTCTAACAATAAATACAGAGGGCTGAGGGAGGGGAGCATGGAAAGTCCAGTGGAGGTGCTAAACATATTTGGTGCTATACATATATGATATATGATATATATATGTAAGTGCAGTAGATATTCTTCTCCAATGTTTAAGGGTGTAAAAATGTTTCCAAGTGATTCAGAACACTCTAATTAGACAAATATAGAGGAAACGAAAACTATGACATAGCAGGAATGTTGGGAACAAGTGATGTGCAATTCAGAAAAAACTAAACCCACACCCGACCCTAGCCTGCACCCAACCATAATCCGCAAAATGTTGCCATTGTAGGACCTGCATCCAAGCCATAGTTATGTCTTTCCGCTCTATACACCACTACTGTGTGCTCCTCTGGTTCCAAGACCGGGAATGTAATGGAGCAGTGGAGGAGTGTACTTTCCTAGCCTGACCCACACCCAACCCTAACCAGCAATGTTTGGACTAATTCCCTAAACCATTGGTAAACCCACTAGTCAACCTGCACAACACTACTGGGAACCTTAATTTAAGAACCACTATATCAGAAATACAATGAATGCTGCCCTCTTTCTTCAGACCAGCATTACATCAACAGTCAGCAGGAGGTAGACACCAGTGTGATTGATACTAAAGTTATAATTTATTCACAAAGAACTTGTATTTTTTCCATAGCCCATAGAAACTAGCCAGCACTTAACATCACATTCAGATGCATGTAAGACAACCTAACCGTAGCTTGCCATAACATAGTAACTTTCACTGGGGTAGAGCAACATATAGCCAATCAGTGCATAAGAACAGTCATAGGACTGGATCCACCTGCAGCTTTTCAGAGCCACAAGGCAATCAGGTCCTTACCTGCAACATCACAGTGTGTCCTGCAAAATTCCTTATGTGCTAGTAGTCTAAGGGGGTTATTTATTAAAATCCGATATTTTATCGTCGGACTTTGATAGGTGAAAAACAAAATTTTTTTTGTAGAAATAAAACTAGAATTTTTCATGATGTATTAAACTTTGATGGTGTTAAAAGTCAGAATAAAAAAGTACTCCAACTCAGACCTGCCGAGTTCATGTAGAAGTCAATGGTAGATGTCCCTTTGATTTCCTGATCTGCACTGGGTTTCATTCAATGATACGAAGATTTTGTGGTTTCGGGCATAAAATCTGAAAAAGTTTGAGGTTTTGGACATCAAAACCGAACTCACGTTTTTTTCGATTTTTTTTTACGATTTTATCTTCCGCATAAGAAATTTTTGGAAAAATGTATGAAAAAGGCTGAATAAAAAAGTACTCCTGCCGAGTACATGTAGAAGTCAATGGCAGACGTCCCATTGATATCCTGATCTGCGCTGGGTTTCGTTTAACAATCCGAAGATTTTTGAGCGTCAAATCTGAAAAAATTTCAGTTTTCAGCAATTAATCTGAAAAATGTCTATTTGTCCCACACTATAAATTTTTGGAAACATTTATTGCTTAATGGGGGGGGGGGAGTCAATGCGTATTTGGTCAGAGTAATTTTCAGCACATAATGAAAAGTTTTCAGACTTTCATAAAGATCCCCCTAAATGTTGTTAATATTTGAGCATGACATATACCCAGAAAAAAAGAAAACCTATGCTCTGAGAAGCCTTTTATAAGAAATGGAGTACTAAGTAGTCCTTCTGCTTATCAACAAATCCTTTAAGTTGAGAGTTGTAGCTCTCGTTTTACTTTCCAGCACCGGGGTGACAGGAATGCTGTGGCGACTGCTTACCCCAATGTTCTGTATATTATTTTACAAATGCTCTTTCATACTGGAACAGCTGATAATATGGCTGTAGTTTCCTTTTAACCTCTTGCCCATGATTTTATTTTCAAATAGCTTCTTTCTTGTGAGGGGCTAACAGCAAACTCATCTTACTAAAATGCACAATATTTATCTTGGCATGAGTAGCCAGAACATTTCAGGACTGTTCAACATGCTGTGCATTTACAATGTAGAAGCTAAATTATATATATGTGTAAGGAACTGTTTATATGTGAACTCAGCTTTACATCAATCATAGGCAGAACATTAGGGATGCACCGAATCCAGGATTCGGTTCGGGATTCGGCCAGGAATCGGCCTTTTTCAGCAGGATTCGGATTCGGCTGAATCCTTCTGCCTGGCCGAACCGAATCCGAATCCTAATTTGCATATGCAAATTAGGGGAGGGAGGGAAATTGCGTGACTTTTTGTCAGAAAACAAGGAAGTAAAAAATGTTTTCCCCTTCCCACCCCTAATTTGCATATGCAAATTAGGGTTCGGATTCGGTTCGGTATTCGGCCGAATCTTTCGTGAAGGATTCGGGGGTTCGGCCGAATCCAAAAAAGTGGATTCGGTGTATCCCTACAGAACATGGAAGAAAATCATTTGACTGTGTCCTTTAAATGGGTTCATTTCATTCCTTTGGATTAGTGGTGTAAACTACTGTATTAAAGCTTTTCCAAACCAAAATGTGGAAAGAACAGGGATAGGTCATTATTGCTCTTCAATTTTGGCACTATCTGGTTTTTGAAAAAAATTAACATTAAATCATGTCAGCAAATACTGTGGATCTGTACCTATAATGCAAAATTGTTTTAAAGAAAAATGTGGTTCCTTCCTTTCGGTTCAGTGATCCCCTGGTGCTTAAAGGGATACTGTCATGGGAAAAAAAAAATTTTTCAAAATGAATCAGTTAATAGTGCTGCTCCAGCAGAATTCTGCACTGAAATCCATTTCTCAAAAGAGCAAACAGATTTTTTTTATATTCAATTTTGAAATCTGACATGGAGCTAGACATTTTGTCAATTTCCCAGCTGCCCCAAGTCATGTGACTTGTGCTCTGATAAACTTCAATCACTCTTTACTGCTGTACTGCAAGTTGGAGTGATAACCCCCCCTCCCTTCCCCCCCCAGCAGCCAAACAAAAGAACAATGAGAAGGTAACCAGATAACAGCTGCCTAGAACAAGATAACAGCTGCTTGGTGGATCTAAGAACAACACTCAATAGTAAAAACCCATGTCTCACTGAGACACATTCAGTTACATTGAGAAGGAAAACAGCAGCCTGCCAGAAAGCATTTCTCTCCTGAAGTGCAGGCACAAGTCACATGACATGCTGGGAAATTGACAAAATGTCTAGCCCCATGTCAGATTTCAAAATTGAATATAAAAAAATCAGTTTGCTCTTTTGAGAAATGGATTTCAGTGCAGAATTCTGCTGGAGCAGCACTATTGACTGATTCATTTTGGAAAAAAAAATTTTTCCCATGACAGTATCTTGAGTGAATGTATGGTGGGTACACAGGAATATTTCTGCCTTGTAATAACACCCTTAGCACATTATGTTGACTGTAGGAGTGAGGGCACCAGGGGCCCTGAGACCATGGATCCACTGGTCAAGATATTTGCTTCTTCTGTCAGTTGGTTTCCCCCTTTCCTTCCAGCTTGGCTCCATGCACCTCCCTTTCCACTTCTCCTTGTTAGTGATGTGTGGGTCAGGAAAAGCTCAAACTGCACCCAACACTAACCTGCAAAATGTTGCCTACGTAGGACCCACACCCAACCCATATCCATATTATCTGAATTTTCAGGAGCAGTGGAGCACTGTACTTCACCAGTCTGACCAGCACCCAATCCTATCCCACAATGGTTGGCCAAATTTCAACCCAAACCTCCATTACTGGTGGTCAACCAGCAGGTCATCACAGGTTTCAGCTCAACCTGCACATCACTACTCTTTGTCCCTTTTGATGCTACGCTCATCACTGAGCTCTGGATTATTCGTCCGGCACTCACTACAGAGCAGAGCAGGAAGGGGGACCTGAATGACACCTAAAAATACGTAAATTGGCCTCTCTGAGATCCTGAGAAACAATTGGTCTAAAAAATAAGCTCTGAGCTACCATTAGTTTAAACATGTACACATGTATGGGGGTCATTAGTGACCATAAGTACAATTGAAGTTGTGCAAAAAGTGGCACAGCCATTGCACCATTTATCAAAGGTACCTCTGAAAGATACTCCTTGCACTTTCATATTGCTGAGTTGGTGTGTAATTGTCACCTTCTGTTCTGAACTGCATATATTAAATGACATGTATGCATCCAGGATGAAACCCTGGAGCTCCCATGGTGGGCTGCGTCACTATGGAAAGCATACTTGCACCTAATGAATCACACTCAGACACCAAGCATCTGAAATGATGGAATCCTGAAGTTGGCCATAGATGCAAAGATCCGACCGTTCGAATCCTCAAACGATCGGACTTCCCCATCTCCCGACCTGCCACTAACCATTCAGATCAAATAAAGTAGTAAAAGAACAGATCAGCCGATGTTCTGCCCCTGACAGCAATCGTACGAAAGTTATGTCAAAGCTGCCTTGACGGGCGCGTCAGCTTATGCACGCTTTGTACAAACTTTGTAACTAAAAGTGTCTTTTTTTAAGAAAGTTACAGTTCAGTTGTGCAAGAATATTTTTTATGGGGGTTATATATTGAGAGTGCTGGGGCTAACTTGTTTAGTATATATATATATATATATATCACTATATTTATTTATTTATATATATATATATATATATATATATATATATATATATATATATATATATATATATAAATATAGTGATGGGCATGGATTCGCGGCGAATTTCTGCACTTCGTCACCTGTGAATTTTTTCAGCAAACTGCTGCAAAAATGTGTTGCATGCAAAAAGATTTTTGACGCCCATTGACTTTAACTCGTTTGGACAAAAGAGTCACGTGTGTAAAAATTGTTGCTCGCATTTAATGTATTTGGACAAAAAAGTTGTGCATTTGCCAAATTTTCTACCATTTTGCGAATTTTTTCAGAGTTTCCTTAATTTTTCAGCTTCCCAACCTCACCCAGTTGCCATGCCTACAACATGCTTCACTAAATATACATCTTTTGTTTTTGAAAAAAAAAAAATATATATATATCATTTAAGTAGTAAAGCTAAAGTTTAAGTAGTAAAGAAAAAATTGGAATTTTAAGAATCTTCTACATCATTCGTACTCTTTGATACAAGTTAAAGGGATCCTGTCATCGGAAAACGTGTTTTTTTCAAAACGCATCAGTTAATTGTGCTGCTCCAGCAGAATTCTGCACTGAAATCTATTTCTCAAAAGAGCAAACAGATTTTTTTATATTCAATTTTGAAATCTGACATGGGGCTAGACATTTTGTCAATTTCCCAGCTGCCCCAGGTCATGTGACTTGTGCCTGCACTTTAGGAGAGAAATGCTTTCTGGCAGGCTTCTGGTTTTCCTTCTCAATGTAACTGAATGTGTCTCAGTGGGACATGGGTTTTTACTATTGAGTGCTGTTCTTAGATCTACCAGGCAGCTGTTATCTTGTGTTAGGGAGCTGCTATCTGGTTACCTTCCCATTGTTCTTTTGTTTGGCTGCTGGGGGGGGGAGGGAGGGGTTGATATCACTCTAACTTGCAGTACAGCAGTAAAGAGTGATTGAAGTTTATCAGAGCACAAGTCACAGGACTTGGGGCAGCTGGGAAATTGACAATATGTCTAGCCCCATGTCAGATTTCAAAATTGAATATAAAAAAATCTGTTTGCTCTTTTGAGAAATGGATTTCAGTGCAGAATTCTGCTGGAGCAGGACTATTAACTGATTCATTTTGAAAAAAAAAAATTCTCCCATGATAGTATCCCTTTAATGTCTAGCTACAGTCCATCAGTTCTAAATAACTTGGCTTTGGATAAATGGATAATATCCCTAACAACGAGTACAAAAAAAGTAGAGATCAAAGTGTTTCTACGGCTCCTAAAGTCAAAATGACAAAATGCGTAGAGGCCAGAATAGGATGTAGTTATCAGAGTGAGGAAATGGATGTTTTGCTGGGTTGGCACCACAGCCTGTGATTTCAGAGGAAACAATAGCCTTCACCTTTTGGCAGATTAGGTACATTTTCTAGGTGCAGGGGAATATGGCTGCTTCATTTTGAAGTTAATGTGCGACTAGGAAAACAATGGGGGAACTGACCCAAGAACTGGAAGTGAGAGGTCAGGGTGGTTTAACCTTCAGGGTTAAGTAGATCAAAGTGTTTGCTGATTAGAAAACGGGAGCTCTTTTAATTAGCGGAAAAATTGGACTACTTTTTTTGTCCTTATCCACACCATCGAGAAATAAATGTATTTTCCAGTTTATAACAAATGTCTATATTTTAATGAAGGAAATTAACATTTCATCGAGAATACGTTTGGTCTCAAGCATTTAGATGTGGTTTCTCAAAACCAAAAGTCATCGTTTTTATTGTGTAGGAATAATAAGAGGAAAACCTGCACCTTGCGTACTTACCCATAACGGCCAATTAATAGATAATGTTCCCAATATTAATAATATAAATAGTGACCTAACTAAGAGCAAACATTTCATATGGGTTAATAAATCTGTCACATACTTTGTGAATATTTATATAACCAGAATGATTCAACGCCAACATAATCCATTATCTGATACTAAATACAAAATACATATACAATTTGGCACAGAAGCATACAATTGGTCGATAAGTTAATTTTTTATTGATAATTTATCATTTTAATGGCCAAGTAAAAAAAGAAATACTTACCCAAAATACACCTAACAAAAGTGGTTCAAAGCATAAATGACCAGCTGATGACACTTAAATTAGAAGTATGCAAGCTAACAGGAAAGAAGAAGAAAACATTTAAAAGCTACAAGTTAGAGGAGAACCTATAAATATTACTACTATATGAAATAGAAAATGAGGAACTGATTGCTTCACATGCAAGAACCAATACAAAAAAAGGAGGAGGCTGGGAGTGTGAGTCTAGTAAAAAATATATAAACATTTTGATTACAGAGGACTTTTTTTCCCTTCACTATATTACAGAGAAGTCTGTGTTAAAGAAATCACTATGTAATAATACAGATTAAAGGAGAAGTAAAGCTTAACTAAAGAAGTAGGTAGAAATGTTGTACATTATGTTTTGTGCTCTTGTACCAGCCCAAGGCAACCACAGTCCTTTAGCAGTAAAGATCTGTGTCTCCAAAGATGCCCCAGTAGCTCCCCATCTTCTTTTCTGCTGATTCACTGCACATGCTCTGTGCTGCTGTCACTTACTGAGCTTAGGGACCCACTCACAATATACAGTACACATAGAATAGAAATGTCACAATATAAGGCTGATTAGTAATTAATACAGATAATTACTACATGTCAGCACAGAAACCAGTGCAATTAGCATCAGAATTTAATAATCAGCAAACCTGTAGCATCAGCTTTAATTACAGGGGAAGCTCATTTTCTGCTGGATAATTAGTGACGAGCCCTAAGCTTAGCTTCTCAACAGCCAATCAGAGCCCACTGAGCACGTGAGTGTCACAGACACTTTCCAAGATGGTGACCCCCTGTGACAAGTTTGAAGTCCTGGATCATTGCTGCTATTGACAAGCTGACACTTTAGGCTGGTGCAATAAGTTCACTATATGAAATATGGCATTTTTAGACATACTCATATTTAAGGTTTAATTCTCCTTTAAGCTGGCCACACACAGATTTAAGATGTCAATTTGTTCCTTACGACAGAGTCAGCAGCTTATCTGCTGAAATGATAAAGTATACTCTAATACTCTTGGTACATCAGTCTTTGATGCAATGGCTGGTTAAACTGCCCTAATGGAGTCAGGAATGATACAGAGTAAAAGGGTTAGGGTAGAACCTGTATGTTGATGTCATTGTGACAATACAAGGAATGACTGACAACAGTATTTATATTGGGTATGGTGTCTGTGTGTGCAGTGGGCTGATTTAAAATTAAATTTTAGGGGAATCGGTTCCAGGTGAAATTAATCCTAATGTGTGTTTGTGAGTATGTGAGTGTATGCAAGTGAATCAGGGGGGCACAGGGGGTACAACTGTGCCAGGCCCGGTTGTGCTGCACTTTTTGAAAGAGTCGGCCCCCCCTTGACAGTGCCGAAGTCCCGAACCGCTAAACAGCCGAAGTCCCCGAAGTCACGAAAACAGCCGAATTTGAAGTCCTGAGTCAGCAAAATGACCGAAGTCCCGAAAGGAGATGAAGTCCTGAAGTCACAAGTTCAATTCTACTGAACACCAATGTGTGTGTGTGTGTTTTTTTAATCCCCTGGCCATCAATGTATTATTTTAATACTCTATAGGCCCCTGCCACCAATGTTTTTTTTTTTTATAAAATATTCTCTGGGGCCCCAATTTTTTTAACTTGTAAGCGGGGCCTTGTCACCAAGGTTTTTTTTTTTACTTATAGGAGGACCCTGGTCACTAGTGATGGGCGAAATTTCTCCAGTTTCGATTCAAAGAAAAATTCTGGAATTTCCCGCAAAATTCAGGGAAAAATCGTGAAATCGGAAAGTTCACAAAAATCATGAAATTCGAAAGTTTTCACGAAAAAATCGTTAAATTTGAATGTTTTCACTAAAAAAATAGTGAAATTCGAACATTTTCACAAAATAATCATGAAATTCGAACGTTTTCACAAAAAAATCGTGAAATTTTAACTTTTTCACGAAAAAATAATGAAAATTTAGAAATTGAAACGTGGAAATTTGCCGCAAATTCGTGCCAGGCGAATTTATTCGCCCATCACTACTGGTCACCAATTATTTTTTTTAACTTATAGGGGGGCCTTGACCACCAATTTTTTAAAAACTTTTAATGGGGGCCCTGGTGCCCAAGTTTTTTTTTAACTTATAAGGGGGCCCTGGCCATCAATAGCTTTTTTATAACTTGTGTGTGGGAGGGGGGGGTTACCTTTTCTAGCGCTGATGTCTGTGTGGTCTTTTAAAAGGGTTGTTCACCTTCAAAACACTTTTTTCAATTCAGTTGTTTTGCAGAAATAAAGACTTTTTTTCAATTACTTTCCATTATTTATTTTTTATAGTTTTTCCAGAATCTAAAGTTGAATGTTCCTGTGTCTGGTGTTTGAGTCTGGCAGCTCAGTAATTCAGGTGCAGATTCTAAACTGTTACAATTTTGCCACATTTAGTTGATCCATTTCTCAGCAGCATCTCTGGAGTATTAGCAACTATTGTATCAATTCTAACAGCTGCCTGTAATGAAACCCAGAGATTCTGCTCAGCAGGGACAAATAAGAAATGTATCAACTAAATGTATCCATTTAGAACAGTTTACAGGGTCGGCGACCCCCCTTCCAGAGCTGCTTCAGAAGGTGAAAAATGACACTTCACACTTCAATATTAAAAAAACCGTCACACGTAGAAAATAGAAAGTCATTGGAAAAAGTTGATATTTTTGGTGATCTTTCTGAAAACAACAAGCTGAACAACCCCTTTAACCGTGGTGTGGAGTGGATGGGATCTGGGGTGGGGCTTGGGGGCTGGGGGCCCTGAAAATCTTGTTGAAACCCTGTGGTTTCTAATGGCAGCCCTGAGAAGGATCACTGCAGTATGGGCTGTAGGGAATGTTTAGACACTCTCTCATTACTTAGCATAGTTGGTGCAATATAAATAAAGGCAAATACAAATAATGAATGAATTATGTATTTAGCAAAACATACTTGAGAATGACAAGTTAGGCTTTTCAGCACACTGGGGGATGTCATTTTCCTTTGCATGCATAACTTCCAGGCCAAGTAGTCATTCCCAATAATAAAAATAAACAGCACATGGGAGCAAAGGAAATTCGTTCAGAAAACCTAAACTGACCGAAAGGAATTTAAATACAGCTTAGACGAGACCAGACAGGAATATTGTCCCAGGGATTACACATAAACCTCATTTTTACTCTCAGTCCCATCCGACAAACACTGGAAATTTTCAGTATGTGGCAAAAGCCTGTGGTTCTCAAAGTTCCCCCTGCAGGCAGAATTTTCTCTGAAAACTTTCATTATAGAGTTTCCATTTGCTTTGTCATCCCTATAATACTGTCTGATTATGATATGACCTCTTAGGAGAGGCCCATGGCCAACAGGACTTAATCACTGTCAAGAACGTGCACAGGCATGTACTCATAGAGTCAACTTAAAACTATGTAGCAGTTATTCATGCAATATGCCATACTGACACTCTAAGAGCATATACTTTATGAGACAGATTTATCAAGGATCGAATTGAAAATTCAAATTTCGAGTTTAGTGTTCGATTAGGGAATAGTCCAAATTCTATTTGAGTTTTAAAAAAGAAAAACGAAATTTGAATTCAGAAATTTATTATGTACTGTACCTTTAAGAATTCGGATTCAATAATTCAAATAAACTCGATATTCGACCCTTGATAAATCTGCCCCTATATGTCATACAAATCTTGAACTCCTAAAACCAAATATCTATTCATGTGGACATCAGCAATGTACTGGCCAGTTGTTAAGGTGGCCATACACGAGCCGATAAAAGCTGCCGATAGACGAAGTCGGCAGCTTATTGGCCCGTGTATGGGGGCCCTCTGATGGGCTTCCCTGATCAATATCTGGCCAAAAGTTGGCCAGATGTCGATCGGACAGGGTTAAAAAACTAGGAAATTGTTAAAATTCGATTTGGGTTTTTAAAAAAATTCAAACTCGATACTTGAAATTTATCATACACTGGCCCTTTACGAACTCAAATTTGACTAATTGCCACCTAAAACCTGCCGAATTGCTGTTTTAGCAATTTGGCATCAATTTGGAGTTGTTTGCAGCCTTCTTGACATTTGAGCCTTCTTGACATTCGTGAAAAAAAACTTGAAGAGTTTTAGAACTTGAATCGAATTAGATTCAAATTCATTTAAATCCTGGCTTGGAGGCAAGTTTTAGATGCAAAAAACAATGTGTTCTGCTAAACCAAGGCTTTTGTAGGCTGCCAGTCCACATCGGAGATACCAATAGCCAATCACAGTCCATATATGGCACCCCCAGGAACTTGTGTTGCTCTCCAAATGTGTTTTCATTGGAATTTGGCTCACGGGTAAAATAGGTTGGGGCCCTGGGTATAAGGATTGAAATTAAAAGGTACTTGAAAAATAATGCCTTTATTAAGAATTATTATATTATTTTCCTTAAGAAAAATGACAGATCTCTTTTGAAGAAAACCTGGATCAGGTCTGGACAGGGAGCCAAAATAGGCCCAGGTATCCCAAGTACAGACAGGCCCAATCAGCTCCCCACCAGCCCACTAAATAGTGACTTTCTATGGCATCTTGTGGCAGCCCATCCAGCATTTGCCAGAATCCACAGATTGCCAGTCTGGGCCTGACCTGGATGCATAAACCAGTGGCCCATATGAAGGCAGCCCTGGTATTTTAAATCTTGTAGAAATACAACTCCCAGAATCCTGATGCCAACAAATCAAACAACTGGGATACAAGTGTAAGGGATCAGAGAAATCCTTCTCCTCTTTTTCTGTCTGTGACATTATCCAGCCCAGTTACAGGCTCGAGAGTCATCCGATTGGCTGGGCGCCCCAGTGCATCCTTGGGAGAGAGGGTGTGCCTGCCTTTGACCCTTTTGTACAGGGTCTCTAACAGAGTTTGACAGGGGTTGTGTGGTGAAAGATCCAGCCAGAACCAAGTCTTGTGAAACTGTCCAAGTTGTTGCATCTGTGGAAGTACAGGGAGAGCCCGTCCTGTTCCCTGCCAAGCTGCTAGAGATTTATCCTGCTGCAGAGCTGCCTATAATCTCCAGTGTGACTGCCTCTGAGAGCACCCCGGTGAGTGAGCCACCCAAGGGAGGATACTGGCAAGGATACAAGTGTGAGGCCCCAATTTGAGGACAGATCTTGTGCATTTACCTGCAACATGGGAGTGGCTGCTAAATACCAAAAGGAGAGGTACTTTTGGGAAAGGTAGCATTACCTGGGGTATAAGAGCTCTGAAGGGGGATTCTATTTGAACTGAACTGTGTGGTTATTAACCCCTTCCAGAAGATTGGGACTTTGATACTAAAAAGGACTGTGTTGGAGAAACAGTAAGGTACATAATAGTGAGTTTGGTAGGTTCCACGTGTCCCCAGTGCAGCAGTGTATTGTGTATTAGCTTGCCCTTTACTATTGTGTTTATATAAAGTTTATATCTGTTTCATTTGCAAACTGTGTGTTTTATTTGCCCTAGAAGAAGTTCCCTGTGTTATGCTCCACAGTGTTCCCTAGGTGGAGGCACTGCGCTGTAAATCCCAGTTCCCAGTACTTTTCATAAGCAAAAGGGATTGCCAAGGGTTAATTGTGATTTAAAGAGACAGCAACCAAATTATGGTTACACAAGTTATCATTGCTGTTTTATTTGTTGGCATCAGAATTCTGGGAGTTGGTGATGTTGTTGCGGTGGTAGTGCTGAAACAACAGCTGAAGCACTAAAGTATCTACGTTTCCCTAAAAATACAGAAAATGTAAGGCATGGTAGCTCCTGCACAAGATCATTTTGGCCAGTTGTGATGACAGTCGTACTGGGCAATGACCAGATGAATATCCATTGGCCTCACTGTCTGTTTAGAGAAGGTTCCCTGGGTAGAATTGACCTGATACTCGTATGTGCCATTCAGTTAGTTTATGTATTAGCGGAAGGTAAAAGGGAAGAAGATGGATTGTTCTACAGATGATAAATAGCGAGGGATCATTTAAACAACTCATCAAGTAACCAGTTCACTCTCTGGCCCAGATTCAAGTCAAAGAGAAAAATGTATCTCTGAATTTAATTCCAAATTTCCCCCATAGACTTCTATCAAGTTTTTATTAGATAAACCATGAGATAAGGTTTTTTCATGGAACTGAATTTGGCCCTATGTGTCGATCGATTTCTCTTTGCTTAGATAGTTAGTTGAAGGTGAAGCACATTCCACCCAATGCTGTTGCATAGTAGCACCTCAGTTCTCTAGCATCATAGAACACACTGTATCAGAGATTTAGTGAAAATCCTTTAATTATTAAAGCTGTTTATGTTTGTGCCACTCGGTACATATACAGCCAGGAGACTGTGTTAAACACTGTGAGGGTGGAAAATACCTGGAACTCTCTTGAACTGGCACCAGTGGAGAACTTTAAACTGTGAAAGCATTCAAAAGCAAACGCTGAACAGCTGAAAGAATTATTTATGTGGAAATGACAGGGATTTGGTATGTTGCAGCCTAGTTACTGCCAACCACCAACCTAATTATATTTCTGTTCCATTCAGGGACTTATAAAAATGTTTCAGTATGACGTACACCGGGCACATGTGTGTGTCTGTGTGCGTGTGTGAAAGCTACAAAGATCGAGAGATAGATGGATGGATGGATGGATGGATGGATGGATGGATAGATAGATAGATAGATAGATAGATAGATAGATAGATAGATAGATAGATAGATAGATAGATAGATAGATAGATAGATAGATAGATAGATAGATAGATTGTTGGATGGATGGACAGATCGATCGATGATAGATAGATAGATGATAGATAGAAAGCAAATGATGGCTTTGTTTATGTCAGTATGTGTTCAGAATTGTGCATTCCAATTTTGGAGAAGCTGCTTCTTCTGTAGAAGAATTAGCCTAATCTATCTTGCCAGTGGCCTGAAATGGGGCAGAAATTGAAGTCAGGGGTGGCTACAACTATTTATATCTATGAATTAATGTTTTACAGCATCCTGCCAAAATCTTCAAATTTCTACCTCTAAATGTTTATTCCCCTCATTCTAGGTTTAATATTTGGTACAAAGAGAAAGATATTCACAAGCCAACAGTAGCTGCCAAGTCAGTAATGTATTGCCTGGTCAATAAAATGTTACAAATAACATAAGATCAACTGAGGCAGAGGTTAATGACGGATCATTTCTGTGCAACGAGTCAGTGCTATATTACAGATAATATTAATTCTATAGGTCAAGGCCCACATTGGGCCATTGATACAATCTTCTCTTGATGAGTCTGCCTGGGTCCCTATTGTTTCAGATTACTGGACGGGAGGCAAAACGATCAGATTAGCTCTATCAGACCCACCACCTGGGTGGCCAAATTAGGCAAAGAGCAGTTTGTCCATTGATTTCAACACATAAGTGGAACTTCTCATACATAGGCAGTTTGACAATCACTTGGCCACAGAGAATAGGAATGATTGTGCTTATGGCTGAGGAGATGGACAAAAACTAATTTTTTTAGATCCTGCAACATCTTTGCCTACCATTGCTCTATACAGAATATTCTAAATAATCCAATGATCTGTTTATTAAATACATTTAGATCGTAGCCATTTTTTGCACCATTGTGTTTTGTCGCATTCATCAAAATCTGATGTTTCCTGGTAGAAGAATGAGCAGATTAAAATGGCATTGTGCGATGATCAAAGGTCTAACCCTTCAATTTTCCCCCATTTTGATCCATAGCCGCCGGAGGAACAAAAGTGCTTTCAAATTGGCAATTAATTTAGAAACCAGAAAGGGACAATGCTAAAACGTGCTCTCATTTTTTCAGACTCCCAAGGCAATGCCAATGGCATAATCCCTGGGTCCGGTTGGGTCTCTTTTTGAAATGTAAGTTACAGTTTTTGTTTTGTAAAAAAAAAAAAAAAGAGAAAATGCTCGTGTTCTCTAAGTTCACATAGTCCGTGGATCCTTTGAAATGTTCCTGCTGCTGTTGGTCACCAGAAGAAGAGGCTGAATGCCACTTGTCTAAATGTCTCCACAGAAACTTTCCCCTAATTCCTTGTTGCCAGCCGACATTCTTCAGCTCTTCTGGCCTTTTTCCCAACACTCCTCCCGGGTTGACAAAGAAAAGAATTTGCTTTTTTTTTCCCCCCACATCCAAGGTCTCCCCTCTCTCTTTTTTTTTTTTAATTTCAAAGCAAGCTTTTTCAATGACTATTCACTGAGTGGAGAATGCACCCTCTTCACCACTTTACACTATAGTAAAAAGCCATGTGGGCTTCTAAAGGTTGTTGGAAGGCCCAAGCAGCACACACAACACTCAGAGTCCCTGACCTATCCATCTGTATGCAAATCTCCACCGACTAAGTAAACTTTCATAAAAATGCTCTGGCCTCTTTTTATGTGTGTTTAGCAATTATGGGAGCGCACTGGCTTGTTCCATTATATTATTTTGCTTTGTATGCAGGGGAGACTTGGTGGCACCTGCGCTTGTAGGTGGCAGATGGTAAATCTTGGCAGCATTGTGGAGGTTCATCTTAATGCAACAAGAACCACAAACTGGCATCTTTTATTTTTTCATGCGAATAAAAAAGGATTAGGAGTAGATTACCAACAGCCTGTAAAAACACTGCCCCAGAAGAGAAGGAACAAACAAGAAAAAACAGCTTAAAGATCTTTCTTTTTGAAAAAATAATATAGAAATGTTGAATTGAAATCATTTGCCCTTGAAGTGTTCTATTTTGCTTTTTGTTGATGGTCTATAACGTGATATTCTATTAATCTGAAAAGTAGAAACAACTTTCACGAACCAATTTAACCATTAGACTGTCGGAAGCGGAGATAAATGAAGGCTCTTTGCAATACAAGACAGTGGTGTCGATTACTCTGCAAGGGGAAACGTTTCTTTGAAATTTGAGCCAATATATTCAAAGTTCTTACAGGGAAAATTATACGCTTCTCCATACTTTGAACAATGGAGCGGTTGGAAAGAAAAGGAATGGTTATGTAATACCCCTCCCTCTGAGACAATGTTCGGCACGGTGTGATTTGTATACGCGGCGACAATAGAATGGAGCAAAACACAACGGCACAAACATATGGAGGAGGCTTGAGTGTGAGAGGGAGCAGGCGAGCGGCTGAAACAATAGGAGCGGTCGCACTGTACAACGATGATTCTAATTCATGTCTTGAGTTTGAATCAAATGGGTGTGAAAGAATCTATTCTGCATTCAGTTCGACGGCCCTTTCATGCATTTAACCATGAATTTGGTGGATGCAGCTGGAGGGTTTAAACATCTAGCATAAAGGTCAAGGTTAATTATTATACTTGATAAAAGGGGGAAAAACATAAAATCAAATTAAAACACATTTAAATTAGTTACGTGTGGATATTTATTGAATGGGATTCCGAATTGACAAATTGTCTCACAAAAGTCTCACAAAATATGACATAAGGTCCTGCAGTGTCAGACTGGGGATCATTGGGCCCACCGGAGAACCTGAAATCAAGCCCCCCCCCCCACTGCCATTGACTGGCCAACCAAAGCCCTACGTATGGCATGCACACTGCCTTCCTGATGCACACTTAAGTGGTGGGATTAGGGTTGCCACCTTTCTGCGGCTCATAATTCGGGCGTGGGGCGGGACCATGATGTCACAGTGATGTTGCAGTCGGGCGTGCCATGTCACATGGGCTGGGCTATGAAGTGACAATCAGCAATTGGCTGATCACCATGTCAATCAGGGGAGATCCTGCCTGGTTTTACTTATTTGGAAAATCGGCAGACTGTCTTGACCCGGGCAGCCCATCTGAAAACCGTGCTGTCTGGGTCAAATCCAGACTGGGCCCAATTGGATTTCTTCTGGTATTCTGGTGGCCCAGTCCGAACATAGATACATATATTTTGTATAGCGCTCCTTGAGGGCAAAGCACTGTAAAGCAGAACAATAAATTAGTAGAAGAAACAGGGGTCATTGCAATAATAAGTACAAATAAGAACAAAAAATACAATACATATTAAGTACTTATTGTCAAGGAGACAAAAGGAAGGAGGTCCCTGCCCATGGAGCTTACAGTCTAAATGGGAGGGTAACATACAGACACAGATTGGAGGGATATTACGTGCTGTAGGTACAGTGAGTGACACTGTCATATACTGTAAGTGCCAGTTCCCAGTTCAGGTGAAAGTGCTCCAAGACGTTGTCTTTGAGATTAGTTCTAAAGAAATTGAGGGAGCATTCTCTCTCCGGAGAAATTCAGGAATGGCATTCCAAATATAAGGAGCAGCAAGACAGATGTGCAAAACAGCAATAGTAGTGGGGGACTAACCAAGCGGTTGCACTGAGAGGAGTGGAGGATTCGGCCAGGAACATAAAGAGAAACAAGAGATGAGATGTAGTTAGGTGCAGAGGAGTGAAGGGATTTGAAGGTTATGAGGAGGAGTTAGTAAGTTATTTTTGTTTTATAGGAAGCCATGATAAGGACTTCAACAGGGGAGGGCCTGTACCCTTTCGGATGAGAGGAGGAGAATTCTGGCAGCAGTGTTTAATACAGACTGTAGAGGGGAGAGATGGGAGTTAGGGAGGCCAGTTAGTTAGGTTACAGTAGTCAAGTTGGGAAAGGATGACAGGATCTTGGCCATAGCAGGTGAAAGAAAGGGACACATTTTGGCAATATTGCATAAGAAAATGTGACAAGTTTTCACAGTGGTTTTAATATGATCCTAAAAAGAGAGAGAGGAGTCAAAGATTACCCCCAGACAGGGTGCTGAGTTGACAGGGATAATGAGCATGCAGGCCCGCATTTGTGGAAAAGCCACCAAAGCCTAGGCCTAGGGCGGCAGGATTTTAGGGGGGTGGCATGCAGCTTAACCACACCCACATTTTTTTCAGAAACACTGTGGATGCACAGGAGATATGATAGTTTTTTCAATTTCCTTGTGCCAATACTTATTGCTGCGGTTCCAATGACAAAAATTTGCCTGAATAAAGGGGAGGAGGGCGAAGAACGGCCGTCGGGCTAGGGGTGTCCGCTATGTAAATCCGGCCCTGTGAGCATGCCATCAATAGAGATAGTAAATGGAAATAGGACCAGGCTTAGGTGGAAAGATGATTAGTTCAGTTTTTAGGTTAAGCTTAAGGTGGTGCTGGCTCATCCAGTTGGAGATTGCTGGGAGGCAGTTAGAGATTTGAGTCTCAGTTTAAGCTGTTAATGAAGGTGTGGATAAATATATTTGTGTATCATCAGCATACAGATGATAATTAAAGCCTTGAAGAAGAAACAGAATCCACAGTGGCCCATGCTCTTTTAAACCAACCAAATTTCTGCACATCTGAATGGCAAAATGAGCCAGAAGGCAATGTTCCAGTCTTTGGGCAGTTTGCCAAACTGGGTCCCTATGAGAATTAATGCAGATTGTTTGCCCATTGCACCCATATGCTGACAACTGTATTAGTGGAGCCTATCAGTGGTAATGGAAAGTAAACATTCCAGTTGACAGGAGTGGGAAAATCCCTCTGGTACAAGGATGATCAGATGGGGGTGGGTTGGATATTAGGGGGTGGGTTGGATATTAGGGGCCCACTGAGAAGTCAATCTTATGATTAAACCAGCAGTTTAAATGTTCATATAGAGATATTTAAACAGTTATTCTATTGTTTGTTCTCATTTGCAAACAAAAACCATTAGCCTCTAAAAAGCACATACCTGTATATCTTTTGGCTGAAAATTAAGAATCAGCTTGACTTATTTCCTTACTACTTTGGTAAGCTACAGTAATAATAAATATAATATAATAGTAACATGTTTTTAATGTGTCCCATATGGATATTGGACTCAATTTCTGATACTTCAAATCTCTTTTTTTGTAATTCATTTTGTGCTTCTCTAGGAACCACGCTGATTAGGGTAATTGAGGTAGTTACATGACTTTTTGGACATTTGATGGCAAAAAGGTTTAAGGGGCCTGCATACGCTTAGCTCCTTGGATACTTGTCATTTTGCCCAAACTCTTGGATGCCCTCCAAGAGTTTGGAGAAACTTAAGTTACTGGTACTCCATGACTTGAGTTTCAGTGATATGAAGGCTCATTTATGAATGCAACCATGCATGTAACATTCTAAAAGGGATGCAAAAATACATGCATTTTACTGTCATTCATAAAAGGCACCTGTAGAAGTACCAAGGCTCTACTGTACCTCATCAGAATCCTTCTAGGGATCCCTGGAATTACCACCAGCCTGGATGTGACAGGTTCCAATAGCGGAGCAGAGTCAATAGCCACTTATGACTTGCACCAAGTGAATCTCACACTAATGCTGTTATTAATGCTCACATTACTGGTGCACCTGATGCTTTGCTTCACTGAAAAATTAGCAAAATTTGCAAAACAGCGAAATTTTGACGCTCGCATCAATTTTGACTCCCGCGTCAATTCTGACGATTGTGTCAATTTTGCCGCTGGAGTTAAAGTCAATGGGCGTCTATGGGCATCAGCATAGTGTTGACATGCGACGGTTTTGACACAAACGACTTTTCCGAAGCTCGTCAAAATTTTTTGGATTCGGCTGCAAATTTTCAGAGGAGTTTTGTGAATTTATGAACGTGGAGATCTCCGCAAATTCTCGCCTGGCGAATGTATTCGCCCATCACTGTTGTAAAACAGTACAACTTCTGTTTATGTTGGGGGCCCTAAAATGAATTTGCTATGGAGACCAGTGACATGTAGGTACCCTACTGTCTCCATCTGTGGCTAAAGTAAGCAAGCACCCACTGATAACTGTAGTGTAATACCAGCTGGAGGGCTGCATTAACAACATCCCTGATACAAATCTGTTAGACAATGTAAGAACAAGTCATTTCTTTTACCAGGTTTATCTTCTGGGAAAGGTTCCTGTAAAGTTCTGCAGGTGGACTTTGGAGTATATAGGCAGTTGTGTTCTTTTAGGACTCTTAGAAAAGGGAAAGGGGGCTAGGGATGTAGCGAACGGCGGAAAAAATGTTCGCGAACATATTTGCGAACTTGTGTCCAAAAATGCGAACGGTTCGCGAATGTCGCGAACCCCATAGACTTCAATGGGAAGGCGAATTTTAAAAGCTAGAAAAGACATTTCTGGCCAGAAAAATTATTTTAAAGTTGTTTAAAGGGTGCAACGACCTGGACAGTGGCATGCCAGAGGGGGATCAAGGGCAAAAATGTATCTGAAAAATACATTGTTAACACAGCGCTGTGTTTTGTGCTGTAAAGGGCAGAAATCACACTACGTCACTCAGGTGATGTTTCTGGACACGGAATGTGAAAAAGCTCACACAGCTAGGTGGCACTTGGTTAAAGACTGGGCAAACAATGCCTGCAAGGGCAACGTATACAGTAGTGGATACGGAATATATTATTGCTGCTGTAAAAACATCACTCAGGTGATGTTTACGGACACGGAATTATTATTGTTATTTAGACAGAATGTGAAAAAGCTCACACAGCTAGGTGGCACTTGCATACCTCCCAACTGTCCCTCTTTTGACCACTCAACCCCCTGTCCCTCTTTTGTACTGGAAAGTCCCTCTTTTCTCTGCACTGAACAGCCAGAAAAAAAACAGTTTCTAACTTAATTGGCTTTTGGCAGAGAGCTCAGAACAGCTAACAGGTGCAAATAAGATACTTTGTAACAATTTTGACTCTGGTTGGTGCTGGTAGTGGTGAACTACTAGGAGGAGCAGCACACCAGTCCCTCTTTTCTCTGAACTGAACAGCCAGAAAAAAACAGTTTCTAACTTAATTAGCTTTTGGCAGAGAGCTCAGAACAGCTAACAGGTGCAAATAAGATACTTTGTAACAATTTTGACTCTGGTTGGTGCTGGTAGTGGTGAACTACTAGGAGGAGCAGCACACCAGTCCCTCTTTTCTCTGCACTGAACAGCCAGAAAAAAACCAGTTTCTAACTTAATTAGCTTTTGGCAGAGAGCTCAGAACAGATAACAGGTGCAAATAAGATACTTTGTAACAATTTTGACTCTGGTTGGTGCTGGTAGTGGTGAACTACTAGGAGGAGCAGCACACCAGTCCCACTCCCCAACACAGCTAGACTAATAGCACTGGGCTCTTACAGTAGCAAAGTAAAAAAAACAAAAAAGAAAATAAAAGCAGTCCTTACAAGGACTATTGGGTTATTACAGCAGTCAGCAGATGAGATCAGAAGCAGTGCCCACAGCAGCTACATACAGAGCACTGCAGTAGAAGGTAGATTACTAGTCAGCAAAGCTAACTAACCTAAACTCACTGTCCCTCAAATCCCTGCAGAGTTCTGTCCCTACAATACAGAGCAGTATCAAGTAGATTACTAGCCAGCAAAATTACTATCAACTGTCCCTCAAATCACTAACAGCTCTCTCCCTACACTAGCTCTTGCAAGCACACACAGGCAGAATGAAAAAACGCTGCAGGGCTTCAGTTTATATATGGAAGGGGAGTGGTCCAGGGGGTGTGGGGGTGGTCCAGGAGGGAGAGCTTCCTGATTGGCTGCCATGTATCTGCTGGTCTGGGGTGAGAGGTCAAAAATAAGCGCCAGCTAAGGCGAACCCAAATTGGCGAACGTCGCGCGACATTCGCAAACATTCGGCGGACACGAACAGCCGATGTTCGCGGGCGAACAGTCCGCGACATCCCTAAAGGGGGCACTTCTACGTTTTTTGACAACTGATGCCATCCCTTCCCCAAATTCCTTGTTAAAAATGTTTTAAGTTCTACTTCTTAAGCTAGCCATAGACGCAAAGATCCGATTGTACGAATCATCAGACTTTCCCATCTCCCATCTAAAGTACAAAAGAAGAGATCAGCAGATGTTCTGCCCCTGACAGCAATCGTATAAAAGTTAAGTCCGACCAAAGCTGGTGACAGTCTCCCTCTGAAAATCATACGATTGGCAATACACGCAGAGATATAACCCGCAGCCGACAGAAATCTTTTAACATGTCTGATCGACCAAACGACCGATCTCTGCCAGACGAAAAATGTCGGGACTCTCCACACAGTGTACGGTCCGAAAATCGTACAAATCCTTGATTCGTACGATCAGATCTTTGCATCTATGGCTAGCTTTAGGGCAGAGACACACGCTCAGATTCGGGGAGATTAGTCGCACAGCGATAAATCACCTCTTCTTTAGGGCGACTAATCTCTCCTAATCAAAATCGCCGGCGGGTTGGCCCCCCGATCGCTTTGTTTTCTATAGTTGCCTGAAGTTTCCTTGTGAGGCAACTTCGGGCGACTTTGAAAAACAAAGCGAACCGATTGCCATCCCACAAGTGATTTACATTCTAACCAACGGGAGAGAGTTCAGGGAGCGGAGATTTGTCACCTGAGCGCGTGTCTCTGCCCTTAAAGTTACCAGGGGATTTTTTTGAATGATTGTTTGAGTAGTTATTAAAGGTTACTAAACCCGCTGCAAAGTTTGTGACTTTTATTACCAATCACGAACGATGAAAGAGTAACCATCACTTAAGTACAATTCTACTAAATTCTCTGATAATCCAAGTCTTTTTAATGCAGTTGTCTCTATTTGTGAGATCCTCAGTAGTGATGGGCGAATTTGACCCGTTTCGCCGAAAAATTTGCGAATTTCCTGCAAAATTCACGGAATACCAAAAAATTTGCAAAATGCCTATTTTATACAATTGCATTAAAGTCAATGGGTGTGCGGTAAATTGTTGCCGGCATCAAAAATCTTTGACGCAGACAAAAATCTCGCAAATTTTCGCGGCAATTTAGCCAATTTATTTGCTTGTGGAGAAACGTGGAAATTCACCGCAAATTCATGCCTGGCGAATAAATTCACCCATCACTAATCCTCAGCTTAACATTTTCCTTGTGGCTGAACATTGCAGAGTCATGCTGTGGGTCGCTGGCAGTTTTCACTTGCTCTAACTGGCTGATTCCAGCACAATTTGCAATGCACTGCACAGAGCTGGGTTGTTTATAGTAGGAAATAAATGTAAGATTAGGAAAGCACCATTGTATTCCCAAAACAATAAGGGCTCTTACTGATGAGCGGTTGTAGCTGCGCTCCCCTGCGTTCCGTTTTTCTGCGTTCAGCCGCAGGGGAGCGCAGGAATAGACACATTGGGGGGAATTCACAAAAGTGTCGGTAAAATAAGTAACCCAGAAGTGGCGGTCGAAAAATTTGTAAAATGTCGTATAAACGGCAAATTCACAAAGGCAGATGTTACCATCTCTGAATCTCTCGTAAGTCCGACAATTTTCTAAAATGTCGTCTATCTTTTCATCGTACAAACGACATTTACCAAGACTTTTCAACAGACAATTCGACCGCCATTTTCATTTTGGAGAGACTAAAGTGTCTGAAAAATTGTCGGTAAAAAAAATTGAGTTTACGAGTAATTCATAAAAATGTCGGGAAAAGTGGTGCCGAAAAACCACGCCCACTTTTAACGACACTAATTCAAAAGTGTCGTACATGTCGGAAAATTGGCGGAGAAATGCTCTGTGAATTTGTCGGCTGTTGCTACGACACTTTCGACGACATTTTAAAGACATTTTTTCGTTCCCGACACTTTTGTGAATTGCCCCCATTATGTTTTTTCCAATGGGGCTGTACTCACACAGGCGTGTGTAGGTGCTGAACGCAGGTTGAGACGCAACATGTTGCATTTTTCCTCATTTGGCGCCTACACGCCCCTTTGTCAGTACAGCCCCATTGGAAAAAACATAATGCGGAACGCAGGGGAGTGCAGCTACAACCGCTCGTCAGTAAGAGCCCTTAGAAAGAATTTAAAAAAACCCTAATTTTGTTTATTATTAGTTGAATTAATTCAGAGAATGAATTATTATTATTATAGAGGTGCGTGTTTATATCAAGAACAGTTCCCCGTTAATAGACATATTCAGTTACATCATTGCAGGGATTTTTAGGAAGGTTTCTTTAATATTTAGCAGCTATTTTTTAAAGGATTTTCTGTTTATTGTGTTTGTATCACCGCGGTCTTAGTTCTACTGATTTGTATGTTTTTACTTATTAGAGGCATACATTTGTGGTTGGGGTTATTATTTTCAAATTTCCCTCTAAAAATATCTTTACCCACCTTATTCAATCGAGTTCTTTCCCAAAGGATCGGACATTATCAGGGCTCCCATTTTTTCTCATCAGGAATTTCAACAGGAATTTCCCCAATCCTTACTCAGTTTAGGACTGAACATGCTTATTTTTACTCCTCCGAATGAACATTCTTATAATTGTCAGTACTTGGCCGCATCTGTTACTTGACAGCCCATTTCCCCATCTCGCTGATAGAGGATAAACATCCTGCTCTGAGTTCATTAGGACCTTATATAAATTTAAAGGCTCAGCCACTGAATTCAGCTTCACCAATTAGCTAATTATTGACAGCCGAAAAAGAAGTGACCCTGCTCTGAACCTTAAGGTTCTGCACTTGTTTAATCTTAAAACAATAAGAATAAAAACTAACCGCAAATGTATTTATTAGGGCTAAAGCAGAGACAACCTTGGTAAAGACGTTACGGAATATTGGCATTTGCCTTAGGCAATGGGAAACACTGGGAGCCGCTCACCTCCCGGCACATATGCTTTTTGTACAGTCATTGAATGTGTCATGACTTGATAACTTGTTGGGAATGGCAATTGTTTGCAGTTTGTGCTCTGTTGGAATTCTACAAGGCGATACCTACTTTGTTTGAGTGTTTCCCTGATGCAGATATTATTAAAGAGCTTGAAAAGCCTTTTGTAATAGATAATTAAGGCTATAGCTATATATATATATATATATATATATATATATATATATATATATATATATATATACCGTATATACTCGAGTATAAGCCACGTTTTTCAGCCCCCAAAATATGCTGAAAAACTCTACCTCGGCTTATACTCGGGTCAAGGGCAAAAACGGTCGCCAACGTCTAAGAATAGTCGCCGGTGCCTAAGAATATTCGCCGGCGTCCAAGAATGGTCGCCGGCATCCAAAAACTAGACGCTGGCACCTCCAATGGGAGCAGAAACCCTCAATTTTTTGATTGAAACTTACCAGAAGCTGCTGCATTTCTCACCTTCGGCTTATACTCGAATCAATAAGCTTTCCCAGTTTTTGGAGGTAAAATTAGGTACCTTGGCATATACTCGGGATGGCTTATACTCGAGTATATACGGTATATATATATATATATATATATATAGTGGAAGTTAAGCGTTTTCTGCTGCTGGGAGGTCCAGGAGTGTAGAAGGTCCAATGTAGTTATCCTATATGTATAAACTGTAAGTAATGGATAGTGTAGGGGGCCTTAATCATTTTGCCATAGGAAATCAGCTCATTCAGTTTGGTGCACTTCTTTTTTTGGCTTTCAAAGGGGTTGTTCACCTTTAAATTAACCTTTAGGGCTCTTACTCACGAGCGTTTTTACCTGCGCTCCCCTGCGTTCCGTTTTACGGCGTTCAGCCGCAGGGGAGCGCAGGAATAGACGCATTTCATTATTTCAAATGGGGCTGTACTCACACAGGCGCATGTAGGCGCCAAACGCAGGAAAAATGCAGCATGTTGCGTCTCAACCTGCGTTCGGCGCCTACATGCGCCTGTGTGACTACAGCCCCATTTGAAATAATGAAATGTGTCTATTCCTGCGCTCCCCTGCGACTGAACGCCGAAAAACGGAACGCAGGGGAGCGCAGGTAAAAGCGCTCGCGAGTAAGAGCCCTTAGTATGATGAGATTGATATTCTGAGACAATATGCAATTGGTTTTCATTATTTCTTAATTGTGATTTTTGAGTTATTTAGCTTTTTAGGGCTCTTACTGACGAGCGTTTTTACCTGCGCTCCCCTGCGTTCCGTTTTTCTGCATTCAGCCGCAGGGGAGCGCAGGAAAAGACGCATTACATTTTTTCCAATGGGGCTGTACTCACACAGGCGTGTGTAGGTGCCGAGCGCAGGTTGAGACGCAACATGCTGCATTTTTCCTGCGTTCGGCACCTACACGCGCCTGTGTGAGTACAGCCCCATTGGAAAAAATGTAATGCGTCTATTTCTTAAAGTTGAGCCCACCAGGCAATGAAACAAGGTGAGGCCGGTTACAAATGGTGGTAAAAAGCCGCCTCTTGTAACTTCAAAGGCAACTGAGACAACTTAGGGCAACTTCGGAAAACAAAGCGCTCCAAGTGCCATCCCACCATCGATTTACATTCTAGTCGCCCCGAAGAAGAGGAGATTTGTCGCCGGGTGACTTATCTCCCCGAATCTGAGCATGTGCCCTGACCCTAAGAGCTGAATTTCTGGGTTTTAACCTGGAGATTCAGCTCCACTACTGCAGAGAGCGCTATTGGTCTCATTCAGGGTTGGACTGGGCCAGCGGGACACCGGGAAAAAAACGGTGGGCCCCGGCCCAGACCTCCTCCCCCGGGCCTCCCCAAAAAACCAAACAGTGCCTGTGGCATTTGCACATACGTGCCACTGTTAGTGCATGTGCACAGGGCCCAGAGTTTGCACATGCGCATAGGGGGTCCCCAGAGATTTTGAACCCGGTGGGCCCCCAATATCCAGTCTGACTCTGCTCTCATTGCACTAGTGATGCAGCCTCCCTTTGACCTTCTCTGACGTTGATGTTTTAAAAACAGAGCAGGAGAGGGGTGGCATTGGGGCTCCTGCACTGACGCTAGAAAAAGATACAACGTTTCTGAAACTTAATTAAAATAAGAGGTTTTTTGGCAGAACACTGAGCAACTGCACTTCAATACATTTGTAAAAATTTAAGATAAGCAAAGATACAATTGTAGCTACAGTAGAACTCCCATTTTACATGTAAAATCAAGGAAAAAAAGTAAAATGAGGGGAAACTTAAAGGAATTTAAAATTTAAAATTGAGGTTTCGCTGTATTTAAGATAATTAAGTCTCTTGGGAGAGCTGAGACTCACATCTTAAAGGGCAATTTCAGCATACCTCCCAACTATCCCGTTTTTAGAGGGACAGTCCCTCTTTTGACAGCTCGACCTGCAGTCCCTTGTTTGAACTGGAAAGTCCCATTTTTCTCTGCACTGAACAGCCAGAAAAAGAAACAAAGTGTCTAACTTAATTGGCTTTTGTCAGAGAGCCCAGAACAGCCGCAGCAGCAGATAAGATACTTGTGTAACAATTTTGAGCTAAGCAAATAAGTCATTATAACAAAATAAGATAACAGGTCCCTTGGGAAAAGTTAGACTCACAGCTTAAAGGGCAATTAACCTTCATTAGCAAAACTGTAATAACTGAAAAAAAAAACACAGAAATATTTTGGAACTTTCATAACCTGCCAAATTTTGTAAAATGAACATGGTAATTAGGGGGTGAGGCCACAAAAAATGATTGTGGACAAAAAATTGCCGTGCTACGAGTGAACAACTTCCCTCTTTTTATTTCCAAAATGTTGGAAGGTATGATTTCAGCATCATTAGCAAAACTGTTAAAACATAAAACATGACCCTAAAACTCTCAGAAATGTGATCAAAGGTTCGTAACCTGCCAAATTTTGTAAAATGGACATGGTAATTAGGGGTGTGGTCATAAAATGGGTGTGGTCAAAAATGTTGCCGTGCTACTCGCAGCTGAAGTTTTTTTTTCAAATGTTGGGAGGTATGGCTGTTGGGGAACTGGAAGAATGCACACAGAGAGGCCAGGCTACATGGAAGAGCTTTATTCCTGGTTATTCTCTCCACACTGTCTGCTCCTCCCCCTCACTTCCCTTCCTGTGTCCATAACCTTTCTCATTACTTCGCCCGGTACTAAGCTGCTAATGCATATTAAAGGAGAAGGAAAGCCACAGAGGCAGTTTATTGCCAATAGATTAGCCACAATAGTGCAAGCTATAACACTATATTTATTCTGTAGAATCCTTTACTATACCTAAGTAACAGCTCTAGAAACTCTCTTTGTTTGTTTAGGATAGCAGCTGCCATATTAGCTTGGTGGGACATCACTTCCTGCCTCAGTCTCTCCCTGCTCCCTTATAGCTCTGGGCTCAGTTTACAAGGGGAGCAAACTGAGCATGCTCAAGCCCGTGCCCTGGAGGTTTAAGCTGAAAACAGGAAGTCTGATACAGAAGCCCATGAGTACACAACAGAAGGAAAGAAATGCTGTGTTTCTTTTGACAGAGGACTTAGAGCAGCATTACTTTGAGGGTTTACTGGTGTATTTATATAGACCTTTCTGATAAGGCTTACTTTGTGTTAGCCTTTCCTTCTCCTTTAAAATGAACATTTAACATTCTCACAGGACGGGATGCACAACATTACACTCAGCATGGGCTAATATAAGCCGCCTCCCCCCTTGCCCTAGATACAGAATATACACAGTGCCCTAAGCCACAGGACTGGACGTGAACACAGACAACCGACGTGTCAGCTTCATTTCTGATGCCAAAATCCAACATGGCAGCTGCTGCGGGGACTCCCTGCTAAAGTGTGAGTAGTCTGTATGACATAGAGGAGGGGGGAATGGTTGATTACATTTTTTTAGTTTTCCTTTAAAATCTGATACAGACGTATCCTCTATTCTCAAGCAATCAATCCTACGGTTGATGAATCTATCACAGCATTCTTATACACAAATCCCTATATAGTGTTCAGGCCTTGGTCTTACGCATGTTATCCAGAACCAATATCAATGTTCTGGTTCTGTTCCATGAGCTTTATTAGTTGATGTCTATGCTCATACTCACAATAAATGTATTCATTTAAAAGCAAATCCTGCCTTGGGTATGAATGTAATCCCATATATCCTTTTTTTTAGCTTTCCGTTTCCCTGGATGTTTGCCCCCTGGGTGGTGATAATGGAGGTTACAGCTGTCAAAAAGAATTATGTCCAGTTTATAATGTAGGCTGATGGTCTTGGGTTTTAAATTCAGCAGCCCAATATAAAAGGGGCATTTTATCTGGATATACTTTCCATTTCCTATGTGAATTGATAGATCATCAGGAGATTAGGAATCTATGACAATTATGTCTCTGTGCTGAATTTATTATGTAGAAATGAGCTGTTCGCATCCATGTTGCATTTAACAACAAAATATTGTCCCTTATAGGCTCAAATTAAGCGGGCAATCCTGCGCTCCCCTTCACAATAGTTGAGTTTGTCTACTCCTGCATTCGCCTGCGTCTGAACAGAAGAAATCGCAACGCAGGGGAGCGCAGGGAAAAACGCCCGTGTGTAAGAGCCCTTAAAGGACAAGGAAAGGCAAAAAATAAAATACCATTTTTACTTTCTTTAATGAAAAAGAAACCTATTTCCAATATACTTTAATTAAAAAATGTGTACTGATTTTATAAAAAACCTGACTGTATGCAGTGAAATTCTCCCTTCATTTACTGCTGTGGATAGGAATTGTCAGACGGTCCCTAACTGCTGAGCAGGGAAACAATCATACTTATGAACAGCAGGGGGAGCCTTACTTCCCAGCCATGCAGAACTCAAGCAGCTTTGTTTATGACGATCCCTAAGCAGACCAGACCACACTGAGCATGTGCAGGGTCAAGGTCAGGCAAAGATGTTTAACAAAGTTACAAGATGACAGCGCCATGTGGCCAAATTTGAAAGCATAAATTATTTGTTTGATTAGGCTTGTGGTGCAGTAATTTCATGCTTATGTTTAGTATACAAAATACAGCATTTCTAGCTCTATTCTATTTTAGACTTTCCTTTTCCTTTAAGGAGAGTCTCTGTATTTTTATTCATGGTTAAGAACCAGACATGACATCCTCCAAGTCCTACGGCCGTTGTATGTTTGGATGCTGAGAATTGCATTTGACAGGAGCTTGAAGGCTGTGAGTAGTATATTTGCTTGAAACAATACATAGTCCTACCCAGATCCTCAGTACAGGTATGAGACCTGTTATCCAGAGTTTTCCAGATAACGGATATTACCTTAATTTGGATCTTTATACTTTGAGTCTAGTAGAAAATCATGCAAACATAAGAGGGGGTTATTTATCAAAATCCGAATTTTACTGATTTTAATTTAAAAAAGTGCGACCAAAATAGAATCCATGACTTGGATATAATCAAAAGCGGAGAACAGAGGGACAAACTTGCAGAATAACTGCTAAAGTGCAACTTTATTTTAGTCCACACTGTTGCACTTTAGCAGTTATTCTGCAAGTTTGTCCCTCTGTTCTCCGCTTTTGATTATATCCAAGATTTGAGGTGTGTGGACGGAGCACCTGTGAGACAGTTGGACTGGCTACATTGCTGCTTCCTACGTGTATTAAACACAAAGTGAAGAATCCATGACTTGACCTTATTTGTTAATAAAAAAAGCTCAATTTAATTTAATTACGGGTAAAAACTCGATAAAATTGAGCGAAAACCCGAATCAAATGATTTTACAGGCTTTTTCCCGAAAAGCCCACATTTTTGCTGGAAAAGCCTGAAAAGGTCGGATATTCAGGTTAATTACAGCTCAGACCACAGAAATTCAAAATAGGATCGGGACCTCTGCCATTGATTTACACACAACCTCGGCAGGTCTGAGATGCCAGATTTTCAGATTCAGGATTTAAGCTGCATTGGCTGTAATAAATCTCAAAGAAATTTGAGTTTTAAAAAAACTTTGTGTTTTGCCCCGAATCCTGCTAAAAAAGGCCACATTGCAAACCAAATCCTAGATTCAAAGCATCCCTACTCTTTAATGCTACAAATGTATTGGTATTGCTACTGTTCATTACTCATCTTTCTGTTCAGACCTCTCCTGTTCATTTTCCTGCCTCTTATTCATATCAATGTGTGGTTGCTAGGGTCATTTGGACTTTAGCAACCAGACTGCTGAAATTGCAAACCAGAGAGCTGCTGAATAAAAGGCTAAATAACATAAAAAACGCAAATAATAGAAACTTAAAACCGATTGCAAATTGTCTTAGAATATCAGTAACCATTTTAAAGGACAAAGTTAAACTAAAAAAGTAGGTAGAAATATTGTATATGGTGTTTTGTGCTTCTGTACCAGCCCAAGGCAACCACAGCCCTTTGCAGTAAAGATCTGTGTCTCCAAAGATGCCCCAGTAGCTCCCCATCTTCTTATCTGCTGATTCACTGCACATGCTCTGTGCTGCTGTCACTTACTGAGCTTAGGGACCCACTCACAATATACAGTACACATAGAATAGAAATGTCACAATATAAGGCTGATTAGTAATTAATACAGATAATTACTACATGGCAGCACAGAAACCAGTGCAATTAGCATCAGAATTTAATAATCAGCAAACCTGTAGCATCAGCATATATTACAGCCAGGGAAGCTCATTTTCTGCTGGATAATTAGTGACGAGCCCTAAGCTTAGCTTCTCAACAGCCAATCAGAGCCCACTGAGCATGTGAGTGTCACAGACACTTTCCAAGATGGTGACCCCCTGTGACAAGTTTGAAGTCCTGGATCATTGCTGCTATTGACAAGCTAAAACTTTAGCCTCGTGCAATAAGTTCAGAATATAAAATATGACAATTTTAGCCACATTTATTTTTAGGGTTTAGTTCTCCTTTAATGAATAGTATCAATGCACGTTCTCCATTGTGACCATTTTACAAGCGCCTACTGTAAATGATCCCAAAGCAAACATACTCAAAGAGCTAGAAGAAAACACAGAAGGGAACCCATGTGCCTTATAGAAAGTATATGGATGTTGTTGTCTCTGGCGGGACGTTTGACATCTGTTTCAGCCAGTGAATGGGATCAGACATCTCAACACATGATACAATGCATGAAATCAATCTGGCTTGAAAGTCTTGACATCCTGAATGTTTAACTGCATTTAGATTCACTAAAACGTTAGCGCGCTGAAGGGAAATGTGTTTAGGGGGGACACTAACAAGCTTTATGCAGAGCAAAGTGGTACCATATCAGGCAACAATGAGACTGGAGCTTACTGGTCCCCGCTGCTGCCCCGGCCTCGTGATGTGCGGCTGTTCAACACATAAATGAATCAGATGACTAAGACATGAAGTCATTTTGTGCATAAAAGATAAAGTAGAATTATGCAAAACCCCAGCAGCGCGGCAGGACTGATTACAATCAAACTGATTAAAATTCTGACCTCTCGCCATTATCTTTCATTATGCTGCTTGCTTCTGGCTGAAGTCACTGGGAGCTAAAGGAGAGGTTCCATTTAAAAAAATAAATAAATAAACTGTTTTAAGGAGTTGTACTCTAATACAGCTTTGCCATTGGTCTTTTTTTTTTTTTAATCTTATAGGTTTTTTTCTGTTTGCCATTTAAGCTTCCGTCTGGCTGCCAAGGCCACTTACAATGGCAATAAGGTGGTTTAAGTAAACCAGAAAGAATGATGTGCTGTGCTAATGTCTAAATACTATTGGGGTTATGTACTAAAAGGCACTAAGTTTGCCCAGGTGCAGTAACTCATAGTAACTATTCAGCATATCTCCCAACATTCTGGAAATAGAAAGAGGGAGAAAAAGATTTGCAGCGTGTTTTTGACCACGGCCGTTTTTGTGGCCACACCCCCTAATTACCATGTTATATTACAAAATTTGGAAGGTTATGAAAGTTTGAACACAAATCTGTGATTTTTACTACTGATGGGAGAATTTCTCCCGTTGCGCAAAAAATGTGCCGAAAAATCGTGAAATCGGAAAGTTCATGAAAAAATTGCGAAATTCTAACGTTTTTATGAAAAAAATTCGAAATTCGAAAGTTTTCACAAAAAAATGGGGAAAATCGAACGTTTTCACTAAAAAATAGTGAAATTCAAACTGGGGATGAACCAAAGCCACTTTTTATTTTTTATTTAGGATTCGGCCGAACACCCAAATCCTTTGTGAAAGATTCGGCCGAATACCGAACCGAATCTGAACCCTAATTTGCATATGCAAATTAGGGGCGGGAAGGGGAACATTTTTTTACTTTCTTGTTTTGTGACAAAAAGTCACGTTATTTCCATCCTGTCCCTAATTTACATATGCAAATTAGGATTCGGATTCTGTTCGGCCTAGCAGAAGTTTTCACGTGTTATTCCAGTTTTGCTGATGGAAGTGAATTTAAGCTGCTAGTTACAGTTTCCACCAACAGACCTGCTGAGCGGTTGAAGTTGCGCTCCCCGGGAATAGACGCATTATTGGCTATCCAATGCCGAACGCAGGAAAAATGCAGCATGTTGCGTCTCAACCTGTGTTCGGCGCGTACACACGCCTGTGTGAGTACAGCCCCATTCAAAAAAACTTAATGCGTCTATTCCTGCGCTCCCCTGCGGCTGAACACAGAAAAACGGAACGCAGGGGAGCGCAGCTTCAACGTCGTTAAGAGCCCTAAGGAAACAATGAAAGCGACAAAAAATTTTAGTGAATCCCAACCAGGTGGATGACATTGTAATTGCTTTTTTAAACCATTTGACTGGTCCCTAATTATAGCCTGATAGCAGGGAGCATAATGGCAGCCATTGGATACCGTGAAGCAGCTTTTCGCAGATATGATTGGAAAGGCTTTGAACGAGTATCATATGTGCACTGGCAGGTAGGAAAGGTGTAAACACCATTGTTCTCTGGTTCCAGGAAGAGGTGCCTTTGAGGACAGGAGAGGGAATTGTTATTTGAAACTACTGACTTTGCCTCTCTACTAATTAATTGAGATGTTTATTTGAAGTGGGTGGTATAGAGGAAACCATAGACATCGGCCAGTAACATGAGATCAGTGTGTTTTGGGGAAATGTTTAATTATGATCATATTTTTTGCCTGGAAAGTGAAAATAGATTAAATCTATTGTATGAGCTCTTTGTGTAGAGACCACCCAAAGGAACCAATACACTTCACATTGTCTTGACGATTAAACTAATAAACTACTGTATCACTGTATGTTCAGGGATGACTTTAGGGTAAAGAAGAGAGGACATTTGGCTTTGAACCCCAGTGATAGAGTGGGAGATGTTGTAAATGTTAAGGACACAGTATATTTCACAGATCAAATTTGGCTCTAAATAACAAAATAAAGGTATGGGATTCCATAGACTTTTTTAAGTCTATGGAATCTCACAGGGGCAAATTTACCTAGGGTCGAATATCAAGGGTTAATTAACCCTCGATATTCGACTGCCGAATTGAAATCCTTCGGCTTCAAATATCGAAGTCGAAGGATTTAGCGCAATAATAAACGTTTGATCGAACGATTAAATCCTTCGAAACAAACGATTCGAAGGATTTTAATCCATCGATCAAAGGATTATCCTTCGATCAGAAAAACCTTGGATAGCCTATGAGGACCTTCCCCATAGGCTAACATTGGCCTCGGTAGGTTTTAGGTGGCGAACTAGGGGGTCGAAGTTTTTTTTAAAGAGACAGTACTTCGACTATCGAATGGCCGAATAGTCGAACGATTTTTAGTTCGAATCGTTTGATTTGAAGTCGAAGGTCGAAGTTGTCCATTCGATGGTTGAAGTAGCCAAAAAAAAACATTCGAAATTCAAAGTTTTTTTCCTCTATTTTCCTCTATTCCTTCACTCAAGCTAAGTGAATGGGCCCCTAATGTTTAAATGATTTTTTAGGAGACTTGCTATGGTGATCCAAATTATGGAAATATCGTTTTTCCGGAAAACCCCGGATAAAGTCCTGAGCATTCTGCATAACAGGTCCCATACCTGTATTGCTAAACCTTACTATACATTGTGTTCGATACACAGGCAAATGCATCAGGTGTTTCAACATAACTATTGCTTCCATAAGATTTCAGTCAGTCTGTTGAGAAAGAATCTGGTTTCAGTATTTAGGTTAATTTACTCACATTGAGTAAATTTGAAGTAACCTATGGCAGCCAATTAGAGAGTTTCTCTTCCCTGGATTCAAAACTACTAACAACACTTTTTTCCTACAAATTATTCTCTTTGTGACCCAACTCTATCACAGTTTTATTATAACTCTCCTTCCAGTGATTCCATGTTTCCTTCTGTAGGGACCCATAGGTCTAGTATGTACCTATGGCTTGAAATCCCTACACTTCCTTAGCTCCTTAGTAGCTGAACAGATGTTCATGTATCTAGTTACTTCATTTACACATTTATACTATTGGCCTACTGGCCCATACCACTTCCCGCTACAAGGGATTGTTCATCTGATCTTTTATGTAGCTTTTAGTAAGATATAGGGAGTGATATGCTGACGCAATGTTCATTTGGTTTTCATTTTTTATTATTTGTGGTTTTTGAGTTATTTAGCTTCTTATTCAACAGCTTTTCAATCTGGTATCTGGTTGCTATGGTCCAAATTACCCGAGCATCCATGCACTGATTTAAAAAGCAGGAATATGACTAGGAGAGGACTGAAAAGAAATATAATAAGTAACAATAACTATACATTTGTAGCTCTTCAGAGCATTTGTTTTTATATGGGGTCAGTGACCCCCCTTTTATAGCACTTTCTATGAAAGTGAGATAGGGAGGTTAATTAGCACAAGCAGCCTGTGCTCCAACCAGGATTGCAGTAGGGAGTAGCTCTCCCCTAGTCTCTGAGGCTTCCTAAAGTGAAGGGACCAGAGTTGGATAGCTAATAATGGTTTAGATTTATTCTCCATGATCATTCCACTGTATGGAATCCAGAACACAATGGGGCATTCCATTCTAGAGGTGCACCATCAACTACATTATTACTTCGCCGTGGTGTCACATCTTGCTGTCTCTGCCTAATTATCCTGACATTTCAACAACTTGTTTGCGATTGACTGAATATACCTTGTAGATCTTTTGCCTTGGACAATAAAAGGTGTTTTGTTGCTTCAAGAACTTCCTGGTGTTAAGTGTTGGGTGAATCTGACCCGTTTCTCTTTCCCAAAAATTCGCAAAACAGCAAAAATTCTCCAAAATGCACTGACGTCTATGGGCATCAAAATTATAAATAATGTTACATTAAGAATTAACTTTTAGCAGTTTCTGCACTGACATCCCATAAAGTCAACCCTCGCATCCCAAGATTGCTTTCCTCTCCCTAAAGAATAACTCCCTCGCCCTCATCACAACAACCATTCTTATTTTATGCATGAGGTAGATCACATAGAGCTATATTGCTGTGTAACTTGTTGGCATTGTATTAATAAATGATGGTTGTGATTTCTCAAGTTGTATACTGAAATCCCTTTGTAGCAAGTACTGTCACCTACTGTACTTTTCCCCATAATAATAATGCGCTATCCAACATTTTTTCCTGGTCAAAAAATACTTTTCTTAATAACTTCCTTGTACAATACTCACATGCTAAGTAAAGGATATATTGTACTGCAACTTTTTACACAATTTTACATCACTTCTTTTTGCTTCAAAGACTTCTCCAGTGCCTTTGTGATCACACTATTTCATGGCCTTAAACATTTTAAACTTTTCCAAGGACCCTCTACCCCACAACTTACCAGTGAGGCACTAAGTCCAAGGCAGGACCTTCACCCATAACTATTGGTATAATAATCAATATCTTGCGCTCAAGTACAAGACTTCTCCAATTCCTTGATCCCACTAATCCATGGCCTTCAGCATTTTAAATGTTTCCAAGGACCCTCTACCCCACAACTTACCAGTGAGGCTCTAAGTCCAGACAGGACCTTCACCCATAACTATTGGTCTGATGATCTAGTCTTGCTCTCAAGTACATGCTTCTCCAATGTCTTGGTGATCCCACTATTCCATGGCCTTCAGCATTTTAAACGTTTCCAATGACCCTCTACCCCACAACTTACCAGTGAGGCACTAAGTCCAAGGCAGGACCATCACCCATAACTATTGGTCTGATAATCTATATCTTGCTCTCAAGTACAAGACTTCTCCAGTGCCTTGATCCCTCTATTCCTTGGCCTTCAGCATTTTAAACTTTTCCAAGGACCCTCTACCCCACAATTTACTAGTGAGGCTCTTAGTCCAAGGCAGGACCATTGCCCATAAATATTGGTCTAATAATCTATATCTAACTCACAAGTACAGGCTTCTCCAATGCCATCATGATCACACTATTCCATGGCCTTCAGCATTTTAAAATTTCCCAATGACCCTCTACTCAACATCTTACTAGTAAGGCTTTAAATCATAGACAGGACCTTCACCTATAACTATTGGTCTGATAATCTATAAGGAGGCTTTGAGCAAGAGAATATGCATGCTATATTAATTTTATTATACCTCTCTTTACTGCAAAAGCCTAGGCAGACTGAAACGGAGTCAGTATTACATTCTCAGAAACTAAGGAAACAAAGCAAACAAAGCAAACACATAATAATAATACATTCACCATCAATATTTGCAGATACAAAGGGAAACTAAGAAGGTATGATGGCAAGGTATATTGAAAATGAATATAAACATCAATCACAAACTTGCTTTTTAAGTTTTTTGTGGCAAGGAAAAGGTACTGTAAAATGCTCCCAGTGCTTAGAAATTAAATGCTTTGAAGTTTCACAAACAAGAGAAGTTGACTAAGAAGTATCTTTTTCACAAAATATAAGATGAAGCGCTGATTCACCCTTTCATGAATATGCTAGAAGTGAGAAGACAAGAAGAAGAAGAATATAAGAAAGGCAAGTGAAAAGTCAAGAAGCCAAAGGTGAGACTGCATACTGGCAGCCAATGGCCCGGGGCTACTTCAACTGGAACTTGACTCTCCAAACACTAAACAGAAGTGAAAATAGATTTATTAAAGGAATGACAATTGCACTAATAATAATAATAATAATAATACTAACATTACACATTTTGGTTCAAAAGGACTGTATTGAAACATTAATAGCTATCTTTTATTTTTATCAAAATTATACTTGACTGTATACATTTTTTGCTCCATATTTAGCTATTTTGAAGAATACATAGAAGACTTTCGTTTATCTTAAATTCTCTATCATATGACTGAGGTTAAATAAGTAGAAGATTTTAGGCTACTTTATAAACGTTTTAGCCTACTAAAAGTGATGACCAATGGGACTCTAAAGCTGTCAATACAAAAGCAGATACAATCTGCCAACTCAGTATGGTGTATTGGTCCTCAGGAGGTCCTGTCTGACTGATAGCTGTACAAACATCATCCATATATTGATCAGGTAGGTCTGAATATCCTGTCAGGCAAGGAGAGCATTGTATTGACATGGTCCTGTCCTGGAGGGCTTCTGTAATCACCCATTATGATGTCCTAGGGGCCATATTATCAGATCATCATAATGTTGGTGGCTAAATTGGGTAAATATCCATTTATCTATTGGAAACCTTGCTAAATTAAGTAATCTTACCATGTATTCCCAGCTTTACAGAACAGTCCCATCTTGCCAGTTTAGTAGTAGAGTTGTGCAGTGATCATATCCTAGTACTTAAATGTCTAGAGGAGGCCACTCATGCTCCAGGTTTCATACAATATTGCGCTTTTCCATCTAAACGTCTAGAGGAGGCCACATATGCTCCAGTTTTCATGCAATATTGCCCTTTTCCATTTAAACTGTAATTTGTTTTATCAAACTGTAGTGGCAAGGGTATGAAAATGAAGCACAACAGGGGTCTTGGTTGGCCGCAAGAGTAAAAGTTGGGTTGGTATATAGCAGGAATACAGATAGCAGCACTCAGGCAGAAATGCAAAGTAAGAAACCAAGAAACAAGCTAGGATGGAACACAGAAGACTTGACAGAAGATTCGTTTTAGAGATGGGTAGATAAAGGTAGGAAAAGGAATGAAATGGCAAAAGGAAATGGAAGGTAGATAATACAAATGAAGGAGAACAGCTATAAGCCAGTCTATGGATGAGGAAGATGTGCATCAATGTGCATCATTGTGGTGGGACAGCTCCATAATTACACTCCCAGATCTAGAGATGCTTTATTGTGTACAGATAAAGTGCTGGTAAACATTCCATAGGACTCACATTATCAAGGGCAGGGGTGGATCAATGCACAGGCTTCCCTAGGCTATAGCTTCTATTTTATTTTCATATTTCTGTTTATTTGCGCTGCCGGGTCTGGTTGGGTGTACCTGCTGAGAGAAGAAGGGAGGCAAGGCACGTGTTTTAGGATGTGTGCAGATCCAGTGACATCACTAGTGCACGCCAAACCTGACCCGACGTTGAGAGCATGGGTGCACACCAGCCTGGTTCTCCATGCATCTGTACCCAGCAGTAGCCAAGAAGGGGGCCCTGTGTGGATGTAGCCTAGGGGCCCCACATGTCATTAAACCATCACTGATCAGGGGACACACAGAATGTTCTTGCTGGATAATCCATTAATTTGTACACATCTATCTTGTTTGACCAGATACAAAGTTACTTACAGGCATTTAGGGCCTTATTTATCAAAATATGAATTTATGAAAAATATTTATTATTTAAAGGAGAAGGAAAGGATTTTAATGAAAATCACTTTAATATAATAACCATACTTCTGCCTCCCAAACTGCTACTGGATGTGCATTATTTATCCAGCTTGAAGTCTTGAAAGTGAGCTCTCTCTTCAGTAGATTACAGTTGCCATTTTCAAGCTGTTGATGTCACTTCCGCCCGTGTCTCCGTGTTTTAGGGAGAGGGGCTGTGCAGGAATGTCTTTAGTGTAGTCATAGAAAAAACAGATGAGCCATCCGATTGGACAATGGGATTAAGTGGGCGGGGCTAACAAGGGCAGCAGTGAAATGCGCATGTGTTTGCCCGGGGAAATCTCTGATAGAGGAGAAGGGAAGCAGCTCTTGATTGAAACAGGTACTTAATAGCAGGCCCTGACTTTGCCATTTCAAGGGCAAACTAAGCAACAGGACACTGAGCTGGGGGAATATGTTAGAGACTATATTAAGGCTGAGATTTTTAGGGAATGTTGTTTAGAGACTTTCCTTCTCCTTTAAATAAAACCAAACTATAATCCAGGATTGGACATTTTTTAGTATTAAAAAAGCAAGATTTATTCAGATCTTGTAAAAACTTTATAAACTCGTTTTTTTCTGACTTTTCCCTAAAAGTCTGAAATGTTTGTATTTTTTACTGAAAAGCCTTAAAATAGTGTGATTTTCTGGCTAATTCCATCACAGACCACAGAAACTTCCAAATAGGATATGGACCTCTCCCACTGACTTATATACAAACTCAGCAGGTCAGAGATGGAGTATTTTCGGATTCGGACTTCCTTCGTACATCCTCAGGGTATAATAAATCTCGAAAAAATTCAAGTTTTTTTTCCACTAAAAATTCACATTTTATAATTAAAAAAACTCGAACTTTTTGGAGTTTATTGGATTCGGACTTTAGTTAAAATGTTCTGAAAACTTGCTATGATTTCAGATCATGATCTTATCTAGTCAATAAAGGTATCAAATGGATTGTATTCTAGCCTGAGGAATACAATCCTGAGAGTGATATGCCAAACTAATGAACAGTATTGTTGTTTGCAGCAGGAATACATGTTAGGCTGAGGAGGCCCATTCATAAAACAACTATACCTGAAAAATAAGAAGAAAAACAAATCATTCAACCTATTTTGTGAGACAGATTTATTAAGAATCCACTATAGTTATTATGAATGTTGATAGACTGTTCTATGCCCAGGGAATATACAGGCACATTTCTAATTATAGTACAGTGTATTTCGGCTTGATCTCCAAATGAAATTGTCAAATGTTGTGAAGCCTGGAATAGAGATACGTAAAGGTTCTTTCCCAGATTACTACACACAGTAGTCCCCATTCCTTACTTCCTTTGCCTCAGGTATTCATTTTCTCACCAAGGAGATTATTTAAATGAAACTTCTTAGTTAGATATTTTAACATAGATATCCTTTAACAATTTAGCAATGAATTTTAAATAGCCCTAGGGGAAATTCCCACCCACCAATAAGGTACAGATAAATTCAGGCTCATCTGTAAGAAGAGTAGAGTAAGGAAATTCATTATTTTCTTGGCTGACCCATTTGCAGAAATTACAAGGCGAAGAAGCATGATATTTTATATCGTCTCATCATGGGATGATAGGAATTATTATCATGCAAAAGTTCTACAGGCTATGAGGCATAAACAATATAAATAATAATAACATATGTGTTCAACGCTGTTACTTCTCAATATTCTTGAATTATAATTTCATTCTTTCTGTCTGTCTTGGAATTCAGGCTTAAACATTATGGATTCATTTGTAAAAGAGAATGATTTCATGAACTATACTTTATTTATAACTACACTGTCCATTGGTGTAGCCTCCATCACACAGGAGATGGTCTTGTTCATGTGTCTGAAGAGAGACAATTCCTTTTTTCTCAACTGATCATTTGTCAATCTTCAATTTTTTATGGTGAAAATTCATTGAGTGGGTGTATTTCATGGAAATTCTTCTCTAATCTAATGATATCCAGCAGGACCATAACTCACCGTTGTCAGAGGGGAAGACAGATAGGAGATGGGGGTTTATGAAGACTTACCAGTTGATGAAAGAGAGATATAAAGAAGGTGGGTGAATTGAAGAAGAATAGAGAGATGTAAAACAAGCTCAATAGTGACATTGAAGGTGAATAAATTAAATAGATGACTGAGTAGAAAATAAGAGGCTAAATCAAAGCGGTGGAGGCTGTAACAAAAGAAGTAGGAATATTTGAAGAAAGAACATTTTGTATGCCAATAATTTGCCACTTATAAGTCAAAGGAACCCTAAGGTCATTTATAAAATCCAAATTTTTCAGATTTTTTTTAAATAAAAAAAGTCAGACAAAACTAGAATCCACAATTTGCCCTTATTGATTAATAAAAAAAACTAGAAAAAACCTTATTGGGAAAAGCCACGACTTTTTTTTTACAGATTGTCGCACGAAAACCGCAACTTTTTTTGGATTGTAGTGGGAAAAATCCTTATTTATCGGATTTGACGCCCGAAAAGTCAGTGAAATCGGAGGAAAAAACCGGATTATCGTTCAAAGCCCGATGCAGACAATAATATCTTCAAATTCCAAATAGGACCTCTGCCATTGACTTCTACATGAGCTCGACAAGTTGAAGATGGAGTATTTTCCAGATTCTGACTTTTTGCATCCTCGGAGTATAATGAAAAATGAAAAATGTAAGTTTATTTTTCCGACTAAAAATTCAGATTTTATAGTAAATTTTTTTTGGCGTTTTTAGAATTCAGACTTTAATAAATAAACCCCTTAAATGTATGAATTCCTCCAAATAATTTACTGTCATGAGAAAAGATGTTGAATACCTATCAGTGTCGGACTGGGCCGGAAAAAACCCAGTGGGCCCCGGCCCAGACCTGTTCCCCCACTGCCCTTTAAAGCGCTAGTTTTTGGGTGGGTGATTATGTATTGTATGTGTTGTCCATGAGATGATACATGGTATTACTTCTACATTCTTCCAAGATGCTTTTTCCCCAGCCAGTGGAAACCAAGATATTTAGCAAACAGATGCTTGGATATTTCAGCAGGCAATAGAGATAGAGAGAAAGACAGATAGAGACAGGAGAGAGCAATTTATTGTTAGTGTGCCTTTAAGGCCCATGGAGGGTGTACATATGGAAATGAGAAAAATGACTGCATGCCACTTGCTCACTATGGTAACCCAGCGCCAGTTTTATGAAAGGGATGAGCACGTTCCTACCAAAGGAGACAGATGCACAGGGCTGGTTAGAATACTGACATCTGAAATGATAGAATGGAGGGACATGTTGTTAGAAGAGAATAAAAAAGGAATCTGACAGAGCAGCGCCAAAGCGAATAAAGAGAGCAAAGGGGTTTCAGAGAGAAAGGAGAGAATAAGTAAGTGAGCAAATGACACATAAAGGGCACCGTAAGAAAGAAATCAGGCTAAAATGACTGGCTGAAGCGATGGCATTCAGAGGCAGCTGCAGGGTGGACTGACAATGAATCTGCAATTGTTTTCTATTTTACAAAGTATTTTCTTGCATTTAATTACTGTGTACCCTGGTGCCCCCTTTTTTGTTTTCTATGCCTTCTAGGGGGTCTTTATCGTTAATTCTGTCATTATATTTTTATTTATAAAAAATAAAAAAAATTACCAGTATCACAAAGAGTAAGTTCCTATTCAGTCCTTGCGATCTACACAAGGTGCTTGAAGCTCAGTGAAATTTTGATTTTTCCAAAGCTGAAACCAGATGGGTAGTGATCTTACCACTCCCTTGCCATGTATTAAAACTCATACTAATAATTTAGCCGCATGAGACACAAGTTTATTTACCCTGGAGCAATCTTAAAATAGTAACCCACAACATTTCTGTGTCTAACAGTAGATTGAACAAATAAGATTGGTGGTTGCTTACTTTGGGCTCCTGCTCTGGGGATAATGTGCCTGGCGTTGCTAACTTACTGTCGCCTAGTACCAATTCTGCAAAGCTTACAATCGAAATATATATAATTATATATAAAAGAGACCATTTACTAGTCCCCCAGTCAAATGTTCAAGAGTACTAAGTGGCACAAGATCTCATTCCCCTCCCTGCCCCTCATGAATACAACAGTTTTGAAGGATAGGCGGGGGAGCAAATCCCAAAATCTCATACAAGCAGGTTTGGCCCTCAACACTGCCTCAGGAACCACCTTAGAGGGATCCCTCCAAAATCTGGGAACTACTACTGTAGACAAATCCTGTTGGATCATATGAGTCTCTGTTATGTAGTATGCTGCCAATTTTAAGTCATGAGAAATAGAGAGGTTTGATGCACATTCCCTGGTCCTCTGTTTCAGGTCCTGTTCAGCAGTATCTGTTATGATGATCATAACGTTGAGACGCCACTATACCACGTTAAGATAACCCCAAATGGTGATTCTAATTATTAACCTTGTTTTCATATTTTTCATAGGCTGACACTTCCCTGCATGGTAGCATTTCGTCGGATAAGTGTCTACTGACTTGGTAGTTCCTGATAGGTTTCAGTCACAGGCTTGCTCCTCCCCCAAGATTAGCATTTATAAGGAATGAGATTGCCAAAACCACAACATTGGTTTCTCTGGCTTAATTCTGTGGATTTTAAAGGAGAACTAAAGCCTAACTAAAGAAGTAGCTAGAAATGTTGTACATTATGTTTTTGGCTTCTGTGCCAGCCCAAGGCAACCACAGCCCTTTAGCAGTAAAGATCTGTGTCTCCAAAGATGCCCCAGTAGCTCCCCATCTTCTTTTCTGTTGATTCACTGCACATGCTCTGTGCTGCTGTCACACAATATACAGTACACATAGAATAGAAATGTCACAATATAAGGCTGATTAGTAATTAATACAGATAATTACTACATGGCAGCTCAGAAACCAGTGCAATTAGCATCAGAATTTAATAATCAGCAAACCTGTAGCATCAGCTTATATTACAGGGGAACCTCAATTTCTGCTGGATAATTAGTGACGAGCCCTAAGCTTAGCTTCTCAACAGCTGCTCAGAGCCCACTGAGCATGTGAGTGTCACTAACACTTTCCAAGGCTGGTGCAATCAGTTCAGTATATAAAATATGACATTTTTAGCTATATTAATTTTTAGGGTTTACTTCTCCTTTAAAGGAGAGAGCCTGCCCAGACACACACCTATTAAGACCGCCAGGCATAAGACCACCATTTAATGGATGGTTGTGGGGGTTCTACAACAACAAGGAAGCTTGGCCATTCTTTGTGCAATGTGGGAGCACTCTAAGACAAAGCAGGTTAGGATTAAGCCTCCCCAATGCGTTGGTCTTGGAAATCTCTTTACTATAAAAACTAATTGAAGGGGAGGATTACGCTGTGACTGGTACCAATGGCCAGGTCAGGAGACACTTATCCTAAGAAATTCTACCATGCTGGGAGGTTAGTTAGGACCACCATGTTTTGTGTTGAAGTGGTATGGTGACTTGTCAATTTTATGGGCATAACTTTGTAATTAAAAACCTGTCTTTTTGAAGAAACATGCACTTGTATACTAAATAACTAGTTAAACATCAGACCAGGGAATATGCCTTTGTGTATGTTTGTAGCTAATTTGACCAGATCCGTTATACTTCCATTGTTCTTCCATATTTTTATTTTGACATGGGGTGCTCTCACAACCCCCCTTTTTAGCTCCAACCCAATCCAATCAGCAGAAGAATGTAGGTTAACAGGCAATAAAAAGTGAGGGAGCACTTCCCCAATGCCACTGCATCCACCATGTACCATCTTCGTCACTACCTGTGAATTCAAAGGTCGTCTACTAGTAACTTATCAAATCATATACACCGATTTTTAATTAATCACTTTTAGATTGTAGGCTTTAATGAGCAGGAGCCTTTTTACCTCTGGTATGAATCATATTGACATGTAGTCTGTTTGTCGTTGATGTGTATAGCCTTCCAGCAAAGCATAGCTAGGAGATGCAAAGAGTGGAAAAAAACCTTGAAAAACCTTTTGTGAGCAGCTGTAACGGCATATTGAGGAGCAATGTCAAGAGGATCCACGTTGAGAAGGAGTCAAGACTGTGGAGGAATGGGAGAAGCAGATTTATGTATCATGTAGATATGCAAAAACCCAGCAGCAATAAAGGTGAAGGTGACATTGGAGGATGGGGAGTGACGGATGTGCTACCCATGGAAAGAATAACGCTTGGCACTGATACTATCATTCCTATTGCAAAGTAACGATTGAATAAAAAGAGCCCATCCAGACTTCAAAGCACTTGAATTCATGATAAATCTAGAATTTAAATTACAGATGCAAATGTAAGACATTTGTATGTAAGCAATAACACGAAATAAAATGAGCATTCGAATGTTAGCTCTAGGGCCATGTTTAGCTCCTGTATCAGCATTTTTATGTTACTTTTTTGCATAATATATTGGTGCTTTATAAATATGCTTTCATTATAATGATTCTTACGTGTACTTTAACAGGGTAAACTGAAAGAAGCCTAAAATCAGGGGATGTAAAATTGAGGTATTGCACGTGTTATCCAGAATGCTCGGGACCTTAATTTTCCATAATTTGGATCTTCATACCTTTAAAGCAGGAGTTTTGTTTGTATTGGTTTTTACAAACTGCATTGGAAACAACCGATTGAGCAGTGAATATCTAAAATATACTAATGAGAACCTGTAGCTTTCTAGTCTCCTACATATATTCATAAGTTTGGCTCCAGGCTGTTTCTAATAAGTCTTTTAAACATACAAGAGTATTTTTGTTCCATTTGCTAACATTCTAAAAACCTAGAGCTTATTGCATCTCACCATTTTATTAATTTCTAGATTTAGTTTACAATGTTCACTTGTGTAAAATAAAGTCATTGTATGAGCCAAATATGGTATGGCCCATTCCTTAACAAGCTACTATTTCAACTGCTAAATTGCTGCTGGGTCTCCAGGGAAAGCGACTTAACAACAACCTGCCTTTAAGCACCTTTGCCAAACTTGTGATTTTATTTGTTTACTGGTTTAATGCTGTTTTTTTAACTACATGTGGGTATTTAGAAGAAAATTTTACTTTCATGCTTGCATAATCAAGCATTAGGAAAAATAGGTCTGCTCTACTGCATATATATATATATATATATATATATATATATATATATATATATATATATATATATATATATATTTATATATATATTTATGCATGTCTGTGTTATGTTTTTCTCAATATTTGCCTAAAAATTATATCTTATATATTCATCACAAGATCTTCACCTTTTTTCTATTTTCTTCACCTTGGACTAGAGAAATCCATTATTTTCTTCAGGAGGCCAAAACATTTTAAAATATCAAAAAAAAAAATATATAGAAAGGCTTTGCTGCTTCTTAAGTACAAGTCTAAAGCATGTTTAAGGATTGACAGATAGGAGCCAATGTGATGTATAAATGTAAGTTTTAATAAAGTGCATAAACCCCGCCGAGAGATATAACAGCGCAGCAAAAAACAGGTTCAGGTAAAAGGTCAATGGCAGGCAGACAAACGTATCAAGGACAGGACAAAGATCGGGACAGGCAGAGTACATGTAGGTCAAAACCGAGAGATCCAAAATCAAAGAGAACAAGGACCAGACAGGAACAGGACAGGAAAGGGACAGGAACAAGACAAGATTACCAGATCAGATTCAGGAACATGAGCCAAAACATTTGTCGGAACGGGGCAGGAGCAGGAGCAGAAACAGGCACAGAAGCAGAAACAGGAGCAGGAACAGGGGCAGGAGCAGAAACAGGAGCAGGAACCCGAATATCACAAAGAATGGCTTGGAGATGGCAGGAAAGCCAATAATCCAGCAATAGACTGACAGGGAATTAGTCTTAAATAGCCTTTAAATGAGCAATTGCCCTCAAACCTCTGCAGAGAGATATAACAGAACAGCAAAAAACAAGTCCAGTTTCAGGCCAAAGGTCAAGGGCAGGCAGCAGACAAATGTATTAAGGACAGGCCAAAGGTCAGGACAGGCAGAGTTCATGCAGAGTTGAAAAAAAGACAAAGTTCAAAACCGGGAGATCCAATAGCAAAGAGAACAAGGACCAGCCAGGAACAGGACAGGAACAAGACAAGATTACCAGATCAGATTCAGGAATAGAAGCAGAAACAGGAGCAGGAACAGGAGCAAGAGCAGAAACAGGAGCAGGAAAAGGAGCAGAAACAGGAACAGGAACCCGATTATCACAAAGCATAGCTTGGAGACGTCAGGAAGGCCAATAATCAAGCAATGAACTGACTGTGAATCAGACTTAATAGCCATCAAACAAGCAATTGCCCTCAGCTGGATAGAGGGCGTGTACTAGTGAAAACTGACATGGAAGCAGCACAGCCAAGCTACCATCACACAGTCTCCTGTGGCTGAAGCTGGATGAGCAGTGTCCGGAACACAACAAGCCCCTGGTTCGAAACCACAGACTTCCTGACAGCATGTGGACTCCCCTTTACTGTAATTGCCTATTCAAGCCACATCCATTATCGCTAATACAGGTGACATTATATAATACAATAACATTCATAACAACTCTGTGCTTCCTACTTTGTGGTAACAGTTTGGGAAAAGCTCCATGCACCATGCACAAAGTAGAGTCCATACAGAATAGGTTTGTAGAGCAGAGATGGGAGTGGAAGAACTTGACTGGCCTGCAAAGAGCCCTGACCTCAACATAAATGAATCCCTGCGGAATGAATTGATACACTGATACAAGAGCCTGATTTTCCCTGTTTGCCCTGTTTAGCTAAAGAAACATGAAAAATCATAGACTTTCTGTGATAAAATAAAAGCACAAACCCTTTTCATTTCATTCATGTTGGACAAGGGGATATACTTCTCCTTTACTACCCTTAGTTTTCGGATGAGATGTTAGACTGGTAGATGTCCACATATTTTTGGCCATAGTAGAATCACAATTTTATACAAGGTCCAGGTAAGTAAAATTGGGGGTCTACTGTACTGTATGGGTTTTGATTGCATTTCCATTGTGAAATAGACAACTGCATTTTGAAGGAAATATATGGATTTCTTATAAATTCCTACTTCAATGAAAATTAATCTTTTGGCGTTTCTGTTTTGATGGTTTATAAACAGAAGTCTTTATTTTACTACCTCGACAGCAACAAATGTTTATAGAGCTACCTCTCTATTATGGCCCCTTTATAATACCTCCCTCATGTCTACCCTTAATATATGTGGATATGGGTGAGTGCAGAGGGTGTCTTGATGTTGTCTCTATGTATATATATATATTATAAATTAGATTGTTTGAATGGAAAAATACTAACCACGTGATAGACATGGGTCTCTTTAGGCCTTTAAAATGCAAAGCCAAAATCAAGACCTACTGTACCTTGTGAATTTGTATCAATAATTGGCTACACCTTCATAACTGAGAAAAGAGGGAGGGAACAGCCTGTATCCTTATTCCTGGCTTTGAAATACTGTCTGAATTCAGAGCCAGGAATATAACAGATAAGCACTTCTGGCAGTGAGTTTTTACATCTCTCACACAATGTTTATTAATTAATAAATTACCTGTTTTCCAAGCTGGTATTGATTTCCAGTTGCCCTTTTATCGTGTCCTCTTTATAGTGCTGCACGTCCCCTAAATACACAAGGCATGCAGGAGAATAAAAACCCTGGGATAACAGAAGTGGTGATCACCTTTTACAATTGCTCTAAGTCCTTCCTAGCCCCCATGTCTGTGAATGAATCTGCCCAAATACAGACATTGGTCTTTAAAATTCAGTTTATTTATTTATTTAAGATTAGTAAATGGAAGAGACTCAAAGAAACCAGAACTCAGATTTGCAAGTATTAGATGCAAAAGATTGTAAAAACGTGTGTGCAAAACACCATGCATAGATCACTTGTACTGACCAACTCACCAACCTCTTGGGTGTTGCTCTTAATGGCCTCAAAGCAGGTGCATCATTTTAAGTTCCAGGCTTGGAGGCTTTAATTGCCTAAAAATTAGATGTACTGCCAAACAGAGCCACCTCTAGGCTGCTCTAAGTCCACATAAAGGCTACTAATAGCAAATCACAGCCCATATTTGGCATCCCCAGGATTTTTTGGAATGCTTATATGGCTCTCCAGCTTTTTTTCATTTAAATGTGGCTCAGGGGTAAAAAAAAAGTTGGGGACCCCTGTTCAAGAACCAATGTGCCCTCATCCTAGGTCAGGATTTGTTTGTATGTGTATGTATGGGGGGCCTTACAGCTGCAGATAGGACCACTATATGGGGTTTACCTTGACATAGTATGTTGGCGATTTTATGATTAGAAACAACTAGTCCAAGGGTAGATGTAGAAGAAGTGGGCAGAAAAATACTATGAGAGCATGATCATGGAGTTCTTTCTACATACAGACTGCATGGAGGTGATAGCCTGTGCCCCACCTCTGTTTCACTCCAATTCCGAGTCATCAAGCAGATATTATTTTATATTCCAATGAACTGGACAAAAACACATGAATCCCAGTTCTAAAAACATTCAGGGGGTTATTGATTAAAGTCCGAATGTAAAAAAATTCAAATTTGAGGTTTTTTTACTATAAAAATATTTAGTGGAAAAAAAAACTAAATTTTTTTTGAGATTTATTTTACCCTGAGGATGGAAAAAGTCAGAATCTGAAAATCGTCCATCTCAGACCTGCCGAGGTTGTATATGTCAATGGAAGAGGTCCCTATCGTATTTGGAAGTTTATGTGGTCTGCGCTGAAATTAGCCCAAAATAAAACTATTTCGGGCTTTTCGGGCAAAAATTCGTAGTATTCTGACTTTTCAGGAAAAAGACAAAAAAAAATAGAGTGATTTGGGGGAAAAAATCTGAAAAAAATATACGATTCGGATTTTCACTCAATTTTATTGAGTTTTTCCCGATCTGATTAAATCGTGCTTTTTAAATTATAAATAAGGTCAAATCGTGGATACTAGTTTGCTCTGACTTTTTTATTAAAATTCTCAGTAAAATGTCTTAATGATGTGAAAGACAGAATCTTGGGTCACTGATAAAGCAGAGATATACAAGGCATGTGCCTATGCATTTATAGATATCAAGGACTCCATGGCTTATATGGTGGATACATTCAAATCTCAATGGAGTTGCGTAGAGACACCAATATTCATTTTCTCTGCCACTGACTGTGCAGCCATGGAGACGCAGTAGGATTTACAGTCAAGGACACATGGGTCTCTATAAATATACAGCACCTATTTGTGACAGAGATGAATCTACATCCTATTCCATGTCCTGAAACAAGCTTTGTTCCTGGCTCCCTTTATTTCCTACTGGTGTTTCGTTTCATTATAGTTTTCCCATATATACAAATCTCTCTGTAACTGTGGGATCTCCTTGGCTTATTATAAAACCAACTCCAGAAAATAGAGTATTTGTTGGAAATGAATGTAACCTTGTGAATATCAATGCCACCTGTAAAGTCAAACAGTTCTGCAACCCAGATTCCCACCAGATGCATTCAGCACATGCCTAAGGGTACGTGGAATTAAAGAGCCGCCAACCGATGTAATGAAATGGAAACATTTGTTTAAGAAATTGTCAAATCTCTCCAGTCCTGTGGTTCTTCTCAGAGACGCAGTGGTACATGCTGCAATTATGATTTTTTTTTTTGCTCAAATGCTCCAAATATGCATATTGTTTTCTTGAACTACAAGATAAGATGTAACATAAAACTTGCACATTCCATGCTTTGAGCATAAATGACCCTTCCTGGGCGATAAAACTCTAAAATCTTTGATTTGCCAAGAATATGAATGATTCCCTGCACGTCTTATAGACTCTAAATTTTGGGGAGATCAATTCATGCTGAGTACATGCGATTAAAGGTTGTGATCATAGTCCCTTTGCCCATAACTAATATTCCCAGCTATTAGGTATGAACAATGCAATGTTCTCCTGGAACTACAGGCAGGGGTTCCTATTGCTCAAGCTACATACCAACATGCCTGGATTGCTCCAGCATCTAGAATAATATAAAAGTGCCACTAGACACCACAAGACACAAAAAAGGTCATCGTTGACCTTAACCTTTCCGGTTGGCCAGATGCCTCACAACCCTAAACCTTGCTTCTCTAATTCTGTTTCATTGTGGGATTGTTATTTATTAATATGTTTATTAGTCACCTAGACAGTAGTTTTTTTTAGAATGCACAGATTGCCACCAGTTTGGCTTAGACAACAGAATAACACGGGCAACTCATTAGTCCAACAATAACTAGAGGAGAGCAGAGTGAGTATTTCTGTCTTTTATGCTTATACACTTTAGGTGGGGGATATTAATGCTTATAAATCAAGTGATGTCAAATTTGGCCATCAGAAGATGTTAAACGTTATATTGGTGGCTGCTTCAATTTGCAGAGATTTACTTAAGTTGAAGGCCCCAGCCGTGCACTTCTCAGGTCCCATTCTTCTTAGATTTGGTCATTGATTACAGTGTGCAGGCCAATACCTGCCAACATGTGGATATTAAAAATAGGTATTTAGATCATAACATGATCTGACCTGACAATAACTTATAATTAGGTGAACTGGTGAGCCAACCTGAGCCTCACCGGCTTTCTGGTGGTTCCTGCCTACCTGCCCATGAACCACTGGATCGAATGCTTCCACTGTATATTTAATGCAATGATTGGAGACCCTGCCCTAAATCCCTGCACCCAGTGGGCCCCTCAGGCAGAATCTGTAAGAAGCAGACATAGCAGGGCAAGATGGTGACAGCAGGACAATATGGCAGCAGTAACGCTGTGTTGTCAAGTCTTTTATCCTTCAGTTTGTGTTGAAGCACAACCCCAGCACCCACCCCATAAAGTCTGTTTCGTATACAACAGAAGCTCTGTCTGGAACAAACCAAATTGCTAAACAAAGAAAAGAAAAAGACTTGTAACCATAGTTGTAACCTACTGAATTAATACATTGCATTAAAATGCCATATTGGAATTTAAACATCATAATAACGAGGCTTTATTGCTTTCCTCCTGTTTATATGGGCCTTCTGTTTCTCATTGAGGAACAAAAGTGGTGGGCTAAATGGAACACGTCCAATTGACGGACTCACCTTTACGCGTTTGAGAAATGGCACAAATAAATGTTCTTTTAATCAAAAAATTGAGTAGGAGTTTGCAGACAGGTTGGCCAGATGACTGGCAACCCATTTGCACTGACATATTTTAGGCAGAGCTCTGTTAAGAAAAAGCCATGTGGCCAATGTTAGTAAACATTATCCTGCACAGTCTGGTGTGACACCATCACTGGCGGGAGGGTGATTAGCTGGCAGATCACATGAACTGGACACACAAGAAGAAAGGGCTGCCCGTGAAAAACAACTAAAGGCCTATAATCTAGCAGCTGCTCCTGTTTCCATGGCAACTAGCAAAAGCGAACAATGAGGTGGAAATTCAGCATGTGATCTTTATACTAAACTGCTGTGAGCCAACCAAGCATCCCCCCCCCACACACACACACACAATGTCTCCACTCATTGCCCTAACTTTCGCATACTTTTCTTTACCTCCGGCCACTGAATAAAAACAGGGAAAAAAGGAAATTTTAAATTGTATTGATGGTCACTAGGTCAAATCACAATTTATTCAGCAAATGAAGTCTCAGTCTTCATTATCTGGTTTCCTCCTACCCTCCAAAAACATAAAGACAGGTATATTGGCTCCTAATAAACTGAACCTACTGTGTGTGATTAGCGCAGGGGTCTTAGACTGTAAGCTCCATTCCAAATCTTACTCTATCTGACCTTTGTGCTAAGCTTCCAGGAATATACAGAATAACAAATATGCATTCGCCTCAAATATCAACCAAATGTTCCTCCATTCGCTAGTCCTAACACTGACTGGCTCTCTCCACCAGATCCCCTTTGTCCAAGCCTAATGGCATTGATTCTATAATTAACACCTCATTAGGATGAATCTAAGAGGCTGATCATAACTCGACCAACTTCATTACATATTCAAGTAATGACTTCATAAAGACAGTAGTAATTCTATTGTGTGTGAATGGGATAGTGGTTTTAGGCTGTAAGCTCCAATCCCAAATCTTACTTTTACCTTCATGCTAAGCTTCCAACCAGTAAGAAGAACAAATATGCATTCTCCTCACATGTTCCTCCAGGCTGAGCTCCCCCAATAACTGCTTTGCTAGTCCTAACACTGGCTGGTCCTCTTTACTAAAGCCTCTTTATCCAAGCTTTCTCATTTTATAACTAGCGCTTCATTAGGATGGATCCAAGACACTGATCCCAATTTAACTTTATTATAAACCCAGGGATCACCTGATACTGACAGTAGAGGTTCTGCCCTTATTATTATCTTGTATGATAAGCTCTAGTGAGGTGCGAATTCACTGTGAATTTTCACATTTCGCCGCCGGCGAATAAAATCGCTAAACTGCAGAAAAAATTTGCCAGCATCAAAAAAATTTGGATGTGCGTAATAGTCGAATAGTCGAATAGTCGCTCGCGTCAAAAACTTTGGCGCATCAACATTATTCGGACGCCTATTGACTTTAATGTGGACATCAAAATTCGGGTTTTGTGAATTTTTCTGTTTCACAAATATTTCTCTGTTTCGCATATGGGACAAATTCACCTATCACTGGTAGGCTCCTCATTCTACTGAATAATATGTCCTATATATTTTTTCTTTTTCCTCATTACTTTAAGGCACAGAAAAACTATAGTAAATGGGTTTCATACTTCATAGTGTGCACAGACAAATAACTAAGGCAACACAGTGTCATATGAAAGATGGTTTCGCTGTAGAATATACAGTATGGAGAAACAAAATTGTATAATATTGACCTCTTTTGGATTTCATTGTACTTTCTGTGTAAAACAAGGGCATCTGATAAAAAGATTCTACATTTTATTCCAACCTCAGGGCCAGGCCAGTCTATAGATGACTATTATTTTTACTTGGCACAGAATATAGAGCAGTGATCCCCAACCAGTGGTTCGTGAGTAACATGTTGCTCTCTGACCCCTTGGATGTTGCTCCCAGTGACCTCAAAGAAGGTGCTTCTCTATGAATTTCTGTCTAGAAGACAAGTTTTAGGTGTATGAAAAACATGTTTACTGCCTATAGACTGACAGTCCACATAAGAGCTACTAAAAGCCAATCACAGCCCACATTTTTTTTTTAGTTTGCTCTCCAACTTTTTATTATTATTATTTTATTATATTTGCATGTGGCACATGGGTGAAAAAAAGGTTGGGGACCTCTCATATAGGATATAAGCTCCCAAACAATCAAGATTATCTGGTCACATGGGTATGATAGGTGTTCATATTTTCATAGCTGCTGCTTATGTTATTACTTTTTTTTATTTTACCTCCAATCAGAATGGAAGGTAAGAAAAGTATGTAGTGGTAAAACTACACCTGGGTTGGAGGGATGTTACAATATGTAGGAAATAACAAGATATTATAAAAATGGATAAATATTATACTGAAGCAAAAGGGAAAACTGATTTGTTGTATTTGACATTACATCTTGCTTGGCTTTTCCAAAAAAGCAAAAGAAAAAAACGCTTCTCGAAAAACGACCCCCTCCCTCTGAATGCAGCAAGTTTTAGGCATTTGACCGTGGCATTCTTGGTTGGCAGCTGCACAATGCTGAGTAATGTGTCTGCCCTTTGCTCACAGCTCTAAGAGGGCACAATCCTGCCAACAATGAATGTGGAGTTCAGCATCCTTTAATGAATTCCAAGACCAAGGCAATCTACATTCAAACACCATTCTACCTTTTGGTCCACTCTTTTTTTCTTTGCTTGAAATGCAAAAGATTGACCGGCTGCAGAACCAGAGCCTAGATCTTTTTAGTAACATCCAATCTAAAGCAGGGATCCCAAACCGTTTTCACCAGTGAGTCAAACTCAATTTTAGAAAGAGTTGGGGAGTAACACAAGCATCAAAAAAGTCCAGTGGGTGCCAAATAAGTGCTGTGATTGTCCATTTGGTAGCTCCTGTGTGGACTGGCAGCCTACAGTAGTCTCTGTTTGGCAGTACAACTGGTTTTATGCAACCAAAACTTGCCTCCAAGTCAAGAATTCAGAAATAAGCACCTGCTTCGGAGCCACTGGGAGCAACTGGCAGTTAGACAGGTTAAAAAAAAAGTTAAAAGGTTAAACTTGATGGACGTGTGTCTTTTTTCAACCTAACTTACTATGTAACTATGTAACTTCCAAGGGGTTGGTGAACATGTTACTCACGAGCCACTGGTTGGGGATCACTGATCTAGAAAAAGGCAGAGTGGGGTGAACTTTTATTTCCATAACAGGTTAACTAGGCACCTATCAGGCGGTATGGTCCAGTTTCTTTGGGCACCAATATTCATGGATAAATTGAAAAAGATTGATCATAAACATTTGATTGATTCCTGGTAATGGATGGGGGTGTACATTGTCCTGTATGTTGCATTGCACATAGTATGAATCATGAGCTCTATTAATGCAAGTAGTCTGGTGTTCAGGTAGCAAAAACTGACACCAGTTGGGTGCTAAACTTTTTATCTTGCTGGCCAATGCCCTTTATATCCCTTTTGTAAACCAGTTGCAGCTAATTCTCAAACTGTGGGGCTGGCACTCCTTGGGAGACACAGAGTAGTGTCTGGGGGACAGTCTGTAGACTAAAAAGGGTCCAGAGACCTGTGTTGCCCCAAAGAAAAGTGCTGCCTCTGTCCTTGAAAGTCTGGACTGTGAGAAGGTGTAGGGTGCAACAGGTTCATGCTCTTATCACCTGCCCTATGGCATTTTAATGGATTTTGTAAGCAGTGCAAGGTGTAGAGTGCAGCCAAACCTCATAGGGTAGTGTTTTTTGAGGGTGCAAAAGTGAGCCCCTTGGTACTCTTTCACTTTTATCTGGGGGATAGGTAAATGTCCTCTTTTGTGTCACACAGAGGAAATATACTGTATGTACCCCAGTTAACCAGTATAGGTGTGGTTCTAAAAGCCACAGTAAGAACTGGTCAGTATCTACAGTGTGAAGAACCTGACTGGCCGTACAGCAGATTTTATGTTTCAGGGTTTTTAAAAGAGCCATGAAGATGTGGAATTGTCTCCCTGAATCAGTGGTACAGGCTGATACATTAGATAGGTATAAGAAGGGGTTGGATGGTGTTTAGCAAGTGAGGGAATACAGGGTTATGGAAGATAGCTCATAGTACAAGTTGATCCAGGGCATTTTGGAGTCAGGAAGGAATTTCTTCCCCCCTGAGGCAAATTGGAGAGGCTTCAGATGGGGTTTTTTGCCTTCCTCTGGATCAACTGGCAGTTAGGCAGGTTATATATAGACTTGAAAGGTTGAACTTGATGGACCTGTGTCTTTTTTTCAACCTAACTTACTATGTTACTATGTAGGGTTCCCAATGCATAATCTTGCTGGTTATAAAGATATGGCAGCAATTATGCAGTGTGGGCTCTGCTAATTTGTATTTAACATTATATATTTAAAGCATTATGTAACCTTGTTTGGAAGTGCTGGTCATTTATCCATTTGGTCTTTGATGAGCTGAGAAGCAATATTTAATCTGCCCCTTGTGTGTGTATTAAGTACCCCCTTATTTTTTATTTAAAACCTACAGTATTTTCTCAACCCAATTTTATGGTCTTAAAAGTAACACATCCAGTTACGAAGCTATACATGCAGCATTTCACAAACTGTATCTGAAGACAGACTCCACAAACGGCATCGATATTAATATTCACTGTGAATCACACACATACACTTCCTTCTACAGGACCTGACCTCAAAATGTCAATGTAATCATGTTACATTCAAAGCAGGACAGGGTTGTTTAAGTTCTGCTTGTAGAACAAGGAGTTTATATCTGTCTAAACATCCATAATTTGCTGTGTGGCGTGCCGGTGTAGTGATCACGACCATTATCTGTTTCATCTCAAGTGAATGGTCGTTATGTAGCTGTGAATAAAGCAAAACATACATACACAAGCAACGTATGGATATATGCATGTGCCTTGGCAAAGAGCTGAATATTGTTTAGAATGGAAAACCTTGATGGCCAGTGCTCTTGATTGCCATGTGCTGGGAATCACTGGCCACATACACAACATGGTCATGAGAAATGATTCATGGAAGATGCATTTAGAATGACGGTGCCCATTTCTTTATGGTCCCCTTGGCTCAAAATAAAGTGACAGACTAGATAAAGACAGATATAGTAATAGATCGATATATAGAAACATAAAATTGGTCACAGTGCATGTTAAGGGACCTTAGACTGTTAGCTCTGCTGGAGCAAAGATTGATGTGAATGATGTATAGTCTCCTTTTATGTGTTGGTGCTATATAAATAACAGATAAATTAAGAGAGAGAGAAAGAGAGAGATAATAAATAGATAGATAGATAGATAGATGATAGACAGACAGACAGATAGATAGTGTATTAATGTGATGGGAACCAAAGACTGTCAGCTCTGTGGAGCAAAGATTGATGTGAATGATGTCCATTTAATCTCCATTTATGTGTTGGTGCTATATAAATCACAGATAAATTGAGAGAGAGAGAGAGAGAGAGAGAGAGAGAGAGAGAGAGAGATAGATAGATGATAGATAGATAGATAGATGATAGATAGATAGATAGATAGATAGATAGATAGATAGATGATAGACAATAGACAGGTTATAGATAGATGGATGGATAGAGGGATAAAGAGGTAGATAGATGCTACATCAGACAGATAGACAGACTAACAAGATAGGTGATAGACAGACAGACAGATAGATAGTGTATTAATGTGATGGGAACCAAAGACTGTCAGCTCTGTGGAGCAAAGATTGATGTGAATGATGTCCATTTAATCTCCATTTATGTGTTGGTGCTATATAAATCACAGATAAATTGAGAGAGAGAGAGAGAGAGAGAGAGAGAGAGAGAGAGAGAGATAGATAGATGATAGATAGATAGATAGATGATAGATAGATAGATAGATAGATAGATAGATAGATAGATGATAGACAATAGACAGGTTATAGATAGATGGATGGATAGAGGGATAAAGAGGTAGATAGATGCTACATCAGACAGATAGACAGACTAACAAGATAGGTGATAGATAGGCAGACAGATAGAAAGATAGATGATAGATAGATAGATAGATAGATAGATAGATAGACAGATAAAAGATAGACAGATAGATAGATAGATAGATAGATAGATAGTGTGTTAATGTGATGGGGACCTTAGACGGTTAGCTCTGCCGGAGCAAAGATTGATGTAAATGATGTATAATCTCCTTTTATGTGTTGGTGCTATATAAATAACAGAATTGAGAGAGAGAGAAAGAGAGAGAGAGAGAGAGAGAGAGAGAGAGAGAGAGAGAGAGAGAGAGAGAGAGAGAGAGAGAGAGATAGATAGAAAGAGATAGATAGATAGATAGATAGATGATAGACAATAGACAGGTTATAGATAGATGGATGGATAGAGGGATAAAGAGGTAGATAGATGCTACATCAGACAGATAGACAGACTAACAAGATAGGTGATAGATAGGCAGACAGATAGAAAGATAGATGATAGATAGATAGATAGATAGATAGACAGATAAAAGATAGACAGATAGATAGATAGATAGATAGATAGATAGATAGTGTGTTAATGTGATGGGGACCTTAGACGGTTAGCTCTGCCGGAGCAAAGATTGATGTAAATGATGTATAATCTCCTTTTATGTGTTGGTGCTATATAAATAACAGAATTGAGAGAGAGAGAAAGAGAGAGAGAGAGAGAGAGAGAGAGAGAGAGAGAGAGAGAGAGAGAGAGAGATAGATAGAAAGAGATAGATAGATAGATAGATGATAGACAATAGACAGGTTATAGATAGATGGATGGATAGAGGGATAAAGAGGTAGATAGATGCTACATCAGACAGATAGGACACCAGGGGCCCACCATAAAACCTTAGACCATTGGGCCACTCTCAGTACTAATAGTCTTCATCTCCTCAATCAACCTCTATTCTCCTAGTTTGTTTTCTTTACATACTATAATCTATTAATCAATCTATTTAGCCTCTTTGTTTTTCATAGAATAGGGAATGGTCATGAAATAGGCCAAAAGTTTAGCAGCAGGGAGTTTTTCCTGGTATCCCTGTGGTCCAGTCCGACACTGGAGAGAGAGATTATATATATATATATATATATATATATATATATATATATATATATATAAAATATATGATTGATAAAGAGGTAGAGAGATAGATGCTAGATCAGATAGACAGACAGACAGACAGAGAGATGGGTGATAGATAGACAGACAAGATATGTGATAGGCGGATAGAGATAGATTTAAACATACATAGATAAAGTGATAATAAACATAAATAGATAGACAGCTAGATAGATACTGTACATACATTCAAATAGAAAGATACATAAATTCATACACAGATACATACATACACAACTTTATATAGATAGATAGACAATAGATAGATAAATAGATAGATGTAGACGGACGGACGGACGGTGGATAGACAGATAGATATATGAATAGATAGATAATGTATGGATGGATAATAGACAAACTTTTTTTTTCTATTTCAGAAGAACATTTTCTTCCCATGTTGCACCAGGGATAAGGCCGCTCTCTCTTCCCTTTAAGCACGTGGGCAATTCAGTTAATTGTGTAGAACAGTCGTGACATTTAATCCCCCCCCCAGGATCGAGGTCTTGGGAAGGGAACATGAAGGGGAGAAGGCTAGGCTTTCTGTAGATACAGTAAGATGGATCTCAGGGCTTCATACGCTTTATTACTTTTCCTCACTTGTAAAGGAAATCTCTTCACGCTTGGGCGGCGACGGTTACCTGATCCTTGCGGATATTGACACTACATACTACAGGCCAGTAAGTACCACTTCATCGTTTCCAAATATAATACAGCCCCTTTTTCATTGTTCACTTACAAATCCACTCATGTAAAGCACATTTTGGGGATGTCGGGGACATTTGGCTCCTATTAGAATGGAGCAATTAAAGCGCCGCCGTCATTAAACTTTGCGGAAAGCTCAATTTCCCATGAAGGGGAATTAGAATTCAGCAACAATAAATCCACAGGGATGGGGACCATGGTTAGGGCTAGGGAGGTTCAATTTAAAAGCCCCAGGGGAACACACGTGGGGTATTTATCTAAGCTTGTACAGGTATGGGACCTGTTATCCAGAATGCTCAGGGTTTTCCGGATAACGGATCTTTCCTTATTTTGGATCTTCATACCTTCAGTCTACTAGTAAATCATATAAACATTAAATAAACCCAATAGGCTGGTTTTGCTTCCAATTACGATGAATTATATCTTACCGTAGTTGGGATCCAGTACAAGTTAATGTTTTATTACTACAGGTATTGGATCCGTTATGCAGAACCCCATTATCCAGCAAGCTCCAAATTAATCAAAGTCTGCCTTCCAAAGACTCCATTATTATCAAATAATCCAAATTTCTAAGAATGATTTCCCTTTTCTGTGTTATAACAGTGCATATAATTAATGGATTTATTGGAAACAAAACCCACCTATTGGGTTTATTTAATGTTTACATTATTTTCTTGTAGACTTAAGGCATGAAGATCCAAATTACAGAAAGATCCATTACCTGGAAAACCCCAGGTGCTGCTATTGACAAGCTGAAACTTTAGGCTGGTGCAATAAGTTCCCTATATAAAATGTAATTTTAGCCACATTCATTTTTAGGGTTTAATTCTCCTTTAAGTATAATATAGAATGGGCAATTCTAAGTAACTTTTCAATGAGTCTTCATTATTTATTTGTTATAGTTTTTTTTAATGATTTGGCTTCTACTGACTCTTTCCAGCTTTCAAATTGGGGTCACTGACCCCATCTAGAAAAAAAACAAATGCTCTGTAAGGGTCCATATTTATTGTTTTTGCTACTTTTTATTACTCATCTTTCTATTCACCTATTCATATTCCAGTCTCTTATCAATGCCTAGTTGCTAGAGGAATTTGGACCGTACCAACCATATTGCTGAAATTGCAAACAGGAGAGCTGCTGAATAAAAAGCTAAATAACTCAAAAAACACCAATAATAAAAAATAAAAACCAATGGCTAATTGTCTTGGAATATCACTTTCTATATCATACCAAGGGGGTTATTTATCAAAGTCCGAATTTATCTCAATATTTTCTGAAAAAAAACTCTGACCAAACCCGCACGGGTTTTTTGGGCTTATTTATTAATTTACTTTTAATACATTTTGTTTGCGGGAAAAAAATGGTGAAAATCAGATTTTCACGTTTATTTCGGATTTTTTATCCGAAAACTCAGAAATTTGTCTGAAAACTTCGGGGTATTGCCAAAAACCCAGCACATATCAAAAAAACATTGGAACTTCTCCCATCCTAGGGGTTTAATAAATTCCAAAAAACTCTTGATTTTTTTTAAAAGTCCGATTTTTAAAAAAAGAAAGAATTTTTGCATTCGGAGTTTAGTAAATAACCCCCTAAAAGTTAACTCAAATGTGGTCAACCCCTTTTAGCCAGAAGTCAGTAAAATACCAGTTGGGTGGCAACCCAACTCACTAGATCACTTAAAACATTAAGGGGCAAATTCAAAAAACGATCAAGTGCGCCTAATGCTAGTGTTAATTCGCCAGCGTAGCGCATTTTCGTTAATTTGCCAATTCACTAACGGACACTGGCGTAAATTCGCTAGTGTTAATTCGCACCCTTACGCCTGGCGAATTTGCGCAACGGACGTAACTACGCAAATTCTCTAACGTGCGGATTTTTCTGAACGCTACCTTTTACGCCAGACTTCCTTCGCCACCTTAGACCAGGCGAAGTGCAATAGAGTAGATAGGGATTGCTTCAAAAAAAGCAACTTCGCAACCTTACGCTTCCCCTGAGCGCAACTTCGGATTTTAGTGAATTTGCGTAGCGCTGGCGAAAATACTCCTGGTGAAGTGCGGCGAAGCGGACACTGGCGCAACTACGAAGCTTAGTGAATTTGCCCTTGAGTGCCCTCTACAAGTTAAAAAAAGAACTTTGGTGCCCAGGGCCCCCTTACAAGTTTTGGTGGTCAGGGCCCCCCACAAGTTAAAGAAAAAATACATTGGTGGCCAGGGACACCCTACTAGTTTTTTTAAAAACAAGTTTTGTGCAGACACATTGGGGCAAATTCACTAACCAGTGAAAATTCGCCAGCGCTGGCTTCGCTCACATCGCAACACTTCGCCAGGCATAAATTCGCCAGGACAACGCGAATTCACGAAGATCCGAAGTTGTGCACAGGGTAACGAAATTACGCTAGCGTTGGCTAATTAGCATATGGCATGCAGTTAAAGTACAATGGCCGTATATGTTGCAGCAAATACATTACACTACACAAGGCCAGGGAACCTTAATAAAATTATATAAAGTTGTTATATTGCCCTACACATGTGCCCACAGTATAGTTTAGGTGCCATATGTTAACAAATGTATGGGGGAAGGAGGGTACCCCCCAAAAAAAAATTATGATCTTTTTCAGCCTATCACCCTTTAAATAGTAAAAAACGCCAGTGTTTTTTGGGACTTAGAAAAATTTTCAGCTATTTTTTGAGGAACTCCTATATACTCTATTGCACTTCACCTGGTCTGAGGTGGCGAAGGCAAGTCTGGCGATAGAGGTAACGGTCAGTAAAATCAAAAACTTAGTGAATTTGCGTAGTAACGCTACAGAAAATGTAAATCCGCATGGCGATTGGATAAAGTAGAGGGTAGGTTCAAATTTCACCCATCCAATCCCCATGCGGCTTTAACGGGACTTACACTTCATGGCGAATCAGAGCACAGGAAGCAAGAAGCAGTCATCTGAGCTCCACCCAGCCCTCCGTTACGAAGTCTGCAGCTCACTGATTACAGGGGCCACCTTAACTCCCCAAACCATCCGGGCCCGGGACAACAGTAACCCCTGGGAAACACTATTCCTGCCAAACAGGTTCCTTATTCCCATAATCTTTAGCAATTGAAACAGGGGCACACCCTCTTGTAGTAACCCCCAATCTATCATAACCAGACCTATCAACACTACCAGATATTTCAGGAGTCACCTGCATTTATACCCTCAGTATGTTTCACGAGGAAACTTCGGGCGACATCGGAAAACAAATCACAGTGCCAAGGCAGGGGAGGCAGTCGCTGGGTGACTAATCTCCTTGAATCTGCCTGTGTGCCCTGACCCTAAAGGTGAACCACCCCTTTAATGTTTAAATGATTTTTAGTAACATAGTAAGTTAGGTTGAAAAAAGACACACGTCCATCAACTGCCTATCTGCCAGTTGATCCAGAGGAAGGCAAACAAAAAACAAAAAAAAAAAACAAACATCTGAAGCCTCTCCAGTTCGCCTCAGAGGGGAATAAAGTCTTTCCTGATTCCATAATGGCAATGGGACCAGTCCCTGGATCAACTTGTACTATGAGCTATCTCCCATATCCCTGTATTCCCTCACTTGCTAAACACCATCCAACCCCTTCTTAAATCTATTTAATGTATCAGCCTGTACCACTGATTCAGGGAGAGAATTAAGAAATGGCAAGACCCCTTATCTGGAAAACTCCAGGTCCCGAGCATTCTGGATAACAGGTCCCATAGCTGAGCGAGGTACTGTTTAATTATTACAGAGAAGAAGGAAATCAATTTTAAAAATCGGACTTATTTGATCATAATTGGACAGTTTTGGGTAGCGGGTTTCCGGATCTGTTTGTCTGAGAATCTGTTGTTTTCATAGATAAAATACCACAGACTGTTTTTATTTCACTATTTATTTTCATAAACATGAGGTATTTCAAAGTGCTAATAGATAAAGCACTAAAAATGTACATTGTTTGGAAAGGAGAAAAACGGAAAGTAAAAAAAAAACAGAAACACACAAACTCTGAAATGATCCAGTTCTATGCCCGAAACATGAAAAAAAAAAAAAAAAAAAAAGAAAGACATAAAAAACGAGAAAGGAACAGGCTAAGAAAACCAAGAAGGAATAGATATAATAATTTTCTTTACAAAAAAGTTTATAGCTCAAAAAGTGATAAAGTAATATCTACTCAAAACTTTCACAACTCATTTTCATACGAAAATATAAGTATCAAATTTAGTTATGTATCAGGATCATACTAAAGTATACAGGCAGTGTAAGAATTAGTACAGTACATAACGAGAGATTAACAATATATTTGTATACAAAACATGCGCCTCAAACATTGAGGTAATTAAAGTACTTAGGTCTGAGCTTCCAGTCTAATTATTGGTAAGTGTGGGGGGAGGGCTACCTGGCTAGCCCGAGAATAAGTACAAAAAAAGGCAAATGGCATGAACAGTATGTATTTACAAAAATGTACCCAGAGGTAATAAGTGCTAGTCCTCTGGAGTAACATTACCAAAAATATGAGCACCATAAAGAAAATGTAGAGGAATAAAAAAACAGCAGCTCGGAAATAATGCATAAAAAATGCGACCCTCCTCTTATCTTCTAAGGGTTTAGGAGAACAAAAAAGGTTTACGTTAAAAAAACAAAAACCATATAAAAGTGTACAGTAAATGATTTTGGCAGTCTACTCAAAACCTCTAAGCATCATCCAGTTGTTCAAAAACTCAAGGAGAGAAAACACCATTGTTTATCCCCCCAGAAAAAAACCCCCAGAGCTGAGGAGTTAACTGGAATGAAATGAAACCAACATTCTTTAACGTCAAAACTGTTTCTCTTCTTTTTAAAGAATCCAAAAATGTGCAAAGTGGCATCAACAGTTCAGGGAGAGGAAAACCAAATGAACAATATCAAAAAAAACGGCAAAGAGCAAAAACAGGAAAAAGTTTAGCAAGTCCGCGAGCGTTCGATTTTCTTGAGCAATTGTTGTTGTCGGAGCTGCAGTTTCTCTTTTTCCAATAAGAGTTTCTGCTCGTCCTCATGCAGGGAATGAACGTAGTCAGTGGCTTTTTTCAGGATGACGACTTTAGCGGCTTTCTCGTTTTTAATGAGTTCTGGTACATGGTCCCTCAATGTCAGGAAACTCGACCTCAAGTCATTGCGCCGTTGTCGCTCCAGTATGTTGTGGTTTCGCCGTCTCTCGCTGTCCTCGGAGTCGTAATTGCGAGGACTGGAGCTTTTTGGCTTGGCAGGCACCACGCTCTTGACTAGGCGCGGCAACTCGTTCTTCTGCTTCTTTTGAGGTGGAGCCACCTCTTCGGTTTCCGCGTATGGCGAGGGAGCTGCGTAATTGTGCTGCTGGTGAACTGGAGCGCATCGCTTGAGGATCACCTCATTCTGAGCAGCCTTCGTTGACACCAAGATGGTATTCTTAGGTCGTACGGTGATTGTAAGGGACGTTACAGATTTGTTGGATGAGTTGCGCCTTTTCTCCACTGTGACAACATCAATTTCTTCCTCTTCGTCATCCTCCTCTTCTTCTTCTTCGTCATCATCATCGTCATCTACATCAGAGAGAGAAACACACATTAAAACACAGTTTCGAGGAGTGTGATACTGTTCTAACTAAAAAAAAACATCCCAGATTAGAAACAGTTCGGGGCAATTCCCAGATAACGAACGCTTATCTTTCATTTGTTTTGATAACGTCAATCGCTTATCTGTTACTTTTTTGATAACGTCACTAGTGAGATGACGGCTCCGAAATAGAACACACAACCATGCTTTATCCACATATTGGCTTAAAAGACCCATGATTACGCACATATTGCATTTCAAAGCTCTTTAAAAAAAATTAATTAAAAAAAGGGCAAAGTCACTTGATGCAATGTCCATCTTGGGTTGGTTATAAACCTTCTCAATGAACTAATCAGAAATACCAAGTAATCAGCAGAGCTAGCCAGAAACTTTATGAAAAAAGCATACTTTGGAGGGTTACAATGCCTAAGGAAGAAAAAAAAAAAACATTCAATCCACAAATGGTCTGCCCCTATGGCTGGAAACTAGACAATTGCTGGATTTGTTCTAAAGCACAATGTCTTCCTGCTCGGAGATTTGGTTTACTGCCAGGGAGACAGCTGTTCGGAGGAAATGCTTCCTCACTCAAAGCTGTCAAGGCGCAAACATGAAAGAGACTTTTAGGCGGTTTGGGACGATAGCCCTATGAGCACAAATAAGCTCAATTGTTTAACAATCGACTTTCCCCCAGCTCTCAAAGCCATCAAACAGCTTGAATAGATTTTCCACATTAACACTGTTTGCCCGTTGACTGTATTGCTGCTGGCCGTGCCAGGAAAATGGTAGGGCGACGATCTAGCAGAGACAGAGTTAACCTTCTAAGCACCATGCTGGGTAAAAACGCCTGTAGCAAACACAATGCCCGACCCCTAAAGGGGGGCAGTTAGATAAACGGCAAGCTTTCTGGTGCAAAGGGCACGGCATTTGTATTTCTGCCCAAGAACCCGCTGTTTACGTTTCCAAGCATCTGTTACTAGTAACTCATGATAGGATTACCTTTAGCTATACTGTAAGAACTCTTTCTGCTGCCTCAGCTGCCTAAAAAAAAGGTCTAATTCAAAGAAACCCTCTCAGAAGGAAGACAAAAGACTGCCACCTGCTGGACCGAGGATAAACAACCCAACTCAGACCGTCTGTTTCAGCAAAGCTTTGTGAGCAGCTAGGTGTAAACATAATAATCAATTCAGAGACATTGGTGAAGCCAGCCGAGGGGTTTATTGTTCACAAAATCAACGTTAACTCTGATGCCTCATATTTCCAGTTGACTGGTCTGCGTAGTAGAGGCGAGGGGTGTATGATCTTGGCAAGTTGGCCGATTTATCCAACAAAGTGATTAATGGATTGAACAAATTAATCTACGTAAAGACTGCATACTATATATCTATTTTTTTGGTGCGTAGCATACCTTACACACCCCATAAATTAGCCATGATATACCACAAACCACACATTAGAAAAAAGCAGAAGCCAATGTCGGACGTTAATCAATAAATACAAATTGATGGACAAATTCTAATTGTGAATCAGACATCTTGTTTAGAGACAATCTCTTGGTACTCTTCTGCTAGTACAGGTATGGGATCCATTATCCGGAAGCCCATCATCCAGAAAGTTCAGAATTAGGGAAAGGCTGTCTCCCATAGACTCCATTATAATCAAATAATACAAATGTTTTAAAATGATTTCCTTTTTTCTCTGTAATAGTAAAACTGTACCTTGTACTTGATCCCAACTAAGATATAATTAATCCTTATTGGAAGCAAAACCAGCCTATTGGGTTTATTTAATGTTTACATGATTTTCTAGTAGACTTATGGTAGGAGGATCCAAATTAGGGAAAGACACGTTATCTGAAAAGCCCTAGGACCGAGCATTCTGGATGACAGGTCCAATACATGTACCTTGTACTTGAGCCCAGCTAAGATGTAAATAATCCTTATTGGAGGCAAAACCAGCCTATTGGGTATATTTAATGTTTACATGATTTTCTAGTAGACTTAAGGTATAAAGATCCAAATTAAGGAAAGATCCATTATCGGAGCATTCTGGATAACAGGTCCCATACTGTATTTCTGTTATTTTACTTTTTATTCAGCAGGTCTACAGTTTGCAATTTCATCAATTCTGGGTCCTAATTAATCTAGCAACCATGCATTGATTTGAAAAAGATAATTCAAATAATTCTGGATAACAGATCCCATACCTGTTTGGTCAGACACAGCCAGTAACAGCCCCTATTATGACTGCTATATGATCACTGGCACAAGCACAGCCAAGTCATGGGCCAGATTAAGGCCACATTCTACGTCGAATAACTGATAATTGAGATTCACCCAAACAAATTTGTACAAGAGGCAATGTTAACCAGAAGCCCACTCAGTAGCTTTACCAGAAAACCCACCCCCCTGTTTACTAATATTTACTCCACCCTTCTCCAGATAACTCATAGGTGGAAGATACCCCAAAAAACCCTCAACAGTATTAGGTGGCACTTACCGGATTCGCTGTGGCTCTCCTCTCCAGAGCTGGAGCCGGTGGTGCAAGGCTGAGTGCAATTCCTAGCTGTTATGGTTGTTGGCACATTTGTGGTTGTACAGGGTGGAGGGTTGGCAGTGTTGGGGGCAGTCCTGCAGCTCTCCCCCTTGTTAAATGGGAATGGAAACACCACGGCTGGATCAACACAATGATGTGCCGTCGGATTATTCATGTCCACCCCACGTCCTGACACAGAGCAGCCCACTGTTGAACTAGGGGGATGAGGAACGGTTGGCTCTGGGGTGCATGATGCCTTGCCCAGCTTCTCACTGACGGCCCTCTCTAGCTTTTCTCGGGCAGAGAAGCCACTCCACATACAGTCCTGGATAATGAAGGATTTTACATTGCAGGGGGGCAATCCAAGTTCTCCCCAGCTAGAACCTCCAAGCAGATCAGTTTCAGGAGGCAACAGCAACAGCTCAGATGCCCAGTCCACTGAATCCCCATAATCCCCAGGCAGCCCTGGAGAGAGAGGATCACCGTGCAGCCCAGAACGGCTAGGGGAAAGAGGGGGTGTGGGGAGCAATTCAAACTTCTTCCAGATGTCTTCCCCTGGGGGTGCCGAGTCTGGGCCACACAGGTAAAAATCATCTTCGTCTGGGTAGAAGCAAGGTTGCAGGGAGTCAAACTCCAGATCCATATTTCTGCTCACCAACCCTGGCATCTTAGTGCCAACCTCTAGGCTCCAGGGTCCTGCCTGCAACAGAGACAGAAAGGGACAGTCGTTAGGATTTGGGGACTGAGGTGAGTCAGATTTAATGTATCTATCTTTAGGTGCAGGTAGATTATTTTAGGGAGGTAGCTTGGAAAGGGCACAAGATGTATCTATGCTTGGGGTGGGTGGGCACGTATTTGAAGTATCTAAGCTTGAGATGGTCTGGTAGATGTAGGGGTTTACGTAGAGGTGGGCAGTATGGGAGAGGGCTCTGTGTTGGGTTGAGCAGACAGATGTATAGGTGGGGTATTGTGCTTGGGGTAGGCTGGCAGATGTTTGGGGTGGTCTCTGTTGGGGTGGGCAGGCAGATTATGGAGGAAGGTCTGTTCTTGGGGTGGGCAGGCAGATGTATAGATGGGGATGGTGCATGGGGTGGGCAGGCAGATGTATGGAGGCTGTGTTATGGTTTTTTTCAGGGAAACGAGGGGCGTCTGTTCCACTGCTAGAGCTCAACACCGCCCATCAGGAGCAACTCCCACCCTGCGTCATGCTTTGCATGCAACCAGAAAGACACCAGCCATTCAGCCTAAACCCAAAGGAAAAATATAAACACAGCCCTCTTCCACTTGTACTGTCAGATTACTATGCAAACAAAGCAATGGGCATCGCTATATACTGACAATGCAACCATTACTAGTTGGATAACAAATCCCTAAACCCCATATCACTGTGCATTTATATAAATGTACATACATACTGTACACGATAATGCCAAAGCATTGTGGAAGGGACAGCCATGGAGTATTATGGATCAGACAGGCAGTGCATAATAATACGTATGATAGAATGAATGGTTACAGACAAGCACAATATGAGAATAAATAAAGGCAGAGAGGGTATTTGGGATACAGGCAATGCATTATATTAGAGACAGTAATTCAATGTGTGATTCTTAGATCAGATAGAAGGTAAGAGAGTCCATGTAAAGCTTAGGCTCGGTCTATTCTGTACAGTCTAAAAGGACAGGCAGGAGCTTGTCTGTTTAAAAGGAGTAAGTTGGTACTTTAAGCAGCAGTCAATGTTCAGGGTAAGAACCAGGCAAATAATAAGGTTAAATGACTGACTGCAGGAGTTTAGAGTCAGACTGTGTATAGGACTAGAGACATACAGTATGCTAGATAAGGGAGCATCAGTATGTACAGAGACAGAAGGTGCAGCTGAAAAACTGGGGCAATTGAACAGTCTGGAAGGGTCAAGGGTTTATATGGGTCAAGCCTCTAAAAAGTAAGAGACAGTCTGTGCACAGAGCTACATACAGAGAGCAGAGAGATATTGTATGGGACTATAACAGAGTTCAAGGTTAAAGACAGAGGTAGAGACAGGGTGCAAGGTTAGTGACAGCATATGGGACTAGAGACTTAGAGACAGCATATGAGACTGGAGACAGGGTGCAAGGTTAGAGACAGCATATGGGACTAGAGACTTAGAGACAGCATATGGGACTACAGACTTAGAGACAGCATATGGGACTAGAGACAGGGTGCAAGGTTAGAGAGAGCATATGGGACTAGAGATTTAGAGACAGCATATGGGACTGGAGACAGGGTGCAAGGTTAGAGACAGCATATGGGACTAGAGATTTAGAGACAGCATATGGGACTGGAGACAGGGTGCAAGGTTAGAGAGAGCATATGGGACTAGAGATTTAGAGACAGCATATGGGACTGGAGACAGGGTGCAAGGTTAGAGACAGCATATGGGACTAGAGATTTAGAGACAGCATATGGGACTAGAGACAGGGTGCAAGGTTAGAGACAGTATATGGGACTAGAGACTTAGAGACAGCATATGGACTAGAGATTTAGAGACAGCATATGGGACTAGAGACAGGGTGCAAGGTTAGAGACAGCATATGGGACTAGAGACTTAGAGACAGCATATGGACTAGAGACAGTCTGCAAGGCGGGTTAGAGATCAGTACACAGGACTTCAAAGAGACAGGGTGTGAGACATTATGTACAGTGTAGGAATAAGACAGTGGGCTAGTGAGAAGCACTGGAATAGTTAGGGCTAGAGACTGATAGGGCACAATGTTGCTACTGACCGGCTGCAGTAAAAGTTTGAGAGTGCACAGGGCAAGAGACTGATGTATAAACTTGCAGCGCCTGGGCCAAGAGACTACTAGGAGATTAGGGCTGATCTTGGCATTGTATCAGGCTACAGAATGGCAGGGTATGGGGTCAGAGACTGACAGGGGACAGAGGCAGGGTTTAGGGTCAGAGAGTGACAGTACAGGGTGGTAGAGACTATCAGGGTTGGATGAGGGCAATGCACAGAGTGACAGACATTGGCAGAGCCGTATGACAGTCAGTGGCTTTGCAGTCAGGTGACAGTCGCCTCTTACCTGAGTCTCAGCGCAGTGAGCGGCCCCGCTCTGTTATACTCGTAGTCTCTTCTCTTGTCACTTGCCGTAATTACAGTGGAGTGAATGCGCCCAGTCCTTGCTCAGTGAGTGTCCTCCCGTAATTACACGGAGTGCGCCCCAGCCCCTCTGTTGTGTGTGTGTCAGTGCAGTCTCCTCACACACTGTCAGACCTGCGCACTCTCTCACTGCTGCTCACACTCACAAGCTGCTGGATATTATTAACCAAAAAAAAAAAAAAGAGTCGACACACCCGGGAGAAAGGAGGGGGGAATGTGGCAGAAAAAAAATCAAGGAAGACAGTGAAAAAGCCGAGACCCAATTTCACCCCACCTCCCCCTCCATTAACTCGGCCCCCTCATTTCCATAAAGCTTGGGAGGTGCCGTCGCTTTCGCGCCAAAATGCTTGATGCCTTTTACACCCCCTGTGCTGTACTTCTTATCGCCCAATAGTTGTCTGGGCTCAGCTGGGCATCCGACCCTACCATGAGCCGGGAGGGGAGTCTTTTTTCTTTTTATCCTTGGGTGCAGGGGATGGTGCTGGCCACACAGCAGGGGGAGAGCTGCGGTCATTGTGTCTCCTCTACTGCCGGCCAATGGCAGTCTGTGGTACCCTAGACTGGGGACTAATAGTAGTTTATAATGTGTAACGTTGCTACATCTACAGCAACATCACTTCAATCCAGGACTTCGGCAGCTGATGTGTGAGGGATAAAGGAGTGTTTGCCTTGTGTATTTACCAGCAGGGCCGCCATTAGAAATCACGGGCCCCGTACAACAAAATTTTTGGGGCCCCCTGGGCCCCGCCCACACTGACGACCAAGCTCCACCCCATTTCCCGCCCACTCCACATCGCAGTTAAAAGACCACACAGACATCAGCGCTAAAAAAGTAACCCCCCCCACACAAGTTGTAAAAAGCTATTGATGGTCAGAGCCCCCTTATAAAAAATTGGGGCCCCAAAAAAAAAAAATTTAAATTTTTTTTTTAAAAAAAAAAACATTGGTGGCAGGGGCCCCCTTATAAGTTAAAAAAAACTTGGGGCCCCAAAAAAAATTAAAAAAAAAAAAATAAATTTTTTTGAAAAAAAAAAAAACATTGGCGGCACGGGCCCCCTTATAAGTTAAAAACAAATTGGGGCCCCAAAAAAAAATTTAAAAAAAAAAAAAATTTTTGAAAAAAAAAAACATTGGCGGCAGGGGCCCCCTTATAAGTTAAAAACAAATTGGGGCCCCAAAAAAAAATTTGAAGAAAAAAAAAATTTTTTTTGAAAAAAAAAAAAAAAACATTGGCGGCAGGGGCCCCCTTATAAGTTAAAAAAAACTTGGGGCCCCCAAAAAAAATTAAAAAAAAAAAAAAAATTTTTTTGAAAAAAAAAAAAAACATTGGCGGCAGGGGCCCCCTTATAAGTTAAAAAAAACTTGGGGCCCCCAAAAAAAATTAAAAAAAAAAAAAAAATTTTTTTGAAAAAAAAAAAAAACATTGGCGGCAGGGGCCCCCTTATAAGTTAAAAACAAATTGGGGCCCCAAAAAAAAATTTGAAAAGAAAAAAATTTTTTTTTGAAAAAAAAAAAAAAAACATTGGCGGCAGGGGCCCCCTTACAAGTTAAAAACAAATTGGGGCCCCAAAAAAAATTTAAAAAAAAAAAAAATTTTTTTGAAAAAAAAAAAAAAACATTGGCGGCAGGGGCCCCCTTATAAGTTAAAAACAAATTGGGGCCCCAAAAAAAAATTTGAAAAGAAAAAAAATTTTTTTTGAAAAAAAAAAAAAACATTGGCGTCAGGGGCCCCTTACGAGTTAAAAAAAAAATTGGGGCCCCAAAAAAACATGTTTTAAAAAAAAGATTGGTTGCAGGGGCCTATAGAATATTAAAATAATACATTGGTGGCCAGGAGATTAAAAAAAAAAAAAATACACAAACTGGTGTTCAGTAGAATTGAACTCACGGCTTCAGTACTTCAACTTCACCTCCTTTCGTGACTTCGGGTCTTTTCACTGCTTCAGGACTTCGGCTTCGGCTGTTTTCGTGACTTCGGGTCTTTTCGGCGCTTCGTGACTTCGGCTTTTTCCGTGACTTCGGGTCTTTTCGGCGCATCGGCTTCGGCTTTTCGGCACTTCCGCATTCGGCAGCACAGAGGCAAGACGTACGGCTCGGGCGCTCGTAAGGGGGGCCCGGATCTTCAAAAAATGCAGCGCTGCCGGGCCCCCCTTCATGCCCGGGCCCGGTACACTTGTCCCCCCTGTCCCCCCCTGATGGCGGCCCTGTTTACCAGTGAAGTCTGAGGGGAGCTTTTTGACAAACTACCACAAAACATTGGCTGTGTAGGGTGGGCAGCTCCTTTGGATTATGGGAGATGTAGTTTGTTCCACCACAATCAGCTGCTGCAGAACAGCTTGGAAACCGGCAAACTAGAACCTGTGCCAGGTTTAATGCCAATAATTCCACTTCTCTGGTTCCCAAGAGGAGCTGCCACACTGGTGCCTGCTGAGCCGCCTGTGCGGAATTCATTCATGTGCCCTATTTTATATGTATCTGCTTTTCTATAAAGGGACGTGTCAAGGGATGCCTAGGTGCACCCGGCTAAACAGGAAGGCTCTGGGTGGCCGATCGATAATCACCTGATGGTGAGTGCAATATCGAGGGTCCAGGCAGTTCCTAGTCTCGTGCTGCTTGCCCACCAAGCTCGAAAATTGCCAGGAATCTCCCAAAAAGCTGCAGTGTTTCAGACTGATAATTGCCTGAACCCCTTCAAGTTTACTGGAAGGATCCAGTTTTGCAACCATAAGATGTTTGCTTTGAAACAGGTGACCAATAAATGCTACCTGCTGATTGGTTGCTATGGGTTACTGCTCCTGGGCAAACTCGTTGCCTTGTATTACATAACCCCTAAAGTGTTCCAGTTGTGTGCTACCTGCCAGATACCTCCTTATTTGCCATTGCCCTGAAGATGCTGCTTTTCTGAGTGATAACCACCTGACCCCCCACCAAGGGTACCAGCAGGATCTGGGTAGTTCTTAAAGTCAAGGGAAAGGGCATTCCTAGTCTTGTGCTGCCTGCCCACCAAGCTGGATACCTACCCTTATGCCATTGCCCTAAAGCTGCTAGGTTTCCAAGCAATAATTGCCCGATATTAAAGTCGCTGAGAGCTGCTTGATAACCAGCGTTCTACTGCTTGCCCACTGAGCTGGAATTTGGGCAGGCAGCAAGTTTATAGGAACTGCTGTGAGTTGCAGTTGAACAACAGCTGAAGGGCTGCAGGTACAATTAAGGGAAATTACATAACACTTGGTATAAAGCCTAATATACCCTTTGTCTTTTAGTGTTCTTCACCCAAGGTGCCTGCAATGCTGGGTGCCCAGGGCAAACTCTGCCTTACCTTTAAACCTGCCCTGTGCCCCTTTGGCATAATAGGTTGGATTGTGTATAAAAGCTGTGAGCAAGCAAGGAAATCCCCTTTCCTTTTGCAAGCGTACTCCTGAAAAGCAGCCTGTAAAGCCAGCCAATTATTTCCTCTTTCCCCTACTTGGCACGCCTGGGTTAAGATCGCTCTTCCATTTTTTGTGTGTGTGGGCTCTTGAAATGTTCAGCCTCTGTTCCCGCTGTCCAACTGGAGAGAGGGGTTTACAGACCACACTCCCTCTGCATTAGTAATTTTGTCAATAAATAATAGGGGTCTTGTTGGCTTCTTTCTGGCAGGGCGACACCTTGTGGTCACTTGCCAGCGTTCCCGGGTTACATAATGAGGAGTGTCTGCAGGCACACCTACTCTTTTGCACAAGAACAAGTGCTCAAGCCTCTGGCATGTGCTGTCACTGTGGGAATATTCGTTTTTTATATCATTATTATTTTAGCTTATTAAAGGGAACTTTCTTATTTACATTATTTTTAGGCTGTTGCTTATGCAAGCAATCAAAGCAACCAGAGACTGTCTTTTTGTCTGCATTTCTTAACGCCCATAAGGGCAGATTCACTAAAAGGCTAAGTGGCTAATGCTAGTGAAATTTCGCCAGAAATCCCATCCGCAGGGTCATCACCAATTTACTAGCAGGCATAGGCGACAATTTGCTATAGAACAAGTCCGTCGCTAACGTTCTTTCGCACTCTATCGCAAGGCGACTTTTTTTACTCTAGCAAACGAGCGTATGCCGCAAATTCACTAAGATGCAAATTTTACTGAACGTAACCTCTTTTATCAAACTGCTAAAATGAAGCTCCATCCTCCTCAATCTTATGTCGGTTACATCATATCCTGTAAGCAGGAAATGCATTGAAGTTGTAAAAATGCTGGCGACTTGTCCTTTTTTTTAAGCGGGATTGCCTGCAAAAGTCCTAACTATTAAACTTTTTTGTGTTAACATTTTTCCCCAGACATTTGAGGGGCATGGAACATTAGTTTTAGGGTGGGCTTGTGTGTAGGGCATTAGAGGATCTCTTTTGTCTTCCTTGAACATTTGTAATAAAATGTGGCCGCTGCAAGCATTTGCACCAAAATCTCAAATTAAGACGTCCATACGACTTTAATGTACCCGCCCTATTCAAATTGAACTAAGCGTAAGAGGACTAATGAAGATTCGCTAGGCAGAATCGATTGCTAGCGTTATTTCATTTTGAAACACTCGCACTGCCGGAGTAACGCTAGCAAAAAGTCGCCAGCGTTCAGCACCTTGGCATTTAAGTGAATTAGCGTAGTGGTTACGAATTTTCACATGGCAAAGTGTGGTGAAGCATTCACTGGCGACAATTCAAACTTTAGTGAGTTTGCCCCATAGACTCCAAATGAAAAAAATTGTCTTGTGTAAAAAAAAAAAAAAAAAAAGCATCAACTGTAGACTTACTGTAAATGCATTTGGCCAATTTTCAGCAAAACAAAATGGGTCAGATTCGCTCATTGCTCGTCATTTCTCTTTTGCTTCAAAATGTTCCCTGGTTTGCCATTACAAATTTCTTAGCATTGCCCATTGTAGCTTTGTAAGTGCCACCAGGGCCCAGATATTACCATGTCTGCCCAAGAGTAGAAGGGTCCAAGGGGCCACTACAATTGAGAGGGCCCCCTACAGCAACGCTGGATGCCCACCTCTGATGGCAGCCCTGGTTGTGAGGAAACATTTTTTTTTTCCTTTGTTTCTGTTATTTTTCCTTTATTCCAAAGGCCCTTGCACATGGGTGATGAAGATAAGTTTTAATATTCCACAGTAACATCTCGCCTACATTCTGCAGTTCAGCACAAGCCCCTTGAGTACAATGTGCTCTGCATTTAAGTGCAGTGGGAGGTGTACTAGAATGCTTGTGTCTAAGGTCCGCTAAGGACCCCTACCATACCACGACTGATCACTTGCTAAAGGCTGACCAATGTAAATCAACCAGGATGGAAAGATCATCATCATCTGATGATGATGATGATAATAGCCCTCCCAACACTTGCCCTTGCAACCCATGTTCAGATGATCAGGAAGTATGGCCTGACCAGAACTGGGTATGGCCATCTTAAGAGTCACAAATTCCTGGTTGCTAGGGATACAGTCTAGCAACCAAGCATGTTTTAAATTTCAAACAGTAAAGTAAGATATTTAAAGGTATACTGTCATGGCGTTTTTTTTTTAAACGCATCTGTAAATAGTGCTGCTCCAGTAGAATTCTGCACAAAAAATCCATTTCTCAAAAGAGCAAACAAATTTATTTTATATTTAATTTTTAAATCTGAAATGGGGCTAGACATATTGTAAGTTTCCCAGCTGCCTCTCAGTCATGTGACTTGTGCTCTGATAAACTTCAGTGACTCTTTACTGCTGTACTGCAAGATGGAGTGACATCACCCTCCCTTCCCCCTCAGCAGCCTAACAAAAGAACAGTGGGAAGGTAACCAGATAGCAGCTCCCTAAGACAAGATAACAGCTGCCTGGTAGATCTAAGAACAGCACTCAGTAGTAAAATCCAGGTCCCACTGCGTCACATTCAATTACATTGAGTAGGAGAAACAACAGCCTGCCAGAAAGCAGTTCCATCCTTAAAGGGGAACGCCGGCTTCCAAAACAAAATTTGATAATGAGGCCGACATAACACAGAAACCCATAATATACCATCACATTTACCTGTTTCTTCAAAAAGTAAAAAATGCAATTTTCTATGCATCATTTGAAATCCTGGCAGGGAAGGCGAGACTAAACACTAATGTTACAAATTGTAACAACTTCTCCACAGCTTACAGACAACATGCAGGAACTACATAACCCACAATGCATTACACAGTGATGTTCCGTGCCTTATTGAAATCACAGGAATTGTGGGGTTTGGAGGATGCAATCTGAGGACAGATGGCTGCTAAAACAAAGTGAAGGTGGCCATACACGGGCAGTTAAAGCTGCCGATATTGGTCGTTTGGACCGATTTGACAGCTTATCTGCCCGTGTATGGGGGCTTCCGACGGGTCTTCCTGATCGATATCTGGCCACGATATCGACCGGGAAGGTTTGATTTTTAACTGACCGACCTGTTGGAGCCCCTTGGCGCATCGTAATTTGATTGTTGGCCATACGGCCGAACGTTCGAATTACCCCCGATATAGCCGGGGGAAAGATCCGCTCGTTTGGCGATGTCGCCAAACGAGCGGATCTTTGAGTCTATGGCCACCTTGACAGTTGTCAGCCAGCTCGGCAAAGTAGTCAAACAGATCAGCAGGAGAGCAGGGGGCTAGGCTTAGGGAACTTTTCCAAACCATTAAAAATCATGAAAAGTCTGCATATTTTTTAATTGATGTATATTGCAAAGTTGCTTAAAATTATGTTTCCTTTTCAAAAAGCTTAGGTTATGTTTGTGTAGAGTGCTGGCTCTTTTTGAAAGCACATGACCAGGCAAAGCGCTCTGAGATGGCTGCCTACACACCAATATCACAACTTAAAATATACACTTGCTGGTTCAGAAATTACATTTTATATTGTAGAGTGAATTATTTGCAGTGTAAACAGTGTAATTTATAAATAAAAACAACATAATAAAAATCTGAAAACTGAAAAATGACTCCGAATGTCTGTCATTACAAAAGTGCAAACATGGATTAAAAAAGTAGTTTACAAAGCACTGAAAATGTAAAACCTCACAGCAGGGAATACTGGGAGTTGTAGTCCTCTGCTGCAACATCCAAAATGGTGACCTGAGTTCATACGGCATAAGAAATGCATTGTTGTTATCACAGTTGCTCTAAGTGGCAGGGAGTTGCACTTTAAGGGTCAAATGCCTAAAAATTATGGATCTTGCTGCAAACAGATTTAAAGAGATTTTTATTCCCGTAAACTTGCCCAAGTTAATCTGTTGCAGATGAATCATTTATTTGTGGTACTTAGTGCAGCAATTTGTCTGCTAGGAGATGGGCTTCCTGGAAATGAGAGCCTAATCCTGCAATAACCATCAAGGGAAGCAGCAGTTGTAACTCTCCTATGGCTCATTAGAAATTAGAAATGGGTTTTTGGGGGACTTTGCGGAAAAGCATTAGGATTTTGAACAGCATTAGGAAGAACAACTTGTACCACACTTATTTTCAGTTGTACTTTTGGGGAAAGACTTGCAAACATTAAGGATTTACTGTATATTGTCTAAAGACTCATTTTTGATGGCAAAGATTTGGAGTCAAGCAAATTTGTCAATGTAACCCTAGTTTTCTGAATTTCATTTTATAAATAAGCAAAATGTTGTTAATAACACTAAATTCAGCTATTTGTTCTGACAAATCTGTCTGGACTAATGTGGTTCTTTAAATTAATTAAATTGGCATCCGGAAGAATTGAAACACCATAGTGTACAAAAACGCTGTGTTTATGAAATGTCTTTTGTGAATTCAATGTTTTTTTTTACATTTAACTGTTTAAAATGTTATGAATTCCTACTCGTAAAGTAAAATGTAAAAATGTTATATTTGTGCCGACAAATTTACAGGTGAATTTCTGGAATTTCTGCCTCTATCGACCGTTTGACTAAAATCCCCAAAAAATAAAAAAATTCATCTTTGGGGCAGATTTATCAAAAGTCGAGGTGAATTTTTGAATGAAAAAAATTCGAATTTCTAGATATTTTTTGTGTACTTCGACTAGGGAATAGTCCGAATTCGTTTTGAATTTGAAAAAAATTTGGAAATCCAAATATCGAAATTTATCATGTATTGTCTCTTTAAAAATTCGACTTCGACCATTCGCCATCTAAAACCTGCCAAATTGCTTCTTTAGCCTATGGGGGACCTCCAAGAACCTATTTGGAGTCAATTGGTGGACTTTCAAAAATCAAAGTTTTTTTGGGAAAAACTTTGAATCGAATTCGATCTAATGCGCTATTCCTTCGATTTGAACGATTCGAATTCGGCCGAATACGGACCTAAAAAAACTTCAACTTAATTTTAATTTCGGTTGGTCTTTATGAATTCGAATTTCAACGTTTTTTCAATTCGAAACTCAACCCTTGATAAATATGCCCCTTTGTGTCTTAAGTAAGACATTTTTTCGGCAACAGTGAAAATGTTGGTGGAAAATATTGCTACATTGATTGGTTTGTCAGCATAAAAATGGATATTTGGGGGCAAATCGCCTAACGAATCGCCTAACGCTAGCGCAAATTCGCCAGCGTGATGTCATTTCGTTACTTCGCCGATTTACTAACGGGTGCTGGCGTAAATTCGCTAGCGAAGTGGACCTACTCTAGTACTACATCGCACCCTTATGCCAGGCGAAGTTGCGCTATGGCGAAGGGTCGTAACTACGCTAATTCACTAACTTGCGCATTTTACTGAACGTTACATCTTGCGCCAGACTTGCCTTCGCCACCTCAGACCAGGCGAAGTGCAATAGAGTAGATAGGGATTGCTTCAAAAAAAGTCCCAAAAAACGCTGGTGTCTTTTCCTTTTTTAAGGGTGAAAAGATCGTAAATTTTTTTGGGGGTACCCTCCTTCCCCCCAACATTTCCTAACATATGGCACCTAAACTATACAGTGAGCACATGTATAGGGCAAAATAACAACTCTTTTATTTAATGAAGGTTTCCCAGGCTTTTGTAGTGTAATGTATTTGTCCATTGTACTTTAACTTGGCGCCATATGCAAATCAGGCATCGCTAGCGTAACTTCGCTTTCCTTGACGAATTAACGCTAGCGCAACTTTGCTACCGTTCGCCTCCCAGAGCGCAACTTCGGATTTTAGTGAATTAGCGGCGCCCTGGCGAAACTTCGTCTGGCGAAGTGCGGCGAAGTGTGGTGAAGCCTGCGCTAGTGCAACTCCGCAGGTTAGTGAATTTGCCCCTTGGAGTCCAAACAATATTTCCATTGCAGAATAATGAGAATTTTTCTGTTTATACAGCACCTTAAATAATTTGGCAGCATTGTGACACATAAATATATGAGGTACCGCTTGTGAATATTTTGCATTTACTAACAGTTTTGTGAATTTCCTTGTCTGTATATGTGTTTGGGGGGGGGGGAGGCTCACAAAAATTAGTCTAAAAAGTGTGGTAAAATGTTCGTTTACTACTTTATTTATTTTTTTATACCACTCTATGCTAAAATATTTTTTAACTCCAGAAAGTTAGAGTAACAATTTTTCCAGATTTCTATTTTTGATATTATTTACACCATCATGGTGAAGTTAACCCCAAGAAATAACTCTGACTTCAATTGTTGTAAGCTGCTCTGAAAACGGGAAGGGGATTATCACAAGTGCAGTATTGCCAAAAAAATGGTGAAAATTGCAATTAAAAGAACATCAAATTCTCAAAAGCCTTATCCCATTTCTTGATTACAGTGTTTTCGTATACTTTGGTGGTAAATTAAACGCTACTCTATTAATTTAGGATACATTCACAAATCAGACCTATTGATCATAACAAGAAACGACTCTTTGAAGTGGGTGTTATTATTGATATTTTGCTGACATTAATAATGTCAAATTCAGCTAAATAGAAATGAAAGTGGTGGAATTTTATTTGTCTAGCCTTTTATAAATGCATATTTTTTCCGGAAGATATATAATCAATAAAGCTTTATGAGTTCCAAAACCCTATTTAGATTTTCAAGAGACAGTCATATCTTCAGTAAGCTGGACTAGAATTCTGATTGATTCCATTATGAATATCAAAGGAACTCTATATTTAGGTATGGGATCCGTTATCCGAAAACCAGAAAGCTCAGAATAATGGAAAGGCCATCTCCCATAGACTCTATTTTATCCAAATAATCCTAATTTTTTTAAAATTATTTCCTTTTTCTCTGTAATAATTAAACAGTACCTTGTACTTGATCCAAACTAAGACATAATTAATCCTTATTGGAAGCAAAACCAACCTATTGTCTATGCCTATGTTTACATTTTCTAGAATTAAGGTATGAATATTATGGAAAGATCCATTATCCGGAAAGCCCCAAGTCCCGAGCATTCTGGATAACAGGTCCCATGCCTGTACCTTACAAACTTAACTTCCAGGTCAGTACTGTTTAATATATTCCACATAGAGGACAAACATTATTCATCAAGGGTCAAAGTGTAAATTCGAAGTAAAACAATTCGAGTTTCAAGCTATTTTTGTGTACTTCGAATATGGAATAGTTTGACAAAGAGCCAGTATATGGCTCAAAACGTTACTGTATCTTTGGTCGTAGCCATGAAGAAATAAAGGTTTATTATTCATGAAAACGGTGCTGTCTATTGCCGTAATTTTGTTGTACTCAGTGGATTGTGGCCACTTTTGGAACATGCACCGAGAAATCTGAGGAGTGTGTGCTGATTCGAATATTCCCTTTGAATAGGGAATAGTCCAAATTCGATTTGAATTTGAAAAAAATGTAAATATTGAAATTTATCATGTACTGTCTCTTTAAAACTTCAACCATGCACCATCTAAAACCTGCCGAATTGCTGTTTTAGCCTATGGGGGACCTCCTAGTCCCACCCCCTGTCATAGGTATGTACCAAGACTCAGTCCAGTACCACCACCTACCTCGAGTGCGGTGGAGACTTACCCTGTTACAGTAGGCGTGTACCCAGACACAGTCAAGTACCACCACCTGCCTGGGGTATGTCATGCCCTCCTAGGCCATTGTACATCTTTTTCGCCCTATTTGTGCGCCCCTCTGTGATGTCACGTTCCAGTAGTTGCACGCTGGGCAATATAGAAATTGCTCATACTGATCCTGTTAGTGATGCTATGCCATTCTGCCAAGGGGTCCAATGTAATCAGTAGTCGCCACTTTCTCCTCTGGGGTGCTTGCCCGTCTAGAGTATAGTGAACAAAATAAGCACAAAGGGTTAAAAACAAACACACAACTGCACGTCATTTTACTCAAAATTGTTTGGACGGTTATTCATATATTTGAAACCCAGATCAAGCTATCCAACTGTGGCACCGGCAGAACAACAAGACATTAAAGAAATGAGTATACTTACAGAGTATACTTCAGAGTCGTGTTCACTATTGGCATTATTTTAATGACACAGGCACGCAGCAAACACTGAAATAACACCCTATATGTATTGACTTTGTTTTTGTGCACAGTAATTCGATATCACTTTTACAGATACTTATTTATGCACTATTACATTATGGCACCCAGTGATAGTTCAGCAATTGTGCTGAGCTGTCTGGCACTTGTTATTGATATCATCCTCATGCTGTTTGAGGCCTAATTTACTCTTTAAATGTGATACACTGTTGTGTGTGTATTCACCCTCCTGAAGACGGCCTCAGTTGGAGCGCTGAAACGTTGAGCAAGAATAAATTTTCACTTGGCTTTTGTTTTCTGTTATACTAATGTGTTGACCGGCACACAGGCAGTTGAGGACAATTTAGAGTGCACCAGTTGTATGGGATTTATATATATATATATATATATATATATATATATATATATATATATATATATATATATATATATATATATATATATACACACACAACAATTTCTGGAAAAAAACATCAAACCTTCCAATTGAATTCTCAGAACTTCCATGTTGTAGCTCCCACCCTTCCCAGCTCTAGTCAGGTGATCCCACTGGTGTCTAATAAAAGGGCAGCCAAGTTTGGGAGTTTTACTTTGAAAGCAGCTAGTAAGTTGCAGGTAAAACTTAGTCCCTTTGTAAAATATATAATTAAGCAATTGAATTCTTAATGAATCAGATGAAAATTAAGCGTAGGACTGGCCAGATATGGGATGACTTTGACGTAGTTGGCCAGCTTAAATATATTGCAATATATGGACAAATAATCCCTGTGTTGTTTAAAGGGTAAGGCATTTTTTAGTAGCAGTAGCACAAAATGTCTCTGTCTTAAATATATTGATAATGGGTTGAGTGCAGAGGACCTCTTGTAGTTGACTATATGTATTTTGTGTTCACAGCCTCATTGCACCCCACGCCTAATGGTTTTAAAAAATAGTGGTGAGCACAACTTTCCCTTGTTATATATATATATATATATACACACAACAATTTCTGGAAAAAAACATCAAACCTTCCAATTGAATTCTCAGAACTTCTGTTTACTAATATTTTCTCTTGTATCCATGTACCAGCTTATAAAGCAAGGAGCACAAAATTGAAATTCACAGAATCCGTTAAGCATTCCAAAAGTAACCCCATAGCAATTACTGTTTAGTTAACATGACCGATATAAAAATATTCCCAGTCATGTGAGTTTCTGAAAAGTACACAAAACATATGTTTCTTCATCCTTAACTCACTGATTGGATTGTTATCATTCGCTAAATGCCCACAATGCAGTTTCATATATTAATAATGCAGTTTCATATTTTTATAAAGGGCAGGTCTCAGCTGTAGGGCCTTATTGTATGTATGTTCGGAATTTATTAAGCAAAACTTTTAAATCCAATTGAAATTAAACCAAAGTGAAGGTCCCCTTAGACGCAAAGATCTTTCGTTGGTGAACGATTTCAGTGCTATCCGACTAATCTGTCAAATTATCTTGAGGTTAGTGGGAATTGAACGATCGTGCATCTTACGATTTTTCGTCCGACATCTGTCAGAAAATTGATCGGCCAGGCCCCAGTGCAATCTATCTATGTTTGCAGGGCCAAACAGGCAGCTACCCTCAGTTTTCCTGACAATATCTCTTGAAATGGTCTTTTTAGTTGATGGACAAATCATACATTTAAACGATCGTTTCAAGATAATCGTGGTCTCACGATAACGAAAAGATCTTTTAAAAATAAAATTAAAATCTTTACAACTATGGCCAGCTTAAAAGTTGCCAAGGTCCTATAGAGGTCGATGGAAGCTGCATTGTTCTTATTGGACCACTTTTGATCAAATCTTTTAGAGCATTTTGGATTTTTCTTCCCCTAGTTGAAATACTCAAATTTTTCGAGGTTTTTGAGGTATTTGTATTTTGTACTGCTTTTTTGTTCACACTTTTTCATTCAGATATTCTAGTAAATCAATAACAATCGTGGTTTTAGAGTTTGTGAGTTTAGTCATAGTTTCAAAAACCTGTAAACCCACTAAAATTCGACCTTTAATAAACCTGCACATAACTTCACATTACAAACACAAAAGAGTAGTTAACTCTGCTAAGCCAGTTAAGCCAGTTAAGTAGTTTCAACACAATGTCCATTTTATTTGGTTGTCTTTTGTGTAACTAGTGCTCTCCTAGGTATAAAGAACTTTTCAAATGTTATTTGATATATGATAATATATTTTGATGGATGGTTATTATATTATTACATGCTATTTTATTATTTAATCCCTTGGATTTACTTGGATATATGGAAATGTTGAACAGGATGATTTGGCAGATGGTCTTTATGGCTAGTTGAGGGCTTCCATAGCAGAGACAGGCCATTTTTATTTTACAGTGATTGGAATATTGAGTACTTTTGTGCCATATATTTATGTTGTGCCAGTTCAGTTGAAAAGGGCCACACTGTTAAATAATATCAGTTTGTTCTTGTCATCTTTGCTTCTAAACATGCCCTTGAGTTGCACCCTTATTGATGTGCAGCTCTGTTGGAAACCAGAAGCCTTGTTGGTAATTCTAGAACAGTGGATTCCAAACTATGAGGCTGCCCCATTCTCTTAAATATAGGGCCCTGAACCACCCTACACAGAATCCTTTTCCAGGCCCTACCCATTATGCCCATCACCCTTGAAATGCTCAAAAGAGCATGAGTGACCCATGATTGCTTGAATCGTAATCATCTGCGGGCCCTAATAAAAGATCCATGGGGGTCTTGAAATTAAAAAAAAAAAAAAAGTCTGTGAACTAGGGGGCAGAGTTCTATAATCTCTAGTTTAGAATGTATTTAAAAAGTAAAGGCAATATGGCATGTGGACCTCTCATCCTTTTTCACCCTTATTATTTTTTTTTAATAAAACTATTCTAGGGGGTTATTTATTAAACTCCGAATGCAGAATTCATGAAAAATATGGGATGTTTTAAAATAAAATCTGACTTTTAAAAAATCACACATTTTTCGGGAATTTATTAATCCCCGAAGGATGGAAAAGTCAGAATCTGAAAATCCGGCATCTCAGACCTGTTGAGGTTGCATATAAGTCAATGGGAGTAGTCCCAATGATTTTTTGATGTGCGCTGGGTTTCGGGCAAAACCCTTGGGCGAAAATTATGAAAAAAATTTGAAAATCGGATGAAAGAGTCTGAAAAATTTGTGAAAATCGGATTTTGTCCAGCAAATTTGCCAAAATTTTTTAATAATAAGCGTTAAAAACATGAGCGGGTTTGATCGGAGTTTGTAGCAGAAAATATTGAGATAAATTCAGACTTTAATAAATAACCCCCCTATTGTGAGTCCTGTTAACCTTTTCCTATTCTTGAGACTGCCATTTCACAGGACAGTCTCTTAGAAATATAAATAATTTTGTAACTTTTGTTCTTGGATTGGGATGTGCAATCGAACCATGAAGTTGGCTTCCTATCTCTAACAAAGCAGCAGTTGTGTCATGCCTTATGGCTGATATTCTCACTACCTTGATAGCAGCATTAAGACCACAATGGTGTGAGGCCAGTCATTGTTAACTGTAATTTGTATTTTATAGTACCCTGTCTAACACTGAGGTCACATTATGCCTTACAATTAATCAAGCATGACCTTCTTTGCTTGGGCTACTGTTAGCTTGGTGTCTTTTCTCCTAATCAGACTTTCTGTGTCACTACTGACTATTAGTATCAAGCTGGGCTTTTCCCCTTAGGACGTATAGTTCCTGCAGCCATATATTATCTGAAGAGGAAATGCCCTTATCACCATCAATCATTATTTCAGTGAGGTTTCATAGGATTGATAGTTTCGTACTCATGGGGTAATTATATGGTAGTGCTTTACAAATAACCTAAGGTGCAAATCATTCACGTTGTCCAAATGACTGTGATTATACAAGGAAGCACTGTAATGCAACAAGTGAGAAAACACGTCACCCTCTCCTCCTTTTCCACCCGGGTTAAGCACCACGAAGGCTGCTGATACTCATCTTAGAAATGCCTGATTTGTGTGAATTATGAACAGAGGGTTTTGTCCTGTCATTCCTAAATGGAAGATAAGAATTTGTTTAGATTTTCAGAGTTGCAAAGGTTGCAAAGACTTTTCAGAAAGTGAGAAAGGATGTAAAGTCCTGGGTAGAAACAAAGAAGGACGTAGGTTTATTTTCTAGTACATTTTTGTATGAATTTAAAAGGGATGCAAACCGCAAAAGTAAACTTTTTTGCTAATGAAAGAAAATATTGTTCTAAACAACTTTCCCTTATAAATTGTATTCAAAATGTCCAATGGATTTAAAGTGATTTGTAAAAATAAATACGTGAAAAACAGAATCTTTTTGTTCCTTTTTTCATGGCTAGTCAATGCTGTATTTCTCACTATGGGGCAGATTTACTAAAGGGTGAAGTGAAAATTCGCCAGAAATTCCATCCGCAGGCACATAAGAAATTCACTAACAGGCTTAGAGTACAATCCGCCAGCAAAAGAGACCGTCACTATCGTAGTTTTGCGCCCTATCGGCAGACGAATTTTCACTTAGACGAACGATCTTTACTCCGCAAATTCACTAAAGTGCAAATTTTACAGAATGTTACTTCTTGCGCCAGAGGTTCCTTTACCACTTTAGACCTGGCGAATTGATAAGATGAAGTTACATCCTCCTCAATCTTATGTCAGTGACATCATATCCTGTTTGCTGGAAAGTCATAAAAGTTCTAAAAAGTTTTTCATATTTTAAAGCAAGATTGCCTTCCAAAGTTCTAACTATGGAAGATTTTTGTGTTAATTTTTTTAACCAATTTGAAGGGCATGGCACATTTTTTTTACCGTGGGCTCATGTCTACGGCATTAGAGGACCTCTATTGTTTTTATTTTGCTTCCTTGGACCTGTGTAATAATAAGTGGCCACTTCAAGCATTTGCACCAACATTACTAATAATGACATATATATGACCTACTGTATATGTACCTGCCCTATTCAAAGTAACCTAAGCGTAAGAGTACTAACTAGTGGTAACAAATTTGCGCCTTACGAAGTGTGGCGGATTGTTCCCTGGCCAAAATTCGCCCCTTAGTGAATTTGCCCCTGTGACTTGCATGCTTCTTCATAGGTTTGTTAATTTGTAAAAAATAAATTCAATGAAAAGCAGAATCTTTCTGTTCATTTTTACATGACTTAGGGGCCGATTCACTAAATTCGAGTGAAGGGTTCAAATTAAAAAAACTTCGAATTTCAAAGTTTTTTTGGGCTACTTCGACCATCGAATGGGCTACTTCGACCTTCGACTACAACCTTCGACTTCGAAACGAACGATTCGAACTAAAAATCGTTCGACTATTCAACCATTCGATAGTCGAAGTACTGTCCCTTTAAGACAAACTTCGACCCCCTACTTCGGCAGCTAACAGCTACCGAAGTCAATGTTAGCCTATGGGGAAGGTCCCCATAGGCTTGCCTGGGATTTTTTGATCGAAGGATTTTCCTTTGATCGTTGGATTAAAATCCTTCGAATCGTTCGATTCGAAGGATTTAATTGTTCGATCGAATGAAAAATCCTTCGATCGATCGATTGCAGGATTTGCGCAAAATCGTTCGACTTCGATATTCGAAGTCGAACGATTTTAGTTCCTAGTCGAATATCGAGGGTTAATTAACCCTCGATATTCGACCCTTCGTGAATCGGCCCCTAGGTGTGAGCCAGTCAAGGTTGTATTTCCCACTAGTGTAAATTCACCAAAAATGAAGATTCCCCTCAATATCGCCGATTTAATAAAAGGAGAATACAAAAAGTTTGGAGAATTAACTTCTCAGTGGTGAAATTTCTCTTTGCATTGGTGCAAATTCCCATCACTTCTCCAGGTGAAAGTTCTCCAGTGAATATTCTCTAATTTACTAAAAATACAAGAAAAATCTTTCGCCTGGCGAGCTACCATTATAAAGATAGAGCAGCCACCCCATCCAAGCTCATTTTCCATATACGGCATCTCCTCATGGCAAAAATTCTTCTCAATGCAATTGTATGGGGAAAATATACTGGCAAATGTTCATATGCCAGAAGAAAATTCACCACATTTCTCTAGAAAAAGTGTACTTACAATGTATAGTAAATATGAGATTTGTTGAAAATACACCCGAATTAAGTCGAACTTTGGTGAAATTAGACGAGGAGAAATTTCACACTTTAGTATATGTGCCCTTAAGTCTTACATGCTTCTTCACAGGTTTATTAATTGTGACTTATGCCTCATTTCAATATTCACAACCAGCAATACAGAGAGACAGATTCACTAAAGAGCGAAGTGGCCACCGCTAGCATCAAATTGGCCAGAAATCCCATCTGCAGGAACATTGCCAATTCGCTAACAGGCGTAGACCGTCACTAGCGTTTGTTCGCACTCTATCGCCAGACGACTTTTTGCTCTGGTGAACGGTCGTTAAAGTGTGAATTTTACTGAACGTTAGCTGTTTCGCCAGAGTTTACTTCGCCACTGTCCTCAGACCAGGAGAACTGATAAAACGAAGCAACACCTTCCTCAATCTTATATCAGTGACATCATAACCTGTATGCCGAAACTGCTTTAAAGTTGTCAAAAATGCTGGCGACATTTCTTTTTTTAAAGCAAGATTGCCTTCAAAAGTCCAAACTATTAAAGACTTATGTGTGAACAAATTTTTTTTACTAATTTGAGGGGCGTGCCACATTTGTTTTAGGGTGGGCTCATGTCTAGGGCATTAGATGATCTCTTATGTCATTATTATGGCTCATTGTTTTAAAAGTGGCCACTTCAAACAGTTGCACCAACGTTACTATTAAAGACGTCCATACGACTTTGGGGTAAATTTATCAAAGAGTGAAGTTCCGCCACTCTCCATTCATTTCTATGGGATTTTGAAAGGCGTATTTATCAATAGGTGAAAGTGAAAGTTTACCCTTAAAAAATCCTATAAAAATCCCATAGAAATGAATGGAGAGTGGCGGAATTTCACTCTAGTGATAAATATACCCCTTTGAGAGTGTGAGAGTATGAGAGTGCTAGTGAAGTTTCGCTAGGCAGAATGCTAGAGAAAATTCGCCATGAAATGCTCACACTGCCAAAGTAACGCCAGTGAAAATTTGGCTGTTAGTGAATTTGCCCCAGAGAAAAGCAAAGAACAAACATGAGGACATTCTTATTTTTGAGGGGTTTTACAGCAGCTTTAAAGCACAAGAATGAAATAGAATGAACAAGGAATGGCTTAATCAGTGGGGGGTGGCCATTTGTTAGGCACCCTGCAGTTATTATAAGCCCTTACCTTAGACCCCAGGCCATCACTACTTTTTACTGAAAAAGACAGTGGCACATGGTGCTATTGTAGTTGTTCTACCATCTTGCTTCCTGGCCTCAGGATCCTTGATTTTGCCCAGGGCTGTGCACATGTATGCTAGAGCAAAAGTTCGGCTGATGATGTCTGCATTTCAGTTTGATTTAATTGCGCATGAGCACAGCTTAGGACAGCCAGAGAGGAGTGCTGGCCAGGGATCTGAGAATTGGAATTTTAATCACTGGGGGTCGCCTAACAAATAGTCAGCCTTTCATGAGCCATTTACTTACTGCACTGCAGTTTCTACATATTTGTGGTCACCGGGGCAATTGCAGTTGCAACTTGTGCACTGCATACGCGATAGGATCTTAATGAATATCAGACGGAATTGTTCTGAAGGTTTTCTAAGTCCAGTTGCCATCATTGCTGGCATTCGATATAAGAGTAGTGTGCACCCCATTATTTTGGTGCAACTGCACTGTGGCAATTGACATAGGTTGCTGTGGAAACCCTGGTTCAGGGGTGGCAATAGCTCTAGGGTGCAGATAGTGGTCTGTGCCAGTAGACGCTGTGCTCAATTTGGAACAGGAGGAAGGTGGCGGCAGAAGTGCAAGTAGTGCTACTTTTTAAAAAGTGGAGTTATTTTTTTTGCATCGCAATATGAACCCTATCAAGTCTAAGGCAGATGGAGCAGAGGCATAATGCTGCTGGTTTAGCAAAGGAAAGTAGAAACAAAAACAAAAGAAAAGAAACACTTGAAAATCTACATAACATAGAATATAAAACCTCTGCAGAACTTGAGTTGGCATGGTTTTAGTAGGGCTAATTGTCTTTCACATACACAATGTATATAACATACATGATCAGGTCTAGAAGTAACCTGTAGCCAGTAAGAATTTATTGTACACAGGGCTAGACCAACCAGTATCTCATCCCAGCATTGGCATTTGGCATGCTCGTTAAAGGAAAACTATACCCCCAAAATGAACACTTAAGCAACAGATAGTTCATATCATATTAAGTGGCATATTAAAGAATCTTACCAAACTGGTCTATATATTTAAGTAGATATTGCCCTTTTACATCTCTTGCCTTGAGCCACCATTTTGTGATGGTCTGTGTGCTGCCTCAGAGATCACTTGACCAGAAATACTGCAGCTCTAACTGTAACAGGAAGAAGTGTGGAAGCAAAAGACACAACTCTGTCTGTTAATTGGCTCATGTGACCTTACATGTATGGTTTGTTGGTATGTTTGTGAGTAGGGATGTAGCGAACTGCCGCCGATGTGTTCGCGAACGCCGTTCGCGAACACCGGCAAAATTTGCGAACAGTTCGCGAACTGTTCGCGAACTTCGAACATCCGAAAATCGTTCGATTCGAACGATCGAAGGATTGAAATCGTTCGATCGAAGGATTTTCGTTCGAATCGAACGATCGAAGCCATTCGATCGAATGATTTCATTCGATCGAAGCCATTCGATCGAATGATTTCATTCGATCGAATGCTTCGATCGTTCGATTCGAACGAAAATCCTTCGATTTTAGCGGTCGAATGGTCGAACGATCGAACGATTTTGACGCGAACGCCTATTGGCGAACGTCGCGCGACGTTCGCGAACTTGCGGCGGACGCGAACAGTCGAAGTTCGCGCGAACTAGTTCGCCGGCGAACAGTTCGCTACATCCCTATTTGTGAGTACAGTGAATCCTACCATCCCAAGGGACGGCCCTTATTTTATAAAATGGCAATTTTCTATTTATGATTACCCAATGGCACATACTACTAGAAAAGTATATTATTATGAAAATGGTTTATTTACATGAAGCAGGATTTTACATGTGAGCTGTTTTATGCAATATCTTTTTATAGAGACCTACATTGTTTGGGGGGTATAGTTTTCCTTTAAGTAGCCTGTATCCCCAGCGTTGATATGCTGTATCCCACCCTAGTGTTGAAACCAGAATAGGTGCAGGTATCAGGGATGTATAGCAATTATGAAAGTATAAATTAGATATTTCTTGATTGGGTGGAAACTAAAATACTAAGGTACGAAAAGATAATTGACGGGAAAATTCTGCTGGATACACACATAAACCTGTGGAGGTAGAGTTTTTAAAACATGAGTGTTTAACTTTCTTCATATTTTTCAGATTTCATTAACATTTTGAAACTGTGCTACTGTTAGTATCTCAGCTTAGGGACGACTATACAGTAATATACAGCACACTAAGGGGCAGCTGTATCAAGGGTCGAATTTCAAGGGGTCAAATCCCTCGAAATTCGACTGGGGAATAGAATCAAATAGGCAATTTGGGCGAATTTACACGCTGGCGAATAGTCGAATGGGCGAATATTCGCCCGGCGAATAGTCGCACGATCGAATATTCGATCGAAGGATTTTCATTAGATCGAATGCCTTTTTATTTGATCAAAAACTTAGAAAACAAGCCTATGGGACTTTCCCATAGGCTTTTAAAGCAATTCGGTAGGTTTAACCTGGCGAAGTAGGCAGTCAAAGTATTTTTAAAAGAGACAGTACTTCGACTATCGAATGGGCGAATAGTCGCAGCATTTTTTTGCTCGAACTATTGGAATCATTCTACTCAGGTGAATTTACGCCAATTCGATGAGCACAAAAAACTATTTGAAATTCGAGTTTTTTTCCCTCTATTCATTCACCCGAGCTTGGTGAATATGCCCCATAGAATAGAAATGCCACAATATAAGGCTGATTAGTAATTAATACAGATAATTAATACATGGCAACACAGAAACCAGTGCAATTAGCATCAGAATTTAATAATCAGCAAACCTGTAGCATCAGCTTATATTACAGGGAAGCTCATTTTCTGCTGGATAATTAGTGACGAGCCCTAAGCTTAGCTTCTCAACAGCCAATCAGAGCCCACTGAGCATGTGAGTGTCACAGACACTTTCCAAGATGGTGACCCCCTGTGACAAGTTTGAAGTCCTGGATCTTTGCTGCTATTGACAAGCTGAAAGTGCAATAAGTTCAGTATATAAAATATGGTATTTTTAGCCATATACATTTTTAGGGTGTAGTTCTCCTTTAAGAAAAATTTTAACCTTTTATTTCTACATTTTACACTTATGTGAAGGAATCAATTTTGTGTCAATTGTGTGAATGTTTCTCTTTTGCTTTCTGGCAAACAACGCATGTTCGGTCTTACTTTATAGCAATGATCCTAGATATACTCCATCCACATGATCAGCGCTAGTGTCCTACAATGAAGTACAGAATCAATTCCCCTTTTCTTAATCAGAGTTTACTATACAACAGCTTGAAGATGCTCTTGGCTGATATAACAACCAGAGTGGATTTAAGGAAGTGTTGCTGAGGCCGAGATCACTGAAACATGGACAGTTTAGACTTGTGCAACTTCAAGCAATTTGACTACCTTGATTCTTCCTACACGATGGTGTTCAAAATACTAAGGGGCAAATTTACTAACCTCCGAAAATTCGCCAGTGACGGCTTCACTCACAGCGCAACACTTCGACAGGTGTAGATTCGCCAGGACAATGCTAATTCACTAAAATCTGAAGTTGCATCCAGGGTGCTGAATGCTGGTGAAGTTGCGCTAGTGTTACTGTACCAATCAAAGCGAAGCATTGCCTAATTTGCATACGGCGGGAAGTTAAAGTTGAATGGACGTATATGTTGCTGTAAATACATTACATAACACAAGCCCGGGAAAACTTAATAAAATAAAATAGAGTTGTTATATTGCCCTACACATGAGCCCAGTGTATAGTTTATGTGCCATATGTTAGGAAATGTGTGTGGGGGGGAGCGGGCTACACTCTTTTGCAGCCTATCACCCTGAAAAAGGAAAAGACGCCAGAGTTTTTTGGGACTTTCAAATTTCAACAAAATCCTGAGGAACTCCTATCTACTCTATTGCACTTCGCCTGATCTTAGGGGCACATTTACCGTCGAAGTAAAATCCTTCGACTTCGAATATTGAAGTCGAAGGATTTACCGCTATTCCTACAATCGAACGAGCGAAGGAATAATCGTTCAAACGATTCGAAGGATTTTAATCCATTGATCGAAGGATATTCCTTCGATCAGGAAATTGTTAGGAAGCCTATGGGGACCTTCCCCATAGGCTAACATTGGCCTCGGTAGGTTTTAGGTGGCGAACTAGGGGGTCAAATAATTTTTTAAAGAGACTGTACTTCGACTATCGAATGGTCGAATATTTGAACGATTTTTAGTTCGATTCGAAGTCGAAGGTCGTAATCGAAGGTCGAAGTAGCCCATTCGATGGTCGAAGAAGCCATATTCGACCATTCGAAATTCAAACTTTTTTTCCTCTATTCCTTCACTCGAACTTAGTAAATGGGCCTCTTAGTGAATTTGCATAGTTACGTCCATTTGCCAGAGCACAAATTCGCCAGGCGTTAGTCAATTCGCCCTTTAGTAAATTTGCCCCTAAGTTTGCCCTGGCCTTAAATTATCTAAATATATCAAATATGACCCCTATGTGTAATTCTTCCACCTCAATGAATATTTTTGAAGATTTCCCACAAGCACTAGGTTAAAGCTCATGGAGGATTGTAACTTCAGTGTTGATAGTAAGCAAATGCTCCTCTTCAGACTTCAGGCACCTAACAAACCATCGATCAGGTTACAAATGAATGAAATGACATGTGAGGAAGAATTAAATAAACAATAACTCCCAGTTGCCATGTTTTGTTTTGTCCATGAGGTCTGCTATCAGCTGACAACTAACTAACTGCCATCACAAAAGCTGTTTTTTTCCTTTCTCAGTCATTTCAATGAAACAATGTACAGACTTATTTACAAATGCAGCCGCGAGTGCGGACACGCTAAAATTGGCATAGCTTTTGTATGTAGAAACACCATTCATTAAAGGATCATGAGCATTGAATGTGGCGGTATTTCCAGGGTTACCACGTTGAATTGTGCCAATAGTTGCAACAGACTGGCACCATAACAGTCACACTCTAATGTTGGCAGCGGCTCCGTTTCCATTGACGTTAAATGGCTCCTCTTTACTTCTACATCTGCCAAAACATTATGGGGCCAATTTACTAAAATTTCAATTTTGTTTTTTTTTTCTATCATGGCATTCGTGATTTTAGAGAAATAGAGTTTAATCGCGGTTTCTAAAAGCTCAAAAAAACACAAAAATTTGACCTTTAATAGTACTGGCTGAAATTTCGAACCCTGCCAAATCACTGAACTGTCAAATATACATCATACATGCATACTAACTGGGAGTGGTAAGCCTTCATACATGCTCCTGGCCAGCTATAGGGGTAAATTTACTAAGCAGCAAAAATTCTCCAGCAATGGCTTCGCAGCCATTGCAACACTTCGCAGGCGAAATTTCGCTCAGACTGCTAATTTCCTAAAATGCAAAGTTGCGTCAAGGGCGCCAAACATTGGCAAATTTTTGCTAGCGTTACTTCAGCAATGCAAGCAAATCAAAACGAAGATGCGCTAGCGTTCAATTCTGCCTAGCGCAACTTCGTTAGAGATCTTCGCTCAGGCTAATTTGCATGTGGTGGGAATTTTAAAGTTGAATGGACGTATATGTTGCAGCAAATACATTACATTACACAAGTGCAGGGAACCTTAATAAAGACAATAGAGTAGTTATAATGCCCTACACATGAGCCCACTGTATAGTTTATGTTCCATATGTTAGAAAATGTATAGGGGAACCCCGTTACCCCAAAAAAATTTTAAGGACTTTTGTAGGCTATCACTCTGAAAAAGGAAAAGACGCCAGCGTTTTTTGCAATTAGAAACTTTTTCCACTAAAAAATATGATGTAAGTAACAGAAGACTGAGGAAGATCTATGCACTCCAGTGCACTTCACCTGTTCTGAGCTGGCAAAGGCAAATCTGGCGAAAGAGGTAACGTTCAGTAAAATCTGCATTTTGCGGAGTAAAGTCCTTTCGCCAATGAAAATTTGTCTGGCGTTAGAGTGCGAATCACCGCTAGTGTCTATCTCCTTCGCTAGCGAAGAGACGCCTGCGCCCTTAGTAAATCTGCAAAGTCCCTGAAAACGGTAACGCTGGCGAATCTTCGCATTAGTCACTTCGCCCTTTAGTAAATCTGCCCCTTAGAGTCACTGGGGGATGCCTGACAAATTGCCAACACCCTGTAACTATAATTATCATTGTCTTTAAATAAATCAACAGGCAAAAACTATGTTAAGCACAAGCCTATTTATTAAGGCGGTTATTTATTAAAGTCCCATTTTTTCTGGTTGGATAGAACCACCATTTTTTCCTAGAAAAAAAACCTTAGATGTTTTGAGTTGTTTTCCGATGATGTTTAAAGTCCAAATAAAAAAGTATTCCATCTCAAACCCCCCGTGTTCATGTAGAAGTCAATGGCAGATATCCTGTTGACATTTTAAAGATATGCTGTTCTGCGCTGGGTTTCATTCAATAATCCGAAGATTTTTTGGTTTTGGGTGTCAAATCCGAAAAAGTTGATTGCGATTTTTTTCACAATTTTATTTTGTTTACTTTATTCCCACAGGAAATTTTCGTAAAAATTTATTAATAAATAGGGGAGAAAAAGTCTGTGCGGATTTGGTTGGAGCGGCTTTCACAAAATAGTTTTAAAATTTCGGATTTTGATAACTAACCCCCTTTCGCGAATGCTGAAGAACATTGTCATACTGCCCCTTTAATGACTTCTACAGCCATTCTGCAGTACAGTATGGGACCTGTTATCCAGGTGCTCTAGATCTGGGTTTTTTTGGATAAAGGATTTTTTTTTTTGGATAATGGATAATGGATCTTTCCATAATTTGGATCTCCATACCTTAAGTCTACTAGAAAATCATGTAAACATTAAATAAACCCAATAGGCTGGTTTTGCTTCCGATAAGTATTAATTATATCTTAGTTGGGATCAAGTACTGTTTTATTATTACAGGAAAAAAAAGGAAATCGTTTTAAAAAAATTTGATTATTTGATTAGAATGAAGTCTATTGAAGATGGTCTTTCTGTAATTCTGAGCTTTCTGGATCATGGGGGAAATTTACTAAAGGGTGAACGATAGAGAAAATATGCCAGCGTGACGTCATTTTGGCACTTCGCCGATTTACTAACGGGTGCTGGCGTAAATTCACTAGCGAAGTGGACATACTCTAGCGCTACTTCGCACCCTAATGCCAGACGAAGTTGCGCTCTGGCGAAGGGACATAACTACGCTAATTCACTAACTTGCGAATTTTACTGAACGTTACCTCTTGCGCCAGACTTGACTTCGCCAGCTGAGTCCAGGCGAAGTGCAATAGAGTAGATAGGAGAATCTTCAAAAATAGTTGACATTTTTTCTAAGTCCCAAAAAACGCTGGTGTCTTACATTTTTTAGGGTGATAGGCTGAAAAAGATCGAAAAATCTTTTTTGCGGTATCCTCCTCCCCCCCTACATTTCCTAACATATGGCACCTAACCTATCCAGTAGGCTCATGTGTAGGGCAATATAAAACCTCTATTTTATTTAATGAATGTTTCCCAGGCTTGTGTAGTGTCATGTAGTTTATGCTGCATATATGTCCATTGTACTTTAACTTGGCGCCGTATGCAAATTATTCATCGCTAGCGTAACTCCGCTTTGCTTGAAGAATTAACGCTAGCGCAACTTCGCTACCTTTCGCCTCCCTCGGCGCAACTTCGGATTTTAGTGAATTTGAGCAGCCCTGGCGAAGTGCGGCGAAGCTGTCGCTAGCGCATTTTTGGAGCTTAGTGAATTTACCCCAATGGGTTTCTGGATAACGGATCCCATACTAGCTATTTATCTATGGAAACAGGTCAAAAGGCAGACCCTTTGCAATGGCATCACCTGCTAAATGATAGGAGCCATGTTCCTTGTTCTGATCACAAGGTTGTTGAATTTGTGCAGCTATGCAGGATAGAAATGAAACAAAAAGTACCATTAATATACTTTTGTATGAATTTTCTGCACAATTTATCTGTTTTCCCCCCAAGCATGTTATCAGAGCCTCCAGCACACAGAAAGCCTTAATACTGGGCACACTAATAGCTGTGCTACTCTTCCAACTCAGTCTATAAATTACAGCCGTGCCACTTTCCTGACAGCTTTTGAGATGTAAATAGGGCAGGCGTGAAGCATTGAATGCACTTATCCATTGTGAGCGTTACTGGTGCATAAAGAAAACAAAGGTTTTTGTACTATTAACAATCTTAAGATCTTTTTGTTTGGAGATTTATCTGATTTAACATTAAGGGGGTCATTTATCAAAATCTGAATTTTTCTAATTATTTAAAAGTCTGACCAAGCTAGAATCCACGATTTGACTTTATTATTATTAAAAAAGCTAGATTTATTAGGATCGGAGAAAAACTCGATCCTGAATCAAGCGAAAACCCGAATCACACAATTTTTTTCATGGTTTCCCCCCCCCGAGTTGCTCTATTTTTTCATCTTTTTTCCCCGGAAAAAAAAATCCAAATTTCAAATTTTCGGGGTAATTCCAGTGCAGACAACAGAAACTTCCAAATAGGATAGGGACCTCTCCCACTGACTTACAGTATATACAACCTCTGCAGGTCTGAGATGGCTGATTTTCGAATTCGGACTTTTTGCAGGCTCGTGGTATAATAAATCAAGAAAAAATCTAGTTTTTTTTTCCACTAAGGGTAGAATTACATGGGCGACTTCGGTGCATTTCCGGCGGATCTAACACACTGCACCAAAACGCTGGCGTCAAATCAGATGCGACAGAGAATAAGGTAAGAAATACAAATGTCGGATGATCAACGACTGTTGGATGCAGACGCTGCATGTTGCGTCTTCATCTGACGAGACGCACCAAAATAGCCCCTGTAGTTATACCCTAAAAATTCAGATTTTATAGTAAAAAAAACTAGAATATTTAGAATATTTGGCATTCCGACTTTAATAAATAACCCCCTTGATTAATTTGCTTTGTATAACAGGGCTATGCTAGTATTTGCCCAACAGAGAGACATAGGGGCAAATTCACTAAGCGCCGAAGCGCCGAACGCTAGCGTTACTTCGCTAGCGTTACCTCGCTAGCGTTTGGCATTTTCGTTACTGCGCACATTCACTAACGAACGCTGCCGTAGTTTCGCTAGTGTTACTTCGCACCCTTACCGCTGGCAAAGTTTCGCTAGCGACGTAACTACGCAAATTCACTAACGCGCGCAGTGTACTGAACGCTACCTTTTACGCTAGACTTCCTTCGCCACCTCAGACCAGGCGAAGCGCAATAGAGTAGATAGGGATTGCTTCAAAAAAAGTCCCAAAAAACGCTGGCGTGTTTTCTACATTATGGGTGATAGGCTGAAAAAGATCGAAAACATTTTTGGGGCTCCCCTCCTTCCCCCCTACATTTCCTGACTCATGGCAACTTACCTAGACAGTGGGCACATGTGTAGGGCAAAATAACATTTTTATTTGATGTTTTGAAGCTTTTCTAGCCATTTGTAGTGCTGATACGTGTTCCTCCATTGAAATTTGAATTTGGCGCCGTAGGCAAATTAGCCTTCGCTAGCGAAACTTCGATTTACTTAGCGAATCAACGCTACTGCAACTTCGCAACCTTACGCTACCCCTGAGCGCAACTTCGGATTTTAGTGAATTTGCGGAGCGCTGGCGAAACTATGCCTGGCGAAGTGTGGCAAAGTGCGGCGAAGTTACGCCTGGCGCAACTACGAATCTTAGTGAATTTGCCCCATAGTCCACAGATTTGCGGGAGCACAGGGGAAACTCAACATTGGGGAAGTACCTACAGCTGGAAGTAATATCTAATGTCTAATCAATGTCTCATATCAGGTATAATGTCAAGAAAAGGTATTAACTTGAATTTTGAAAAAAAGGCAGTGTTTTCGCTGTTACTCATAGGGCTGTTTCCTTCCTTTTTCTCAAAGGGCTATGAATCATACTCATTAATGACAATCGAAATGTTTTGTGCCATAGAACATAAACATCTGTCTATCCATGCTCAGATACAAGCTTCATGACTTAGTATTTTGTCATTATTTTATCTGAAATCATGTTGTGCAGCTTTGGTGCTGCTTTATGCTTCTATTCCAGCTACCTTTGTAAGAGAGCTCTTAAACTTCATTGTTCATATTTCTTAGGAGATCAAGTGTTTTGAACTAAGGACAATATAATGTAGTGTTGTGCTGCACTGGTAAAACTGGTGTGTTTGCTTCAGAAACACTACTATAGTTTATATAAACAAGCTGCTGTGTAGCCATGGGGGCAGCCATTCAAGCATAGGATACACAGTAGATAACAGATAAGTACTACTATAGTTTATATAAACAAGCTGCTGTGTAGCCATGGGGACAGCCATTCAAGCACAGGATACACAGTAGATAACAGATAAGTACTACTATAGTTTATATAAACAAGCTGCTGTGTAGCCATGGGGGCAGCCATTCAATCACAGGATACACAGTAGATAACAGATAAGTACTACTATAGTTTATATAAACAAGCTGCTGTGTAGCCATGGGGGCAGCCATTCAAGCACAGGATACACAGTAGATAACAGATAAGTACTACTATAGTTTATATAAACAAGCTGCTGTGTAGCCATGGGGGCAGCCATTCAAGCACAGGATACACAGTAGATAACAGATAAGTACTACTATAGTTTATATAAACAAGCTACTGTGTAGCCATGGGGCAGCCATTCAAGCACAGGATACACAGTAGATGCCAGATAAGTCCTGAAGAATCCCATTGTATACTTCATAGCTTATCTGTTATCTGCTGTGTATCCTGTGCCTTGTCTCCTTTTCAGCTTTGAATGGCTGCCTCCATAGCTACACAGCAGCTTGTTTCTATCAACTGTAGTAGAATTTCTGAAGCTAACACATTAGTTGTATCAGTGCAGGGCAACAGTGCATTATATTTTCACTACTTTAATACACTTTAATTTTTTAGTTCCTTTAAAGTGGCCTGCTGACGTCCAGATATCGATTGGAGTGAGGACTGCATCAGTTTGTTAATGCGCTTCTCACTCCGATCACCTGTATTTCCATTGTTGTTTGCGAGTGCAAATGTACAGAATCTGTTTCCATTTTTGGCTCATTGTGACCCCAATTACTTTTAAATTCTGGGGGAAATGCTGTATTATGGATAAAGAAAAAAGCAGTGTCAACAATGCACTGCTTTATGGTGAGGTCCTGACTAGCTTCCTAATTTCACATACAGTGCTCACAGGTCTTATACCCATGTTTTTTTTATCCCTATAGCAGAACCCTTCATTCATTCAGTCAGCCTTTATTATAAAATGTTCATTTCTGAGCAACTTTTCAATTCATCTTCATTATTTATTTTTTATTGATTTGCCTTCTTCTTCTTTCCAGCTTTCCAATGGAGGTCGCTGAAAAACAAATCATCTGTAAGGCTACATATTTAGGGGGTTATTTATAAAGGCACATTTTTTTTCCCCTGCGTCCGTTTTGACGCTGAAAACCCCAAAAAAGTTGCGATAAAAAATATGTGATTTGTCTGTGATTTATTATGCCTTGAAGCTGTTCCAAGTCCGAATCTAAAAATACTCCATCTAAAACCTGCCAAATTCATGTATACGTCAATAGCAGATGCCCCCTTAACTATCTGAAGATGTTTGAAGGTTTTTCCACGAAAATTCTAATTTTTAGGTGTCAAACGTGAAAAATTCTGATTTTTCCAGCGACAATCCGAAAAGGTTTTTCCTATCTGATTTTTTTGAGATTTTTTTATTCATAAATAAGGCCAAATCATGAATTCTAGTTTAATCTCACTTTTCTTATTTTAAAAAAAAATCCCCAAAAATCCGATTTTGATAAATACCTCCCTTATTGTTATTGCTACTTTTTATTACTCATCTTTCAATAAAACCCTCTCCTATTCATATTCCAGTCTCTTATTCAGATCAGTTGCGTGGTTGCTAGGGTCATTTGTTTTACCAGATTAAACCAGACTGCTGAAATTGCAAACTGGCGATCTGTTGAATAAAAAGCTAAATAACTCAAAAACCCCAAATAATAAAAAATTTAAACCAATTGCAAATTGTCTCAGAATATCATGATCTACGTCATACTAAAAATTAACTCAAGACAGCCGGGCCACAGTACTGTTATTCTACATGCTACCACATAGGCCAAAGCTGGCAATATAAAGTAGGTAGCAATAATATGACATTTTATTTCACCAAATCTCAGTGGATACTGATAAGCGTCTGTTTATTGCAGCCATTTGTTCTGCATATACTGTGCATATCTGCCCAGCACTGGAATAAACAGACACTTATCAGCATTCCCAGAGAATACCACATCTTTATCTGCCATTGTTTACGTTCTCTATGGACATATCCTTGACTGGCCTTTGTTTCTGGCAAGCTGACGTGATTTCATGTGGTATCAATAACATCCATGTGGACGCCACGTCTCCCAGTTGCGCACGCTGGGCTTCCTTTCTTGTTCTGGCCCTGAAGAAGATCAGCTGATAAATTGACCATCAATCACTGCAACTCTGCACCTTGTTTGTTTGGGAATCTGCATTGTTGGAATTCTTCCACGACCTACACCCAAGTTTTCCTACCTGGGCGTTGTCCATTTCTGGTCTTGTCCAGTTTGTTTCCATTCAACTCTCGGTTTTTGTAAAATGTAGCCATTACTATAGAATTGCTATGAAAAGGTTTAATAGCGGTTTCATATACTGTAGATCTCTCATTGGGGCAAATCCACTAAAGGGCGAATGTTCATGCGCGAAGGCTTTGCAAAACTTTGTCAGACGTCAATCCACAGGGAATATGTTTATTCATCAAAATGCGAAATTACACCTCAGCAGCCAAATGCAGGTGAAGTTTCGTTGGCATAAATTTGTCAGCGTTAGCATTTCATAGCAAACTTTCACTAACGTTCATTTCTGCCTAGCGAAACTTTATTAACACTTACGCTTAGGTCAATTTGAATAGGGCGGGTACATATAGGTCACATATATATATGTCTTTATTAGAGATGTTGCTGCAAATGCTTGAAGTGGCCACTTATTATTACACATGTCCAAGGAAACAAAATAAAGACAAAAGAGATCCTCTAATGCCCTAGACATGAGCCCACCCTAAAACAAATGTGGCATGCCCCTCAAATGGTTAAAAAAAAATATTAAAAGAAAAATATTTCACAGTTACAACTTTTAAACACAATCTCAATTTAAAATATGAAAAAAACGCCAGCATTTTTATGACTTTTTGGCATACAGGATATGATGTCACTGACATAAGATTGAGGAGGATGTAGCTTCATCTTATCAGTTATACCTGGCGAAGCAGACTCTGGTGAAAGGGGTAACGTAATGGAAATTTTGCACTTTTGCAATCGTTCATTTGAGCAAAGATTGAGCAATCCCCAGTTGCAAAATATGAGGATATTAGAAGTTACCGAGGAGTTCCTCTGGCCTCGTTCTGACGTCAGAATGTGTCATTTATAACAGGGCCCCAAGCTGCCGAATTTGACGCTGCACGTTCGAATTTGACACTGCACGTCCGAATTTGACGATGCACGGCCGAAACGGACACGTCATGTCCGGAATGGCGACCAGAATTTGACGCCTGCGACCAGAATTTCGACTCTGACCCCCCCACAAAATGTAGATTATAATGCATAATGTACCCCCTACTAGAAATTTATAAAGATATCATAAGTCACCTCGAAGTTATGTTACCTATATAAAAGCACTCGGCCTGCAGCCTCATGCTTTTATATGGTCACATAACTCCTCGGTGACTTATAATATCTTTATAAATTACAGTAGGGGGTACATTATCCACTACATAAACGGTGCTTAATGATGTCATCAGTGATGTCAACATAACCTCATCCTTTATATAAGCTTTTAAATCCTGCCTAACAAACAGACATACCCTCCTCCTTTTCTATTGCCTCTGTCCCTCCGAAACAAAGTATAGCCACTGGTATTAACTGCCCAGTGGTTGCAGGAGAGTAGGCTAATGCCCATGTAGTGGCTGATTTTCAGCCTGTGTATTTCAGCAGGTTGATTTAGCCAGCATATGGCACTAGCCTTACAACAAATGAACGTTAAAATTGGTTCAAATAACAGGGGGTGCTGAAACAGCTTTGGGTATTCCTTGAGTTTACTGTATATAAAATGTATATCAATTTATAATACAGGTATAGAATCTTTTCTCTAGAATGCTCTGGGTTTTCTGGATAAGGGATCTTATCTCCATACTTTGTCTGATCTCACTTAAACATTAAATAAACCCAGTTGAATTGTTTACTACCAATATGGATTCGTGCAGCTTAGTCGCCAATAAGTACAAGCTGCTGTTTTATTATTACAGCAGAAAATCATTTAAAAAAAAATATATATATATTTATTTGCTTAAAAAGACTCTGTTGGAAATGGCCGTCCTTTAATTTGGAAATTTCTTTAAAACAGGTTTCTGGGTAAGAGATCTCTTCCTTGTACAAAAAAAGCCACAAATAACCTGCATAAATATATATATCAGCCATACATGGTGAATAGTGAAATCACATAGCTTATTGAAACACATAAGAAATACATTCATCTCCCAAAATATGAAGATAATAGAAGTCACCATGGAATCCCATGACCTTTTGCTAACGTCTAATAATGTAATATGTCTTACAACTGCTGTGGCATTGCACCTGCCTAGCCGTGCCTCTATGGGGTATTTTGTACCATCTATATTTGCCATTTTTGGTAAGAAAGATATTAGACAAGCAGACACACAAACCGACTTTTCTGTTGATTCATAAGTCATCAGGAATGTGGCCTGTAACAGAATATTGCAGGAGAGAAATCCCTTTATATGTGTATCTGTCAGAGCGGGTGAGTCACGGGAGTTGCCTTGTCTGGGAGAGAAGCATTCACAACAAATGATGCTGACATTTGTTTTCACAGAGCTACGGCTGGAACAATACTCAGCAATTTGCCTTCCATTAATCTTGGCAGGAATGTTGTGTGTGTGTTTTGCCAGTGCTGGGCATTACAGGAGATGCAGGTTGTGAGAAAATAAAACAATGGACGGGTTTTCCATATGGTTACAAACGCTCAACGCCGATGGTCTTGATACAACAGGGAATTTCCATCCCAATCACCAAAGTTCCACCATTGCAGTTGGTGTAATGAACACTTTACTGCTAAAGTACTTTCTGCAATGGATCTATTGATGCATTTTCTATTAATACCCACCCTAAGCTGATGGTAAACATAGGGCTTCCTACCACCTCACATCTCTTGGCATTGCTCTTTTTCATGCCCTAAATGGTGCCCAAGCTTGGGCATGCTACTTAGTTAATTATCGATGGAAAAGGCGCGTCCATCAAGTTTCAGTTTCAATTATTGTAGTTTGCATGTGGGTGGTGACAGTCTATGGAAGTAGGTACTATTTTTGTAATATTTCCCATACATATATGTAGCCTTTGTATTTTCATTCTTTTTACCTAATGATTTCAAGGCTCAGTGCTAGTTATAGGAACTTTGCTAAAAAGCATAAGCGTCAGCGCCCTTTATGTCTTCCCAGCCGAGGGGTGATATTCTCTTCTGTTTGTTTGTGTAACAATATTAATCTTCAGACCAAGTGTGCAAGTTCATTAATCCCAATTTGCCCATTTGATCCCTGTAGATTACTGAGCACAGACTGAAAACAAACAAGTGCCTAATTCCAGATGAATTAGCCTTTACAGTGTAACTTTCCGACCTTTCCGTGGAATTCAGTATACACGACAGCTTACTTAGGAAAAATAACTGTAATTATCCTTTATTGCTAGTGGGAGTGGTACACTTTGTAAATTATATTGAGGTTTTTTTGTGAAGGGTTTAATGGGATCAGAGTGAAAGTGATACTCTGGGGTTTATGTATCATGTCAGCTTTAGGGGAACATCAATAAAACCCACAGTGTTGTTGCTGGGACGATTTATACTATTGAATTCTCCTAGCTGTTGTTCGGGATCAGTACGGGTAAAATGTTATGCCAGATCAGCCAAGGAGAAACTCCTCCGACAAGTCTGTAGAAATTAAGTTCGAACACGTTTTGGATGAAAATTGCCATGTTTTTTACCCACCATCAGTGACGTAACCATAATACAACAGACCCTCTGTATTGTAGTCCTCCCTCTCTGTATTGAAGTCCAGTATTGTATTGTAGTCCTCCCTCTCTGTATTGTAGTCCAGTATTGTATTGTAGACCTCCCTCTCTTTATTGTAGTCCTCCTTCTCTGTATTGTAATTCTCCCTCTCTTTATTGAAGTCCAGTATTGTATTGTAGTCCTCCCTCTCTGTATTGTAGTCCAGTATTGTATTGTAGTCCTCCCTCTCTGTATTGTAGTCCAGTATTGTATTGTAGTCCTCCCTCTCTGTATTGTAGTCCAGTATTGTATTGTAGACCTCCCTCTCTTTATTGTAGTCCTCCTTCTCTGTATTGTAATTCTCCCTCTCTTTATTGAAGTCCAGTATTGTATTGTAGTCCTCCCTCTCTGTATTGTAGTCCAGTATTGTATTGTAGTCCTCCCTCTCTGTATTGTAGTCCAGTATTGTATTGTAGTCCTCCCTCTCTGTATTGTAGTCCAGTATTGTATTGTAGTCCTCCCTCTCTGTATTGTAGTCCAGTATTGTATTGTAGACCTCCCTCTCTTTATTGTAGTCCTCCTTCTCTGTATTGTAATTCTCCCTCTCTTTATTGAAGTCCAGTATTGTATTGTAGTCCTCCCTCTCTGTATTGTAGTCCAGTATTGTATTGTAGTCCTCCCTCTCTGTATTGTAGTCCAGTATTGTATTGTAGACCTCCCTCTCTTTATTGTAGTCCTCCTTCTCTGTATTGTAATTCTCCCTCTCTTTATTGTAGTCCAGTATTGTATTGTAGTCCTCCCTCTCTGTATTGTAGTCCAGTATTGTATTGTAGTCCTCCCTCTCTGTATTGTAGTCCAGTATTGTATTGTAGTCCTCCCTCTCCAGCCTCCCTCATACACATCCTGAAGCATCAGTGCATGCAGTTGTGTATCATTCAGAAGAAGAAGCTGGAAGAAGGTGTTGGCAACCATGTAGAAGTACCATAATGAATTTCAACAATATACTCTCTCAATTGTGTCCATTTCAGGGCACCTGCACTTGCAGGTATGTTTGGAAATGACCCCTTACTTTATGGGGCAAATTTACTAAAGGGGCGAAGTGAGTAGCGCTGGTGAAAATTCTCCAGCATGAAGTCATTTCGGTACTTTGTGGATTTACTAACGGTCGCCGGCGTAACTTCGATTGCGAAGAAAATAGTCTCTAGCGGTACTTCGCTCCCTAACGCTTTGCGCTCTGGCGAATGGACATAACTACACAAATTCACTAAGATGCAAATTTTATTGCACTTTACCTCTTGCGCCAGACTTGCCTTCACCACCTCAGACCAGACGAAGTGCAATAGAGTAGATAGGACTTCCTCAAAATTTAGTTGTAAAATTTTCTAAATCGCCAAAAACGCTGGCGACTTTTAATTTTTTCAGGGTGATAGGCTGCAAAAGAGTGTAAAGATTATTTAGGGTAACCGACTTCCCCCCTACATTTCCTAACATATGGCACATAAACTATACACTGGGCTCATGTGTAGGGCAATAAAACAACTCTATTTTATTTTATTAATAGTGTAGTGTATTCTATTTGCTGCAACATATACTGTACGTCCATTCAACTTTAACTTCCTGCTGTATGCAAATTAGAAAACGCTAGCGCAACTTTGCTTCGCTTGGTGCAGTATCGCTAGCGCAACTTCGCCAGAGTTCGCCGCCCTGGACTTTGGATTTTAGTGAATTAGCATTGTCCTGGCGACTCTACGCCTGGCGAAGTGTTGTGCTGTGAGCAAAGCCGTCGCAGGCCAATTTACGGAGGTTAGTGAATTTGCCCCAAAGTCTGTACTGCTCCAGACTTGAAGGCCCATTTATCAAAGGTCGAATTTCAAATTCATGTGAATTTTTTTCAACTTGATTATTCTCACAATTTGACTGGGAGGTTATTTAAGAAAAATGTGAATGTCTAATATTCGATCGAATAGTTCCGACTCGAAAACCAAATCAAATTTTTCTCTAAAAAAAAACCTTGAATGTCAGGAAGGCTATTAACATCTCCAAATGGCTCAACGTACCTCTGCCATTGACTTGTACAGGAACTCGGCTGGTTTTAGGTGGTGAATATGGAATTAGGACTGTTTCCGTGGTGGATGGAGATGGGATAAATCTCACATTCAAATTTACATTCAAATAGGGAAATTAAAATTCGAATGTGTGAATTTTGACTCGAGTTTACTATTTGTCCCTTGAAAAATCTGCCCCTTAGAGTGTAGGCTCTCACTACTTCCACTGATCTGCATTCATTATCCTTTATATCATCAGTACACTAAGATGGAATTTGTATATTCATTCAAATACAGTATACTATCTGGCAAAGCATATCATCTCAAACATAAATCTTTCAAGTCTAGGAGACATTGGAGGTACAAAGTCTATTTAGACCAGAGATTCCCAAATAGCAGCTTGCAATCAACATGTTGCTCACCAACCCCTTGCATGTTGGTCCCAGTAGCCTCAAAGCAAGTGCCTCTGAATTCCTGGCTTGGAGGCAAGTTTCGGTTGCATAAAACCACGTGTAGAGCCTCCTTTAGGCTTCCTGCCCACATATTGTCCCCATAGGTGCTACCAATAGTCAATTAGAACCCATAGTTGGCACTCTTAGGAACTTTTTGCATGCTTGTATTGCTCTAAAACTTTTTTTTAACATTTGGGGGCCGATTCACCAATGGTCAAATATCGAGGGTTAATTAACCCTCGATATTCGACTAGGAATTGAAATCCTTCGAATTCGAATATCGAATTCGAAGGATTTAGCGCAGGAAATTCGATCGATCAATCGAAGGATTATTCATTCGATCGAACGATTAAATCCTTCGAATCGAACGATTCGAAGGATTTTAATTCAACGATCGAATGAATATCCTTCGATGAAAAAAACTTAGGCAAGCCTATGGGGACCTTCCCCATAGGCTAACATTGAGTTCGGTAGCTTTTAGCTGCCGAACTAGGGGGTCGAATTTTTTTTTAAAGAGACAGTACTTCGACTATCGAATGGTCGAATAGTCGAACGATTTTTAGTTCGAATCGTTCGATAGTCGTAGTCGAAGGTCGAAGTAGCCCATTCGATGGTCGAAGTAGCCCAAAAAACACTTCGAAATTCGAAGTTTTTTAAATTCGAATCCTTCACTCGAATTTAGTGAATCGGCCCCTTAATGTTTTTACATTTTAATGTGGCTCACACATGTTTTCCAAAAAAAAAAAGGTCCATGATCGGTTGAAAGAGAATTTCATTATATAACAGGGCACCTAGCACATTATAAAATACATTCACCAGTCATCACTTCCAGTTACTTCCAGTATTTTACCTATCTTTTTAGGTTTTGGTTAATACCAATGAGAGGAGAACAGGCATGAGTCCATGATTTTTGGTGCTGAAATCACTATTCCAGGCTGCTTTCATTGGTCATATTCCTTTAATGAGGTCACTCCCCCTAGCTGCTTTTCTCAGTGATGTCACAGACTACAGACGCCAGCTGGTGTCACAGAGGGCGATTTACAAATTTTTAAATTCAAAGTTTTTTATGAAATTCAATTTTTTACACAATTACGTTTTTTCTCAACCCTTAGGATAATAATCCTAAGGGTCAGTAATGGAAAATTAAACATCACATTATTCCATTCAATAAAAACATTCGACTTATTTAAAAGAGCTTGATTTATAAAACAGCTTAAATGTTTAAAACACAACTCCCATTAACTTATACTCATTTTTTTTTTACAATTTGTTTTTATTAACATTTTCAACACACAAACAAAAGTACAGAAAGAAACATTAAAATGTCTTACAATCATCATACTGGGTATTCACCTGTATACAATCAAGCACAACTGAGCCGTTTACATGCATTCCAGGAAACATTTCAGCCAGACCTGGGCTGTTGCCTATATCTAGTGATCAGCGGTTTCTGGTAGCTCCAGCCAAGGATCCGATATCTTTTGAAATTTGTCTGGGCACCCTCTAGCTAAATACACCGCCTTCTGTAAGGGGAGTATTTCGTTTATCAATCTTTTCCAGCGGCCCAGAGTAGGGAGACTGGTATCCTTCCAAGTCAGCAGAATGCTTTTTTTAGCATAATACAACACTTGTAAATAGAATAACCTATGGCACCGGGGGAGGGATAGTGGTTCAGTGTAGCTCATTAAACATAGCTCTGGGGAGCAGATATTTGGTAAGGCGAACTTGGTTTGAATAAAGTCTAATGTTTACCCCAGTAGCATTGCATGAGAGGGCAATCCCAGAACACATGGAAAAGAGTTCCCACCTCTTCCCTGCAATTATAGCAAGTGTCTGGAGTCCCCGGATAGATCTTGGCCAACCTTTGGGGGGGGGGGTAAGATACACTCTGTTGAAACATTTTATCTGTATAAGCCTATCTGTTGGAAATGGTAAGTTCCGGAATTTGCTCTATGACCCCCTCCCAAGCATTTTCATCCATTCCATCTACCACCCATTTTAGGTGCAATCTCTCCAAATGCGAGCCCGAGGATTTCTGTAAAATAGCGTATATCCAAGAGATGGCCGTCTGCAGCCCAAGTGTGCATTGGCTTATGTCTAAGGGGCAGACCTGAAACTGGGTCTGGAACGCGTGACTTAATTGCAAATAGCGGGATATCATATTGGATGGAAGCTGGAACTCTCCTCTTAAGGTCTGGAAGGGTTTGAGCTGTCCACCTACCACAATTTGAGCTAGGTACTTGATACCCATAGAGGCCCAAAGCCCAGAATCAGGAATCCTTTTAAAATGGAGGAGTTTTGGGTTCTCCCATAAGGGGGTGCCAGGGGACCAGGTGTCCAGCTGAGGCTGGAAGCTTTCTTGTATACACTGGTTATGAATCCATTTTGGGGCCAGTCTCCAGGGGAACATTTGCTCTGAGCTGGGGAATTGGAGGGTAAGTTGTAAGGGTGCATGATCAGAGCACACCCTAAGTAGAACGTCTACAGTTAGGATAAGGCGGAGCGCCTCTGTGTTTGCTAAGGCAAGGTCAATACAGAAAGAGCCGAAGTTGCTATTGTATAGCAGGAGTACTGCTTAGTAGTGGGATGTTTGTACCTCCATGCATCTAGTAGACCTGCCCCCGCTATCCAATTTGGGAAAACTGAGGTGTCTTGGGCCAGAGGCCTGAGCCTGTCTAAAGAGGGATCAGGGACTGCATTGAAATCCCCAAGCCATATAGTCGGGTATTGCCCCATATCAGCGACATGTGTTAGTATCACATCCAGAAGAAGTACCCTAAAAGGGGGAGGGGCATACACATTGATGAGTATTAGGCATTGTTTCAACAGCTGGCATTTTAGGACTACATATCTGCCTTTCATGTCCGTGCGTAGATCTTCCCCCCCTAAGCCTAGCCCCTTTCTGGTGAATATCGCCACCCCTCTAAAATGCGAGGAGTACTCAGCGTGATAAAGGCTGCCTACCCAGGCTCGTCTCAATGCCATGACTCTTCTCCCCGTTAGGTGCGTCTCCTGGAGCATAAAGATATCAGCCCTAGTTTTTTTTAAACTGTCAAGAATAATAATAATTGACATGGTTATTTAGACCGCGCGTATTCCATGATACTATTTGTATTGTTTTCTGTCGGGATGCAATGACTACCTATACAACTGGGTAACAATACTGGTGCCAAGGAATAGGTCCAGGCCATGCTGAAAGTCCTGAGTAATTTGTGCAGCAAGAATTGTAAGACATAATAGTGGGATAAACATATAAACATTGTAAAACCCAACTTGTATTAACAAGTTATCCACCACCCGGTATCCCCCCCCAACCCGGGGATACATCAATCCCTGTAACACAATGAACATCACAAATGGAGAATGTAAGCCAGTAAATTGCCCCCAACTGCAGCTATGTCCTTCTGGAGGGTTAGAGGTGCTGCGCAAAAGCTCCTTACAGTCATTATATTTAAAGGCGAAAGTCCTGCTTAATTCTGTATCTGGTGGACTCACCAGAGGAGGAAAACAGGGTAGCGAAGAAAGCACATCGTGCCGGCCTCAGAAAAGCTGTAAGTCAGTGAGGCTGTTTTTCAGTGAACGGCTTCTATATTTAACTCAAGACATGTCCCCCACTGATAAATGGGCCCATATGCACAGGTAATACTAACAGAAAGAAACCGGGTAGACACTAAATCATTTACTAGTAATTCTCATGATATACGTCCTGCCGACGATCTGACATCTGGGCTATGGAGTGGGTCGTCTTGGGGAAGGAGGCCGTCGCTCTAACCACTGGATGATGTCACCTGGGGTATCAAAAAAAGAGAGCTTTCTCCCCATCCAGTATCCTTATTTTGGCTGGATAGAGCATGGCATACTTTATCCCCCGCTCTCTCAGTTTGCAGCGTGCCTCAGTGAATGTTCCCGTTTCTTCTGGATCATCAGGGAATAATCTGGGTATAGAGAGACTCTAGAATTTTGAAAAGTGATGTCACCTTTCTCTCTGGCAGCTCTTAATGCAGCATCTCGATCTCTATAATTGAACAGCTTGAGGATCAATGGCCACGGTGCTGCTCTCGGAGGCAGTCGTCTGGCAGGTATAAGGTGTGCTCTTTCCACCACGAAGTGTTGTGAGAAGGTGGAGACACCCAGCGTGTCTTGGAGCCATCTCTCAATAAAGTCTTCAGTCCTGGTCCCCTTCGAGCCTTCAGGCAAGCCCACGATTCTGAGATTTGATCTGCGGTTGCGGTTCTCTAGGTCATCCACTCTAGAGGCCATGGTTGCATGCTCCCGTTGGAGAAGCTGGACTTGCTGAGTGAGTGGCCACACTTCATCCTCCAGTAGCCCCGTCCTGCGTTCCACCTCTCGGACCGCCTGTAGGTCTTGCCTCAGGAGAGAAAGGTTGACGCGCACCTCTTCAATTTTTGAAGCGAGGATCGCACTGGTAGCCACAAGCTTGGTGGCAAGGACCTCCTTGGAGTCCGCTATCACCTGCAGCAACAGTTGAGTGTCTTGGGCAGCTGGCACTGGTGCAGACGGGACTGCCAAGTGTGGACCTATTGGCTCGTCAGCAAGGGCCGCGTCATCGTCCTGCTTATGTAATCGAGGTGCAGTAGTGGGCCTTGTGAAGCCATCAATCGGTTTCTGTGCCGCTTTCCTCATCTCCTCTCTGCTTGGTCAACTTTCCTTGCAGGTTACTTGTTATTGGGGTCTGCAATATTTAGTAAGTCAGGTACCTGCCGTCTAGGATGTATCATTTCAGTTCATTATCTGGGCCACAAGCCCCCCTTTCTGTCCCTATTCCCTGCCGATGCAGCCAGGACACTGGTGGTGGGGGCCAAGGGGATTTTTGTGTGTCAGCAAAGAGTTCCTTCTGCAGTTAGAGGTAGCTTGAAGTCACAGAGCTGCCTCTGCTACACAATGGGTAGCTGTGGGCTCCAAAGGGGGTCCCCCGTCTTTTTGAAGGACCGCGCTGCCGGCCGTGCTTCCACCAGGGTCTGCGATTAATCGAGGCTGCGGCTTCACCCGCGCCGCTAGTCCTCAACCGGTTCTCTGGTTCTGCTGCGGGCAGGAGGCTGATTTTAGCCAGATTATGGATGCGGGTTAGTGCCCTGATGCTCTGGAAACCCTCCTCTGCTATAGGCCAACTGGGTGCTGCCGAATTAGGCGCTTATTTACAGGAGCCCCGGGAGCCCTTAGAACTGCAGCTTGTCAGGCTGCGTGCCCGGCCACGCCCCTATATATATATATATATATAATGCAATAAAGAGGTACAACTTGGCCATAGTAGTGCTCTGCCCAGAAATCACCTTCAATTTGGCTGGTATCCCAATGAGTAAGTAAGAGGATCTAGAAGACTTGGCTGTGTTACTGTTCAAAATGCTAAGCTGCCATACAGCTCCCAATGTACTCTGGAATTATATATCAGAAACAGTGTTAAGACAAGCTAAGGTGAAGACAAGTGACTACAACTTTGTATATAACATCTCCCACTGCTGTTACTATATCTCTCCCTACTATTATCCCACTGTTACTATGGGCACCATCTCTCCCTACTATACCTGCTATCCCACAGTCACACTCTCTTCCCAGAGACTATTATCCACTGTTACTATAGGCACCATCTCTCCCTACTATACCTGCTATCCCACAGTCACACTCCCTTCCCAGAGACTATTATCCCACTGTTACTATAGGCACCATCTCTCCCTACTATACCTGCTATCCCACAGTCACACTCCCTTCCCAGAGACTATTATACCACTGTTACTATGGGCACCATCTCTCCCTACTATACCTGCTATCCCACAGTCACACTCTCTTCCCAGAGACTATTATCCACTGTTACTATAGGCTCCATCTCTCTCTACTATACCTGCTATTCCACAGTCACACTCCCTTTCCAGAGACTATTATCCCACTGTTACTATGGGCACCATCTCTCCCTACTATACCTGCTATTCCACAGTCACACTCTCTTCCCAGAGATTATTATCCACTGTTATTATAGGCACCATCTCTCCCTACTATACCTGCTATCCCACAGTCACACTCCCTTCCCAGAGACTATTATCCCACTGTTACTATAGGTACCATCTTTCCCTACTATACCTGCTATCCCACAGTCACACTCCCTTCCCAGAGACTTTTATCCACTGTTACTATAGACACCATCTCTCCCTACTATACCTGCTATCCCACAGTCACACTCCCTTCCCAGAGACTATTATCCCACTGTTACTATAGGTACCATCTCTCCCTACTATACCTGCTATCCCACAGTCACACTCCCTTCCCAGATACTGTTATCCCACTGCTACTATTGGCACTGCTTATAAAGATGGTATATTTTCCCATTAAGGAATATAGCACAGCTGTACAGATCTATAGTATCGGTTACAAGGAGAAGCTTATTGGAGCTTAATGGAGAATAACAGGAGGCTGAGAGCAACCCAATAGAGAGAGAGAGAGAGGTGTTGAATAAAATGCCTGATCTTGTCTTTTAGGGAATTCAGTAATTAGAGCAGCTGTTGTATCTCAGACTTTGTCCTAATGATCCTGAGAGTTAAAGTTGAAAAGCGTTTAAAAGCATTATGACCTCGTAGAAGGCGTCATAATTCCAGCACATTCCAGTACCTCATTACAAGTCATTAGAAGCCTGTTTTGTGGCCTTTCAGTTTACCACACAGAATTTTAACAATCAATCAGAGGTTCCCTCATGTGTTTCTCTCTCAACACCAATGTTCTCAATGTCCCAGAGAAGGAAACCAGAGGTGGCTCTTCAATACCACGGCACGCTTGATTGCCATCCTCCTGTTGGTCCAGACCCCATAAGACAGTTTGATTCATTGCCTTTTTCTTTGTTTCCAGCTATGCTATGTGCAACGTTCTGAGGAAGGAATGTACCCAAGGCTCTTTGTTTATTCTGTAAGCAAAGAACGTTTCATAAGGCGACTAGCTCCACCATAGTAGAGCTATTTCATTCAACTGTTTGGGATTTCCTTACACCTGACTGTGAGATTTCTTACAATAAACTAGGTCAGCAGTTTATCTTGGCAGCACATCATAACATCAAGAAAGATTAAATGTATCCTGTTCTAATCTACAGCTCCTTGTAATGTGGCCAGAGGCTATATACAGAAGTCCAGATGTTGGTGAGGCTAATGAACTAAAAGCGAACATTTAACATGGAAATGCCTCTACAAAAGAACGTGCTCTGCTTAAAATAGATATTTGGCCAACTAGCAGTGGTTCAAACAGCTACTGGGATGGTTTCAAAGTTCACTACAAATTATATAACAAAAGAATACACACTTTCTTGTTACATGACAGTTTACAACAATGGAGTCATTTTTGTAAAACAAAAATCAGATTTTGATGAATAACGCCCTTAAATTTTCAGTTGCAGAACCAGCATAAAATATTAATACAGGTATGGGACCTGTTATCCAGAATGCTCGGGACTTGGGTTTTTTTGAATAAAGGATCTTTCTGGAATTTAAAGTCTATTAGAAAATCATTGGTTTTAATTCCAATAAGGATTCATTATATCTTAAGGTGGCCATACATGGATAGATCCGCTCGTTTGGCAATATCGCCAAACGAGCGGATCTCCCTCCGATATGCCCACCTTGAGGTGGGCAATATCAGGCAGATCCGATCGTTGGGCCCTAGGGCCCAACGATCAGATCCTAGCATTCGCAAACGGGTCGGATCGCGGGACCGCATCAACAAACAGATGCGGCCGCGATCCAACGGGATTTTTAAACCCATCCGATCAAGATCTGGCCGACTTTCGGGCAGATCTCGATCGGGGAAGCCCGTCGGGGGCCCCCATACACGGGCCAACACAGTCTGTCGGCAGCTTTTATCGGTCCGTGTATGGCCACCTTTAGTTGGGAGCAAGAGCAAGGTACCGTTTTATTATTACAGAGAAAAAGGAAATAGAAAATTTGGATTATTTGGATAAAATGGAGTCTATGGGAGATGGCCATCCCGTAATTCGAAGCTTTCTGAATAACAGGCTCCACACCTGTTATACTGTTGTTTAGTAGAAATTAAAGAAAGATTATCGTCAACACAATCCTTCTAATTTGTGAAGGACCACTTTGCAGGCTGGAACTAGGAGTTGGGCAGAGAGGCACTCATGGGGTGTTGGTTGGCAGAGAATTTTGGGGGGCACAACTGGAGGGAATGTGGTTGGCGGGTGATGGAGGCACCAGGAATAACAGGCTAATTTGGGGGCCATGCAGCTGAATGGTACTGGCAACTTTAACTATCACTCCAGCTACTATCAATCCTTATTATTGCTGAGAATCTCTTTCCCTCAGCTTTTTTTTTTACAAAATGTTGACCAGAATTTTTTATTCATAGTGGACTTCTCTACATTTGGAAACCATGTACTATGTGCAACCCCCTAACCAAACATTCCAGCTGTTGTGACATGTCAAGATTATCATTTTCCCCCTTGATATATAACACCACAAGGGATACCTTCGCTTGTCAATCTTAGACTCATAGCCTCTCCTGCTGAGAGTGGCCAAAGTACTCTGATGAGAACACTTCAGTTTACTCTTCATCTAGTCAGCTGACTGGCCCTTTTGACACAGTGGCTAAAAAAAGCCAAAGGCTATGCATGTGACCCTGATAATATCCACCATTTGTTCCATCAGTTGGTTCATTATTCTAAGTTATAGCTGATGCCCTGCCATAGAACTTGCTAAATATATTCTGACCCTCATCAGTGAGGATTTCATTATATCTGAATTCTATTTATTTTATAAGTACATGCTTGAGATCCGTTATTCGGAAGCCCATTATCCAGAAAGCTCAGAATTTACAGGAAGGCTATCTCCCATAGACTCCATTTTAATCAAATAATTCTAATTTTTTTAAAAAGTATTTCCTTTTTCTCTGTAATAATAAAAGAGTACCTTGTAGTTGAAGATTATAATTCATCCTTATTGAAGACAAAACAATTTTATTTTAATCTCATTTTAAATACATTTTTAGTAGACTAAGGGGGTTATTTATTCGTGATTTTTTTTCCATGTCCGTTTTGACGCTGAAAACCTGAAAAAGTTATGGTAAAAAAATATTTTTCAGCGATTTATTGTGCCCCAAAGCTATTCCAAGTCCGAATTCAGAAATATGCCATATAAACCTGCTAAATTAATTTAAAAGTCAATGGCAGTTGTCTCCATAACCATTTGAAAAAGTTTTAACCCTCACAAAATATTTACCGTTTTTGGGGTTTGAAGCTGGTTTTTCAACTTAAACTCAAATTTTCGAGCATCAGTTTTCCCAAACCGATTTTTTTCATGTTTTTATAGGGCAAATTGTGGATTCCAGTTTGTTCTGACTTTTTTTAATTAAAAAAAAAACAGAAAAATTCGGATTTTGATAAATAACCCCCTAAAGGTATGGCGATCCAAATTATGGAAAGACCCCTTATCCAGAAAATTACAGGTCCTGAGTATTCTGGATAACAGGTCCCATACCTGTACAATGCCTCTGCCATAGAGAGTCATTAATTGTAAACTCCCTTACTTGACAACCTTTATGTTAGTGGCTGCTCTTTTTGTTTCTTTTTAATTTTTTTAGGCTTGCCATAGGAAACATAACCCCTAAATAGGCAGCTTATTGGACCATTGTAAGAGGCCAAACCAAAGACCTGCCAGACCATTATCTGGCCATGGATCCACCAGTTATCCATCCAGCAAGTTTATTGGTCACCAAAAGTCAGCATAGTCTTCTCCTTTTCATAGCTCTACTGACCAGAGACCTCCTTCCTCTAATCTTGAATCTAATTATGTTTTTGTATTTATGTATTTATTTATTTATAATACACAAAAGCCATGAATATCCTGTAAATTATATCCTTATAAACGGTGAGTTCTGATGTCATCAGTTATAAACGGTGAGTTCTGATGTCATTTCTGTCACATGACTCACTGAAACTTGTGCATTATAATAAATAAAGTACCCCCAGTTGCAAAATCTGAGGATATTAGAAGTTACCTCAGAGTTCCATGACATTGAGGTAACTTCTAATATCCTCATATTTTGCAACTGGGGGTACTTTATTTATTATAATACACAAGTTTCAGTGAGTCAAGTGACAGAAATGACATCAGAACTCACCGTTTATAACTGATGACATCAGAACTCACAGTTTATAAGGATATAATTTACAGGATATTCATGGCTTTTGTGTATTATAAATAAATACATAAATACAAAAACATAATTAGATTCAAGATTAGAGGAAGGAGGTCCCTCATGAAACTCCTCGGTAACTTATAATATCCTTATATTTTATAATAGGGGGTACTTTATTCACTATATATTCTATGATTTTAATGTTCTCCATTTTCTGTGAGTAGTAATGTCAATGTGCAGTGCTGCATATTACAAATAATGCTATAAAACTAAAATTAAACATACAGTACAAACATACATAGCAGAGATCTATAGAGGCCTCTGTTTGGATAGTTTACATGAAGCCCCCTCATTTGCAAGCATTTCCTAGTTTTCTCATCTAACAGCACTTTCAATTATTTATGGCTCTGAACAAAAGCAGAGCCTGGCACTTCATGGGGCCGGTTATATTGCTTCTTATAACACATATAAATGGGAACTTGTGGTAGAAGAATGGAGGCATGAATGAAGGGCATCAATATCAAGTTTTCATTTTAATTTGAAATAAAATCTTAATCAATGAGCCATTATTTGTTTAGGAATATCATTTAGTGACACTAGTTAATGTGACCATTTGTTCTGAAGCGATTCCACCCTCTATCTCACACTTCAAGTGGTAATTGCCACAGCTGGGTCAACAAGTAAACTAAGATCAGTGATCACTCACCAGGGATAGACGTACTCAAGCCAGCATGGCTTTGATCAGTCCTCAATCACACTACTACTAAAAACGCCTAATGTTAAATGGTAGTCTGTCTGTCTGTCTTTTCCTACATCTTTCTAGTGTGTTCCTGCCTAAAATATAAATACACTTGGGAATATAGTACAGGTTGTAAATGGAAGCAATTAGCATACAATAGACTAAAAATATATATATAACATTGCACTTTTTTTGTACTTTTGTATTTTTTTGTGTATTTTTTAGACATATATTACCTCCCAACCTTGGGTTCCCAACCTGCTCAACTACACAGATTTTGAGGTTTATTTACGCGATAAAACGTAAGCGTAAAGTAAAGTATGGGTACAACTACACGATTGTCTCCAACGTGATTCCGGCAGATCCGATGTGGTGCACCAAAACGCAGGAGTCAAGTCGGATGTGACGATCCGACGCGGTGCGCCAAAATGTCAAGTCGCACACAAAGAAAAAAACAAGGTAAGAAATACAATTGTCGGATGGTGTCTCATCGCTGAACGCTGTGTCTGCATCTGACAGTTGTATCGTGTCGGATGAACGATGCAACACCATCTGTCATTGCTATAGCTTACCTTATTTTCCGTCGCATCCAACTTGACCACTGTGTTTTGACGCACTGCATCGGATCCGCCGGAATTGCATTGAAGACGCTTGTGTAGTACCCTATGGCAGTCAACGCTATTAATAAAAGGTACCTGCACCCAAATCATCTCTTGCACTTCCCTATATTTGTGCTAAGCACCAACGCACCTGCCAACCTGCTTTGATGAATTCCACCTAAGTGTACCTATTAATCCTACAGAACCCTGGAACTACAGAAGTGGCAATAATTGCAGGATTCCAAGTGGTTAGTGTTAATGGCCACCACTGAGGTGCCCTCAGTGGCATAACAGAAGCAATGCTATCCCTACTACGGATTCACAGAAATAGACCCTTGTAGCCCTTTTGGCACATCTCATGCAACTCATCCTGTAGCTGCCCTGACTCTCTGGAATTGTGTTCTCAGACTGGGATTTGATGCATCTGTGTCTTAATGTTGATGTCTGATGTACACTGACAATAAGTAACTTGCCCAAGTTCTTGAAGATTAAAGGCATGAGCTGTGCATGGCTTCTGGATATTTTTTAGGCACCAAATTCCAGAGTCTCTTTTTCCCAAGAAAAGGTATTGTGTACTCACAAAGTGAATTTCAGCAGAGGAAGCCTCAAATGAATAGGTCTAGAAGTGACTGTTAAATGTTATACAATATAAGAAAATCAATTTCAATGAGTTATGCTTCAATACTGTTTCTTTGGTGTTCCTTCCTGTTTGTTCAATAACAGAGAGAGCACAAATGCAAACATGCTGGAGAATACCTTTCACTAGCGACACTTCAACTTTGTTGAAAGAGGAACTGTAGATTGGGGAGGTCAAGAGTCATTGACTTGTCATTGATTACTATCAGAAGGTCTTACGGGTCTCCTGCAGATTTTTTCACCATTAGACTGCCCTGAGGGATTGCATACTTAATAGTGTACCCTGTTGGGCTAATGCAGTAGGTCCAACCCTTAGGCGAAAAAACGTTGCTTGGAAATGATTTGTTATCCATGTAAAGTTTATTGGAATTACTAGCTGGGAAGCTTACCTTGGTTTTTCTGGTACTGGATCCATGCCGGTTCATTGCACCTACCTTATATAGGCCCTGCAGGAGAGAATGCAGGACTAATAAACCCAACTTACTGCAGGATTGTGTCAATGGCCATAGAATCCTCACCATCAATAAACCAAACCCACCGAGCACACGTTGCCAAACAGCTGGAAGTCACAACTATCCAGAAGCCAAAGGAACAGTCCCAGTAAAATACAGTCCTCCACAAATGTCTCTACTGCTTCTATATGTACCTATACCCCCTATACTGTACCCCTCTTGTGCCACGTGACTGCTCATGTGTATGCAAAAATCCAATCCATTTCGGCTCACAGGAACCATAAATACATTGTAAATGAATCCTTACAAACTGTGCTTAGTGATGCAGTCAGTTCTAAAAGGAGTTTGGTGATATAATTTCCCCTGTTAAAACCTGAAAATATGAGGATATTAGAAGCCACCTTGGAGTTTCATGACCTGTATAAATGCACTTCACCTTCAGCCATCATTCTTTTATACAGTCATGGAATTCCTCTAAGACTTGTAATTTCGTAATTTCGGGTACATTATTCACTAAATATGCTACCTACCTTCTTTCAGCACGATTTTTGGCAATCTGGATAACATCTAAGAACCTCCATAAAGGAAATGATCTAATTGATGGTGCTACTTGGTATCTTAGGGTAAGGTCACATTAAGAGATTCGGAAAGGTTTAGTCGCCCGATGACTAATCGCCTCTTCTTTGGGGCGACTAATCTCCCCGAACTGCTTCAACCCTACGAGAATGAGAAATCCGAAGTTGCCTCACGAGGCGACCACAACTATAAGGGGGTTATTTGTCAAAATCTGAAAATATCTCCTTATTTTCTGAAAGCAACTCTGACCAAATCTGCACAGGTATTTTTCCGCTTATTTATCAATGCATTTTTCCAAAAATTTCCTGTGCAGGAAAAAACTTGAAAATGTTGTGAACAATTTGATTTTTTTCGGATTTGATGAACGAAATCTCAGATTTTTTTCAGATTTTTGCTACAAATTACCGGAAAGGTCATCACCCTTAGACATCATTTTGATCAAATATTTCATATTTTTTAAGAATAATTTCCTTCTTCTATGTAGTAATAAAACAGTTCGCTGTGCAGGTATTGGACCTGTTATCCAGAATACTTGGGACCTGAGGTTTTCTAGATAAGGAATCTTTCCGTAATTTGGATCTTCATACCATAAGTCTACTAGAAAATCATGTAACATTAAATAAACCCAATAGGCTGGTTTTGCTTCCAATAAGGATTAATTATATCTTAGTTGGGATCATGTACAAGGTTCTGTGGAGTCTATGGAAGACAGCCTTTCTGTAATTCGGAGCTGTCTGGAAAACGGGTTTCCGGATAACAGATCCAATACCTGTACTTGATTCCAACTAATATAAATTTATCCTTATTGGAGGCAAAACTATTTTATTGGGCCTAATTGATGTATAAATTATTTTTTAGTTAACTTAAGGTAAGAAGATCCAAATTACAGAAGCATCACTCATTCTGAAATCCCCAGGCCCAGAGCATTCTGGATAACAGATCCCATACCTGTACCGAATTCAGAAAAATTGGCGATTGACAAAAAAAAGTCGCTGAGACAAGATTTCCCCCTTGACAAAAAAAACATTATAAGAAAAAAAATGCCGGTTGACTTTAATGCATTTGGACAAAAAAAGTTGCAGAGACAAAAAAGTCACCATAAGAAAAAGCCCAATACAAAGTATAAAGCTTTCTTCAACATAAGCCAATTAAATAGTACTTGTATAGAAGTCGGTGTCTATGCCTTTTATTTAAAAAAAAAAAAAAAAAAAAAAAAGATCATAAGTGTAATACGTAGTAGAGTTTTCCTCTAAGTGCTGCCTATATCTTATGCTTATACTTCAAGGGGTCGTTTTGTTTTATTATTTTTGATTTTTGAGTTATTTAGCTTTTTATTCAGCAGCTCTCCAGTTTGCAGCTTCAGCCATCTGGTTGCTGGGATCCAAAATTACCTTAAAAACCACGGAATTTGAATAAGAGACTGGAATATGAATAGGAGAGGCCTGAATAGAAAGATGAGTAATAAAAAGTAGCAATAACAATATATATGTAGTCTTACAGAGCATTTGTTTTTAGATGGGGTCGGTTATAGTGATGGGGGAATTCGCGAAAATGTGGCGGCATCTTGTTTTTGACGTCGGCGTCCGTTTTTTTGGCGGAAATGCGCTGGTGTCAAAAAACGGACGAGGCGTCCTATTTTTTTTGACGCCGGTGAATTTTCGCTGCGGTTTCGCAAATCGGCGGCAAATTCCCGTGATTCGCAAAAAAATAGGAAGCCCATCACTAGTCAGTGACCCTCATTTGAAAGCTGGAAAGCATCAGAAGAAGAAGGCAAAGCATTCCAAAACTATATTAAATAAATAATACCAATTGAAAAGTTGCTCAAAATTGGCCATTCTATAACATACTAAATTAACTAACAGGTGAACCACACCTTTAAAGAGGAGCTCAATTGAAAGTTACTAAATGCTGGTATGCAAAATGTTATTCAGAATACTTAAGACCTGGGGCTTTCCAGATAAGGGGTCTTTATGTAATTTAGATCTATTTTCCTATATTAGAGTTCATGTTAACTGCAGGATTATATTTGCCTTTACTGTCTTTGCTAAGATTAGCGCAGGCCTGCTGAAATGCAACCCAGAAATGAATGTATCTGAAGTTCAGCACTGTAATATATCTATATATATATAAAATGTAATTACTGTCTAGGAATGCCTCAACATGCCATGGCCTTTATAATTATATTCACATCACTATGTACTATTTTTAGTTAACTTCACGTTTTCCCTCAGCCGTGCACCTCTTGATACCACACCTAATTAATCATTTCACAGCAGGCAAAATTAGTCTGCTATAGAAACAACAGGAACTAAAAAATGCATTAAGTCTCTTTAGTGAGAATCCTGAAAGATGCTTAGACATCTGAGCTGCAAAAATATCCAGACAAGATATTATTAGCAAGTGAACTTGGGCAAACGACTGGGATAAGCAACACGGATTCTTGTGAGCTTCTTGCCAAACAGGAACATCAGCATTTTGTACAATATTCCTATATATATATATATATATATATATATATATATATATATATATATATATATATAATATATATTATTAAGGCAATGCTCGTAAAGTCTAATATACAATAAGGCTAGAAATGCTGTATTTTGTATACTAAATATAAACATGAACTTACTGCACCACAAGCCTAATCAAACAAATAATTTATGCTTTCAAAGTTGGCTACAGGGGGTCACCATCTTGTAACTTTGTTAAACATCTTTGCAAGACTAAGACTGTGCACATGCTCAGTGTGGTCTGGGCTGCTTAGGGGTCGTCATAAACAAAGCGGCTTGAGTTCTGCATGGCTGGGAAGTAAGGCGGGGGCTCCCCCTGCTGTTCATAAGTATGATTGTTTCCCTGCTCAGCAGTTAGGGACCATCTGACAATTCCTATCCACAGCAGTAAATGAAGGGAGAATTTCACTGCATACAGTCAGGTTTCTTATAAAAACAGTATAAAAACAGTTCACATTTTTTAATTAAAGTATATTGGAGATAGGTTTCTTTTTCATTAAAGAAAGTAAAAATGGGATTTTATTGTTTTGCCTTTACATGCCCTTTAAGTCATCCTGTAATCTAATAATTGTAAAATCATTATTAAGGCATTATAAAGGATGATTTCCCCCAGCTAAAAATGCACAAATATACTATAAATGTATTTGGAACAGGGGTCCCCAACTTTATTTTAACTGTGAGCCACTTATAGTGTTGCAGACCCATAGCATGACAAATAATTCTGAGCTGTAACTGGCTATTTGGTAACTTCATGTGTTATACCTGCAGGAGGCTCTGTATGGCATTAAACTTGTGTTTCTATACCTCTAAAACTTGCCTAACAGCCAGGTATTTAAAAAAAAGAGTACCTGATTTGAGACTACTGGATCATCATCAATGTGGGGTGGCGAGCAACATAAGCCACTTGGCATGAGGACTTAAGTATTTATCATATTTTAGATTGGAAGCTCTAATAAGCATTAAGGAGGCCATACATGCTTCTGATGAAGTGACACAATGGTTACGAAACGTGTTGAGCACACATCCCCTGCCTGCTTGTGATTTTAAAGCAATATTCAATAAAGTATTTCGATTTTTCAATACGCTGGTTTCCATGTGGTTGTTATCTTATCTGGTGGAGTCCGTTTCCAATTTCTTGAACTGTCTGCATGCCGCGGCCTAGAGCGGTTTTCTTGGACACACCGCAGATTCCCTGCATGTGGACTCACTCTACCGGACTTTAACTGCTCCTGTCTTTACATACATGTTGGGTTGCCACCTATTTTTCTTGTGAAAACAAGCAGGGGGAGGGTTGTTGATGTAGTGGGGCAGGCCAGTGACATCTGGGACGAGCCAGTGATGTCGGGGGTGATGTGGGCAGGCGGGGCAGGTGACGTCAGGGGCGGGATTGATGACGTGGCAATAAAAATTGGCTGATCGCCATGTCAATCACTTCAATGTCCTGTTCAGATTTCCTAATTTGGAAATCTGAACAAAAAAAAAAAAAAACGGGTTGTTCAGGTGAAATCCGACAGGTGGCAACCCTAATACAAGGGCAGATTTAAGGTCCTTTAAACTGATTCAGAAGCTATCTGCCCGTGTATGGGGCCCTCTGACAGGCCTCCCTTATCGATATTTGGCCAAAAAATTGTCCAGATGTCAATTGGGCAGGCTTGATTTTCCTGTTGGATTGAAGATCGATTCGGCTTATTGATTCAGCCCTCAATACAACTTTTCATATACCCTTCATTGTAATTTGATTGTTTGGCCCTAGGGCCATTATCGTGAAATCTTAATCACAAAATTTCGCCAACCCAAGATTTGTGGGAAAGATTTGCTCCTTTGGTGACCTCACCAAACGATCGAATCTTAACATGTATGGCCATATTTAGTCAGTATTTGTGTCTAATTAATATGTTTGATATAGACACCATTCTACATTTAAATATTGCTCTAAAATACATGTTAATAATAATAATTTTAATATAATACATAAAAGCCATGATTATCTTGTAAACAATGACTAATGATGTCATCAGTTATAAATGTAGTGATGTAAATTTTTGTCACATGACTTACTAAAACTTGTGTATTCCTTGTTGGAAAATATGAGAATATTAGAAGTAACCTCGGAGTTCCATGTCCTGTATAAATATGGTCATGAAACTCCTCGTGACTTATAATATCCTTATATTTTACAATAGGGGGTACTTTATTCACTATATAGCTACAGAACTCCTCAGCAACTGTACTCATCAATTTTGTAACATGCTTTCATAATCACTTAAATGTATATATTCTTATAAGTAAAGCTTAGTGATGTAATCAATTATAATTATTGCTAATGATGTCATCTATGTCACATGACCTATTGAAAAGGATATATGTATATATAAGGAAGGGAAGGAAAGAAGTGGTGGAGTGAGGTTTAGGGCCTATTCAAAGGGAAATTCATGTTCATGAAAGAAGAGATATTTGTTATACGAATGAAATGCAAACAAATGATTTGTTGACTACGGAGATGGGGTTCATTAGTGAGTCTAGTGTTGTTCTCCCCCCAAGCTGTTCTCCTTCTCTATATTTCTTTCTTTTTTTTTAAGAGAGATTGGACTCACTAGTCTTCCCAGTGCAATATTCTTCAGAAGCCATTATGTTATATTGCTCTTTTGTTCAAGTCTTTTCATCTTTTTAAAAATGTTAAAAGAGAAGGTTCATGGGAAATTACTGTTCAGATCAAAGAAAACACAAATCACCTATTTATCCAAATGATGTGTATGTTGAACATAAAGGTATGTCTTTAAATGTCTTCTTTATTCTTTAAGAAGGATTTCTGTACATATGTTAATGGTGTTTAAGCAAGTTATATACATCATGAATTTGCAGACATGAAATTAGAAGAGATTGACTGGCCTCCACAGAGCCCTGACCTCAACCCAACTGAACCCCTCTGCAATCGAATGGAAATGCAAGTCAAGCCTGCCCAACTTCTTGTCTACGCATTGAAGCAAATTCCACCAACAATGTTTCAACATCAAGTGAAAAGTCTTCTAGGAAGGAGAGATGTAAAAGGCCATTTAAGCAGCATATAGAGGAACAACTTCAATGTGATACCCTTGGTTTTAGAATGAGACTTTGGGGACAGGGGTCCACATTCTTATTATACATTATATAGTGCCAGCCATGTGCAATAGGTATTAGGCAATCAGAACCCAGATACTTTACCTGTATTGCTTTAGAATGTGGCAATAAACACATGCAGATAGTACTTTGGTCAGGATCAAACTTAGCACTCCAGCACTACAGGGAACCAAGGCTCACCACTGCATTCCCATATATTATATAGTTTAAATACTATACATGTAGTTGTCTTACAGGCTCAGGGGACATTATGTATTATGTATGTAAAGATCCTTTTGAAACCCTACTGGGGGCGCAATGGACCTATTGAAGACATGGCGATTGGAGCAAAAGGACAGAATCTGAATGTGTGTGTGTGTGTGCAACTGCATGTTTACAGGGTGGAGAGGTTGTGTTGGTTCTGTCTGCAAATCCTGCTCCTGGGCCAATGTGGCGTAGTTATGTCACTGCCTTGTTTTTTTCACTACCTGTTGTACATTAAGAGAATCATCAATAATTTTTCCTTCCTCCAGGCACCCTATATCCTATAAAGGATAACAACCCTAAAGCTGGTTATACACGGGCCGATAAAAGCTGCAGACAGACCGAGTTGGCAGCTTATCGGCCCATGAGTGTGGCCCCCCGATGGGCTTCCCTGATAGATATCTGGCCAAAAGTCGGGCAGATGTACAGTAGATCGGGCAGGGTTAAAAATCCTGTTGGATCACGGCCGAATCTGTGGTCCTGCGATCCAACTGTTCATATGGCAGTATTATGATCCGATTGTTGGGCCCTAGGGCCCATTATTGGATCTGCTCGATAACGCCCACCTCATGTGGGCATATCGGGGAGAGATCGACTCGTTTGGCAAAATCGTCAAACCAGCGGATCTCTACGTGTATGGCCACCTTCAGATATACCGTAGATTCCTGAATTGGCTGATTACTATTACGACCAAGACTCACATGCATGCTCTCATCCTATACCAACTAGACTACTGTAACCTTCTACTAACTGCCCATCTCTTCCCTCTACAATCTATTAAATAGGGATGCACCGAATCCACCATTTTGGATTCGGCCGAACCCCCATATCCTTCTCAAAAGATTTGGCCGAATACCGAACCAAATCTGAATCCTAATTTGCATATCCACCATTTTGGTTCAGCCTGGCAGAAGGATTCAGCCGAATCCAAATCCTGTCAAAAAAGGCCGAATCCTGGATTCGGTGCATCCCTAGTATTAAATACTGCTGCCAGAATTCTCTCTCATCTATAGGCCCGGTCTCTGCTGTAGTCTTTATCATGGCTAACCATAAAACAAAGAATAACTTACAAACTCCTCCTCATAACCTTCTAAGCCCTTTATTTCTCTGCACCTCACTACATCTCATCTTTTGTTTCTCTTTATGTTCCTGGCCGAATCCTCTGCTCCTCTAAGAGCAAAAACTTGGTTGTACCCCACTGCTACTATTGTTTCTGGGAACTGGCACTTACAGTATATGGCAGTGTCACCCACTGTAACCTACAGCACTTAATATCCCTCCAATCTGTGTCTGTACATTACCTTTCCTTTTAGACTGTAAGCTCTACAGAGCAGGGACCTCCATCTTTTTATCTCCTTGCCAACAAGTACTTAATATGTATTGTAACTATACATTAAGGGGCCCATTTACTTAGCTAGAGTGAAGGAATAGAGGAAAAAAACTTAGAATTTCAAATGTTTTTATTGGCTACTTTGACCATCGAATAGGCTACTTCGACCTTCGACTATGACCTTCGACTTCGAATCGAACCATTCGAACTAAAAATCATTTGACTATTCGACTTTTCGATAGTCGAAGTACTGTCTCTTTAAAAAATTCTTCGACCCCCTAGTTCGCCGCCTAAAACCTACTGAGGCCAATGTTAGCCTATGGGGAAGGTCCCCATAGGCTTCCTAACAATTTTCTGATTGAAGGAATATCCTTCGATTGATGGATTAAAATATTTTGAATCGTTCGATTCAAAGGATTTAATCGTTCGATCGAACGATTATTCCTTCGATCGTTCGAACGTAGGAATAGCGGTAAATCCTTCGACTTCGATATACATAGTCGAAGGATTTTACTTCGACGGTCGAATATCGCGGGTTAATTAACCCTCGATATTCGACCCTAGGTAAATGTGCCCCTAAATGTAATGTATATTAGTATTTACTTGTAATTATTATTGCAATGACCCCTGTTTGTCTACTAATTTATTGTTCTGCGTTGCCCTCAAGAAGCACTATACAAATAAAAATATACAGCACACACATATGTGCATTCATACAAGTATTTAGGCTTTATGAAATTCACTTATTGCCTTCATTTTAAATATAATTGCCTGTAAGGGTTATTTTCTGACCAAAGCTACAAGGGCAGGGGGGCATATAATAATGCTGATGACATCCAGAGGCCATTATTCTTTGACTTCCCGGCAGCCAGGCCATAATATAAGGATCTACGGAATCATCTGGGCAAAGTATTTGCTCTGCCACCTCTCTTGTTAAGAGGTTCCATCCTTGCAATAATGCTTTCCTGCAGCGTTTGATGCAAATGTCAACATACAGTGGTAGGCAGAAATAACCGCACTGAGAAAACAAACTGCACAACAGTAAGGTCTGTACCTGCATACATCAGCATTTTGTTACACAAGGGTGTGTGGTTGTCAGTGTTTGCTCAGAACTTGCAAAACCTCTTAATAGTGTGTTTTGTCATCATTCCCATATGGTGTTTTCCCTTGAAATAGTTTACACATTGTTCAGGGTAAATGATACTTGACAAAATCCCTTCTGAGAAATGTTGAGTGCTTTGCCATTGGCTAGGTGTGCTACTGACAAAACAGAGAAGAGAATTCCAAACATTCTATCCTTGGTGGAGAAAATTTTTAAATTGCTTTAAAATGCAACTTGCAGCCCTAGGGATGCTCCTAAAATCTCCCTACATTTTTCAGTTGTTAGTAGAACTATGGGAGTTGCAATGTAACAACAGCTGGTTGGATATCACTGAACAAAATACTGAAAATCAATCCAGTTCTAAGAACGTTTACCCAAGATGCCACTCTGATTTGGGGTCTCTTTCCTACTTCAAACCTGCCCCAAAACTTATGTTGAAATTGTTATTTTCATTTTGTTGCTTCGCCTCATACATAGCTGTTGCCATACAATACATAATTGAATGGAGCTGCCGGCTCTAAAAGGACTATATTTGTCAGATCTCATAACAAATAGTTCACTCATCTCACCTCTAAGAGTTTGGCTATTTTGGGCTTGTAAGATGGACATGTCTTACACTTACTCATTGATTTTAATTGACTGTGACGTGTCTTTCAACAAATCCTAACCGGTTCAGCTAATTCCCAGCTCCCAAGCAGCCAGTGTAGGAAAGCATCTTCTGTGCTAGAGTTAGAGTGCTTTCTATTGGTAAGAGCTGGCGTAACATTTAGGGCTCTATGCCAGCCCTTCATGTGAAACACAAAAATACAACTATAATTTGCAACAATTAAGTAAGAGCAAGTTGGTGATCCTGTTGGTGCAACACTAAGGGGCAGATTTATTAAGGGTCGAATTGTTAAACTGGTCTAAACTGGTCTAAAATGAAATGGTCTAAACTGTCAAATTCGAACAGTAAATTATCCACTCGATTATAACTCGATTAGAATTTTTTTAAAAAAAAATTTAATTCAAATTTGATTGTTCACCACCTAAAACCTGGCGAATTGATGTGTATTTCGATGTATAAGTCAGTGGGAGAGGTTCAGTGATCATTTTGAAGATGTTAGTAGCCTTCCTGACATTCGAGTTTTTTCAGAGAAAAAAAACGGATTTGAGTTTGGTCGAATTTTCGATTCGAAAAATTTTAAATACAGTTATAGGATCCCTTATCCGGAAACCCGATATCCAGAAAGCTCCAAATTACGGAATGGCTGTCTCCCATAGACTCCATTTTATCCAAATAATCCAAATTTTTAAAAATGATTTCCTTTTTCTCTGTAATAATAAAACAGTAGCTTGTACTTGATCCCAACTAAAGCTGGCCATAGATGCAAAGATCCGATCGTACGAATCAATGTACAATCGGACTTTCCCATCTCCCGACCCACCACTAACCATTCAGATCAAAGTCTTACCAGTCAGATTAGTTAAAGAACAGATCAGCAATGTTCTGCCCCTGACAGCAATCGTACGATATCTATGTCCAACCAAAGCTGGTGACAGTCTCCCACTGAAAATCGTACGATCGGCAATACACGCAGAGATATTATCGGCAGCCGACAGAAATTTTCTAACCTGTCCGATCGACCAAACGACCGATCTCCGCCGGACGAAAAATGTCAGGACTCTCTACACACAGTTCGAAAATCGTACGAATCCTCGATTCGTACGATCAGATCTTTGCGTCTATAGCCAGCTTAAGATATAATTAATCCTTATTGGAAGCATAACCAGTCTATTGGGTTTATTTAATGTTCAAATGAATTTCTAGTAGACGTAAGGCATGAAGACCCAAATTACAGAAATCCTTTATCTGGAAAACCCCAGGTCCCGAGCATTCTGGATAACAGGTCCCATACCTGTATTAGATTTTTTTAATAAATAACCCCCAATCGAATTTCAAGTAAAATTAAATTCATTAAATTCAGTTTAAAAAAAATCACATGAATTCGAAATTCAACCCTTGATAAATCTGCCTCCAAAAGTCAACTCTGGAATGAAGACCTGCTCAAGGAAAGAGTAAAGCAAAGAGCCTGTACCTTGTTCTATATTCTACAAACCCAGCTCTAATATGGGATACATATTGGCACAAATAATAGGAAAGCTTTTACAGTTGATGGTGACAGCCCAATAAAATGCACATAAAAATAACATAAGCTCGGAGCATGAACTGGGTCGTATACTTGAATGCTTGTTTCCTATGATTGGTGTCATTGCTTTTCTAACTCACAGCTATTTCATCTCCTGTGATTGATGGTTCGGGCCCTCGGACCTGAGCAGTGACGTCAGAATGAGATTGGTTGTAGGGATAAGCAATACAGGAGCTGCAATGTAATTCATTTGTATATGGAACTGGGAGGCTGTTGTGGATGATATAAATTCCAGCTAGTATTCAGCTTCTAGGAAATATGAAGGTTTCTAAAAATATTCCTAAAGCTCCGACATATTCCTTATTGCAGCCGGTAAAGGAGATAAAGAAAGCCTTGCTCATTAAAGCTTACAATCTAAATGAATCCAAAGTAGAGTGGTTTAAAATAAGATGGCAGCTGAAAAATGAATAATTTAACATCATTGGCAAATGTAATGATTTTGTGGGATTATGGACAAACCACTGTCACGTGCAAAGAAAATATCGAAAGAGTGCTTTGCCTTATAGTGAAAAAAGGGACACGCGTATTTGTTGGATCTGAATGCATCTGAAATTGTATGTGTGTTTTTTTTAGAGCAGTGATCCCCAACCAGTGGCTCTTGAGTAACATGTTGTGCCCCAACCCCTTGGATGTTGGATGTTGCTCCCAGTGGCCTCAAAGCAGGTGATCATTTCTGAATACCAGGCTTGGAGGCAAGCTCTAATTGCATAAAAACAGTTTACTGCAAAACTAAGTCTTCTGTAGGCTGCCAGTCCATATGGAGTCTACCAAATAGCCAATCACAGCCTTTATTTGGCATCCCCAAGGAGCATTTTCATGCTTGTGTTGCTCCGCAAATAGTGATGGGCAAATTTGTCCCGAAAAAAACCGGAAACAATTTGTGAAACACATTGAAGTCAATGGGCGTCAAAATAATTTTTATGTCCGCGACCATTTTTTATACGTGAATAATTTTGATGCGACTGTTCTGAAAATTCCAAATTTCTTAGATGCGGTGGATTTTTTAGCTGGTGAATGTTCGCAGCAGTTTTGCAAATTTATTCGCTGATGGCAAAACATGGAAATGTGCGCCTGCCGAATTTATTTGCCCATCACTATCCACAACTCTTTTTACATTTGAATTTGGTTTACGGGTCGAAAAGGTTGGGGACTCCTGTTTTAGTGGAATTCAGAAAGGCTATCTTCCTTTGCTTTTTCCATTTCCTGCTCTGAGGAGCAACTTCCTGTTACTAACGCAGTAAAACACAGCAAGAGATATCAGTGCAAAGACAAAGGGCTTCCAGTTAAAAGCAGATGCCGTGAGATATTTTAACCCTTTCACATGTGTTTACACTGTGCCTGCCCTATGTAAACACAGCAGCTTCCCATATCCTTTATGTGACGTATATACACTACTTGTCTTCACATTTACAGGCATGATGCCCCAGGTAACCTTTTTTTTTGCTATGCTTTAAAGAATACATGCCATTATGTTTTACCTTCAGTAACAGTAATATATAATACCATCATTTATAGGATATATATTTCCGAATATTAGAATGTAGAAATACTAATAGGGCTGCCATATTTCTTGGCCCAGAACCAACAAAATTAGAACAGCAGTCCTATTGGTTATATACAGACATTGGTGTTCTTTTTTTTCTTTTGATAGAAGAGAGCTAGCCTTTACGTGCAACAATATACAGGATAGGAATGTACTGGGGGCAAAGCTAATCCGGCACAAACTTAAAGGGCATGTAAAGTCTAAAATAGAATAAGGATAGAAATGCTGTATTTTGTATACTAAACATAAACATGAACTTACTGCACCACAAGCCTAATCAAACAAATAATTTATGCTTTCAAAGTTGGGGGTCACCATCTTGTAACTTTGTTCAACATCTTTGCAAGACTAAGACTGTGCACATGCTCAGTGTGGTCTGGGCTGCTTAGGGATCGTCATAAACAAAGCTGCTTGAGTTCTGCATGGCTGGGAAGTAAGGCGGGGGCTCCCCCTACTGTTCATAAGTATGATTGTTTCCCTGCTCAGCAGTTAGGGACCATCTGACAATTCCTATCCACAGCAGTAAATGAAGGGAGAATTTCACTGCATACAGTCAGGTTTCTCATAAAAACAGTACACATTTTTTAATTAAAGTATATTGGAGATAGGTTTCTTTTTCATTAAAGAAAGTAAAAATGGGATTTTATTTTTTTCCTTTACATGCCCTTAAATGTATTTTTAAAGGATGCAAAAGTTATGTTTGAGGTATATATATATTTCAGGTATGGGGCCTGTTATCCAGAATGCTCGGGACCTGGGACAGTCCGGCTAATGGATCTTTCTGTAATTTAGATGTTCATACCTAAAGTCTACTAGAAAATCGTGTAAACATTAAATAAACCCAATAGGTTGGTTTTGCTTCCAATAAGGATTAATTTTATCTTAGTTGGGATCAAGTACAAGCTAATGTTTTATTATTACAGGGAATTAGTAACCAGTCTTCCTGACTCTATCTCCACTCTAATCAATCTTAAACTCTGTTAAAAGTTGAGGATCCTTCTGCTCTCTCCTAACAGAGCAACCCCAACTAAAATCCTAAAGATAAGCAGAGGATAGCATATAAAACCCTTCTGCTAACATTCAAAGCCCCTCACTGCTCCTCACTTAATTTCTTCTCTTGTCTCACTGTACATTCCTGGTTGTCTTTTCCTCTTAGTGCCTCTCATCTCAAACCCTTCTATCCTTACCTCTGGAGTTTTATCTCTGAATTCCTCTGTAATGAATCCTATCTCAATCTCTTCAAGAAAAAACTAAGGGGCAAATTCACTAACCAGCGAAAATTCGCCAGCGATGGCTTTTCGCACATTGCAACACTTCGCCAGGCGTAAATTCGCCTGGACAACGCTAATTCACGAAGATCCGAAGTTGCGCACAGGGTAACGAACGCTGGTGAAATTACCATCCACTTAGACTGTAAGCTCTATGGGGCAGGGACCTCCTTCCCCATATGTGTCTCTTTCCACATACTGTAGCACTTAAACTCTTAGTTGTGATATGAGCTCTGTGTTTATTCTTTGTGTGATACTGTGTATACTTTTAGATACACTATATTGTACTTTTATGCATTGTACAGCATACAAAAAGGAAGTAATTTTTCAAATTTTTCATTTATTGGATAAAATGGAGTCTATGGGAGATTTATTTAAAAATCCACATCTCGCAATGTAATATTGTTCCTTAAACTGCTATTGCATTGCGAATTTTAATTGCGCATTGCGAATTTATTTGCGCATTGCGAATTTTAATTGCGCACTCATAAGAAGTGCTTGAAGGTGTCGTAATCTTTTGGAGCAAACATAGCGACTTTTTCAGTAAGAAGTTTTATTACATTGACTGCGCATTGGCGCAAACTATAACATTCGCAAACGGAAGTGGCCGCTAAACAGTTTCCGGGCTCGCAAAAGCTATATTAAATTCGCACAAAGCAAAATTTGTTCGCGCAGAGGCATAACTTTTCGCATTGTGAATAGTTTTTCCGTTAGCGATTTTTATTACATTCCCCCGTATGGGCATCAAAACAATTTTGTTGAGGGTCTTTTTTTTTTTTTGTCATCAATTCCGCAGCGAAACAAGGCAAAAAAATTCACCCATCCCTACTGCTGAATCATAAGCAATTGCACCCTAAATGTGGAAATTCCAGTGTTTCCACAGTGGTTTGTGTCAATAGGTACATGAGATTTAAGTCAAAAGAATCACCTGCTAACATCATTGTAGCCCAATCCGGAAAATATTAGCCGCAGCATGCAACCAATTTGCTAATACACATGCATTTCAATTTATTTTGATGAGCCAGGTGCAACTACAGTGGGCTCAACTCCCCAAATGGTTACAATTATTCTGGGACAAAACACTGCATTATAGGTAAGAAACATGGAGATTTGTGTCCAGAATTGCACTTTTTCACACTACATTTTTATACATTTTTAGCAAATTTATCAATATTAGAATTCATGTGATTTTTTGGTAACTCATATGAATTAGATTTTATTGGTAATTCGAATATTCGATTATTTATTATGAAAATCAAATATCTTAAATTCAGACAAATTTTAGTCAAGATCTTGAAACGGATTCGATCAAACTTGATTCAAGTTTTTTCTCTCTGAAAAAAACTTGAATGTCAGGAAGGCTGAAAACATCTCCTAAATTGCTCACTGGACGTCTCCCATTGACTTATACAGCAATTCAGCAGGTTTTAGGTGGCAAATAGTCGAGTTTGCATTCTTAAAGGGCCAGAGTATGATAAATCTGGAAAATCAAATTAAATTTTTTTTTAAAAAAACTTGAATCAAGTTTTGGATAATTCCCTAGTCGAATTTGACACTTTTGACCCTAAAAAAAACTAGAAAATTAGAATTTTCAATTCAAACCTTAAATCTGCCCCTTGCAGTCATAACTGACCCATGTCTGTTTCACTCTGGTAACGGCTCCAAAATTGGCTCCAAAATTATTTTGGGGTAGATTTATTATCAAATGAACAGGGATACCAAGAAGGTATCTGAACATTTGAATTTAAGAACAATTTTGTATAATGTACATGTTTATTCTGGCTCAACAAAAGATTAAAAAGAGGAGCTCCTCATACCTAGATGTGTTTGGAAGGCACCTAGCAATACTTTATAAAATATAGTCCTCATATACAGGTATAGGATCCTGAAACTGATACACCAAAAGGCTCCCAATTATGGGAAGGCCATCTCCCATAGACTCCATTATAATCGAATAATCCAACTCTAAAAATGTTTTGCTTTTTCTCTATAATAAAACAGTACCTTGTACTTAATCCTAACTAAAATATAATTAATCCTGATTAGAGGCAAAACAATCCTATTGAGTTTATTTAGGGGCACATTTACTATTGGTCGAATATCGAGTGGGTTAATTAACTCTCGATATTCGACCCTCGAAGTTAAATCCTTCCACTTCGAATATCGAAGTCAAAGGATTTAGCACAATTCGTTCGATCTGACAATCAAAGGAATAATCGTTCGATCGAACAATTAAATCCTTTCGAATCGCATGAGTCAAAGGATTTTAATCCATCGAACGAACGATTTTCCTTCGATCAGAAATTGGTTAGAAAGCCTATGGGGACCTTCCCCATAGGCTAACATTGGTGCTCGGTAGGTTTTAGTCGGCGAAGTAGGTGGTCAAAGTTTTTTTTAAAGAGACAGTACTTCGACTATCGAATGGTCGATTCAAAGTCGTAGTCGAAGGTCGAAGTAGCCAATTCGATGGTCGAAGTAGCAAATAAAGACTTTCGGAAATTCAAAGTCTTTTTTATTCTAATCCTTCACTCGAGCTAAGTAAATGTGCCCCCTAATGTTTAAACCATTTTTAGTAGACCTATGGTATAGCAATCCAAATCACAGAAAGATCCCTTATCTTTCCTGAAAATTCTGGATAACAGATCCCATAACTGTTGGGATGAGTTGCTCCAGTGTATTCATCTGTACCATCTCACATACTCAAATAGTATCAGGTCACATGACCCATGTACACACCAAGTAGTTTATATGAGATGTTCATCATAACTTGACTTTGCATTGAACATATATTTATATATCGTCATCATTTGTGTAGCTCAATCACATGTCATTTTGTAAATCTCATAAAAGAAACTGCTGTGTTGTTCTTTAGCTAGCAGGGTAGAATATTGTTTGGTGCTATTTAGTTCATGGGCTTTCAAATTGTTCTGCTGCACGGAGGGGCTCTGCTCAATAGGACATCGCCAATTTACTATTTACAATTAGGCGTAGAGGACAATTCGATATGGAAAGAGTACATTGCTAACAAAGTTTTTCGCCCTTTTGCCAGGCAAATTTTCGCTCAGACAAATGATCATTCCTGTAAAATAAAGTGCGTAGTGGTAGCAAATTTGAGCCTGACTAAGTGGTGTGAAGTGTAGTGAAGCCTTCACAGACGAAAACTTGCCCTTTAGGGTTGTAGTATTTTATCCCATGACTTTTTCTGGCTATTCAGTTTGAGGTTTCATAGAAATAGAAGAACTTTGGGTTTCTATGATATTGGAGAGTTCACACTCATTTGAAGAAGTTGAACTTGTGAAACAGGTATTTCACCGAGTTCATTTGAGAAGCAATTGCCAACAATTCACACTTTCTGCATCGGGGCATTTGTACCCAAAACAAAATGTAGGCAGGGTGGACTTCTAAGCCCTTGCCTAATCTGGTTTGACCAGTGTCAGGACTTAAGTTTGCATTTGATCTTTTGGAATACAAATAGGTCACTGAGTTAAAGGTCTTCCTTAGACTTGTATCTCTCTTGTATTTACACAGATCTAAGCAGGAGGATTACATAAGTGTATGGTATCTTGTTGTACAGGTTCTTGCTGTAAAGCATTCAGCAGGCCATACTCACACATTCATAGAAATCATATGGCATAGCAGTATTTAGTTCACAGGGAAATAATATGTGAGGTATGGAAAATTATCATACCATTCAAGCATGCATCTCACCCTGTGACCCTAAAGAAGGAAATGATTGCACCCTGATACCCAACAGAGACAATGTGCCCAATGCAGTATGCAGTATCTACCATCTATCTATCTATCTATCTATCTATCTATCTATCTATCTATCTATCTATCTATCTATCTATCTATCTATCTATCTATCATCTATCATCTATCTATCTATCTATCATCTCTCTCTCTCTCTCTCTCTCTCTCTCTCTCTCTCTCTATATCATCTATCTATCATCTATTTATCTATCTATCTATCTATCTATCTATCTATCTATCTATCTATCTATCTATCTATCTATCTATCTATCTATCTATCTACCTATCTATCTATCTATCTATCTATCTATCTATCTATCTATCATCTATCTATCTATCTATCTATCTATCGTCTATCTATGGGATATAAATGAATCAAGTCTTTACCACAAAAATCATGAATTCACGTTTTCAAAACACATTTTTGAGATTTATTAAGCCCCAAAAGCTTGACATATAAATGTTTAGCATCTAAAAGCTGGAAAGCTCATGTTGAAGTCAATAGGAGCTGTATTAAGAAAATTAAAGCTAATTTATCAATTCAAGTTTTTTGAGATCTAGCTGTTTTTCTGCTTCTCTATATTAGGCTTTGCTAGGATTCGAGCTGGAACATCCAGGTTTTTGGATGCTTTCCCTATCGACTAGCCAGAAGAGCAGCTGCTTGCCCCTAGCTCTAGCTCTTCCTTGCTCCTGTTCCTGCTCCACTCCTGTTCCTGGCTCTTTGCCTGATCTGTCCCACTCCCGACTTTCAGTCCTGCCTTGGTTTTGTTCTGCCCCGCTCCAGTCTCCAGCTTGCTCCCATACAGCCCCTTGCCTTAAAGGAGAACTAAATCCCTACCCGACAAAAGCCCCATCCACAGCCATTGAATGAGCCCCCTCCCTGATCCCTTTCCACAATATTCAGTGAACAGCGTATCTGATATTAAAGCTGAATTATACAAGCAGAATTGCTAAGCGGAGCTAGCAGGCCCCATTTTCTGCATCTTTGTGTTTTCTTCGGATCAGTTTGGCGACACAGAGTTTTCTGATGCATAAAGCAGTTGAAGATACTCCGGGATTACCTTCAACTGGGCATGCACTGACTCGCCACCCATCAGATCCGTGTATTGGGGATTTCCGCTTAAATCCCTGAAATCTCTCTCTCTATCTATTTTTCTATCATCTCTCTCTATCATCTCTCTATTCTTGGTCAGAAGCATAGGGGCAAATTCACTAAAGGGCACATTTTAGCCTGCAAATGCTCCCCACACCTCACGCCACTTAGTCAGACATTACTTTGCAGCGCACATGCTAATTCTCTAAAATGCAAAGTTGCGTCTCAGAAGCCAAACGCTGCCAAAATTTCGCTAGTGTAAATTCGCCAGCACAAGCATTTCAAAGAGAACTTTCGCTAGCGTTCGTTTCTGCCTGGCGAAACATCATTAGTACACTTACGCTTAGGTCAATTTGAATAGAGGCCCTATATATGTCTTTATTAGAGATGTTGGTGCAAATGCTTGAAGTGGCCACTTATTATTACACATGTCCAAGGAAGCAAAATAAAGACAAAAGAGATCCTCTAATGTCCTAGACATGAGCCCATCCCAAAACAATGTGGCATGTCCCTCATATGGTTAAAAAATGTTAAAACAAAATGTTTTAATAGTTACAACTTTTAAAGACAGTCCCACTTTAAAATGTAAAAAAATGCCATTTTTTAAATAATTTTTATGACTTTTCGGCATACAGGATATGATGTCATTGACATAAACATTATGTCATTAACATAAGATTGAGGAGGATGTTGCTTCATCTTATCAGTTGATCAGGTCTAAGGTGGCGATGGAAACTCTGGCGGAAGAGGTAACGTAATGGAAAATTCGCACTTAAGTGAATTTGCAGAGTAACAATCATTTGCCTGAGCAAACATTCGCCTGGCGCTCGCTAGTGAATTATCCTCTACGCCTGTTAGTAAATTGACAATGTCCCTGCGGATGGTATTTTGACGGCCACTTCGCCCTTTAGTTAATCTGCCCCATAGTTGGGTATATATTCTTGCTGCTTCTGTTGCAATGATTAGGTGACTTTTTGGGGAATGTAATAAAGTCAAAAAGAGCAAAACAATTTTCAGAGATAAAAAAAAACATAATTTTGCAATGTAATATTATTCCTCAAACTGTTATTGCATTGCAAATTTTAATTCTTAAGAAGTGCTTGAAAGTGGCATAATCTGGAACAAACATAACTTTTTTAATAAGAATTTTTTTGCAAACCATCTTCCACTGTTGGAAGAGGTCGCTAATAGTGAGAAGCGAATCTGTCCCTTTTGACTTTGCCGAAAAAATTGTGAAACCGCCAAAAAATTTGAGAAACAATGAAAAATTCACGAAACGCATTTTGTCTCAGCGATTATTTTTGTCTTGGCTACTTTTTTGTCTCAGCGACTTTTTTGTCCAAACGCATTAAAGTCAATGGACATTTTTTCCTTATGGCGACTTTTTTGTCTTGACGACAACTCTGCCTTGGCAACTTTTTTGTTGCAGCAAAATTTTTAGCAGTAGATTTTTTCTTCTGTTTCGCAAAAAAATTAGCAGATGGCAAAATGCAGAAATTCACTGCCAGTCCATGCTTGGCGAAAATAAATTCGCTAAAGCAGCTTCCAGGTTTACAAAAACTATATTATTTGTGCAAGGAAAAATTTGTTTGCACAAAGGCATAACTCTGCATTGCTGATATTTTTTCCGTTACCGACTTTTATTACATTGCTCCATTTGTTTTGGACATTCTACTTATCTGATTGACTGTGAGTTGATTGTATCTTTCAAAGCTAAACATCCATGAAACTAGTGAAACACGTAAAACAGTTTTGAGATTGTATCAAACAATACCATTTTTGGAGAAAGACGACAGAACATTTGTGGTGTAATTAACATTTTCAGCCGTGATTTTACAGAAAGCCCTGTGAGTACATCTCAATAAATGATATCTAAGCTCTTCCGATGAAATAGTTGTCAGACGCTCTAATGCACAAATATTAAAATCCCAATAGTTTTCTAAAACGTTCCTTTTTGTATCTCGCCCTTTATGTTCTGCTCTTTGTCCGCCTTGAGCCTCACCGTGGTTACTGATTAACAGTGTTATTTTGTCTTAAATAGGTTATCTTGAAAGGATCAGACTCTTGACTAGAACATGTTATTTCACTCATGGCGTGGTATAAATAAAGGCTAATAATAATAATCAATAGCACTGTACGTGTGGCGAATATTTACATAGTAAACACAGTTCAGAAAATATTTAACTTGACAGTCTGCAATTACGGCTAAGAGGTATTCTCTGTTTCAGCCACGAGATAAAAAAAACTAGCTTATATCATTACAAAATTAAATCTGATAGGTATGTAAATACTGCTGACGAGTCTCGTTGGCTTTAAAGACCATTTACACAAGGAAATAATCAATCTTCTTTTTATCTCGCAAAATAAATGCGCTTTCAACACTTGAAAATGACTTGTGTCAACAATCTTGACAGAGCCTTGGAAGAGGATATTCCAAATGACAGTTTGCTATCAGTTAAATCATGTATCATGTACATGCTCAGAATTTTTGCCACCCCCATTCCTCCGATAATAAGGGGAAAATTTATTAAAATTTTGGGAAATCACAGCAAAAAAAATAAATTCTCCCTTTTTTTTAAAATTTGAGTTTAAATTTTGAGTTAAAATAGATCTCTAAAATTCAAAAAAAAAAATGCATCCTAAAAAAAAGCCTCTCTCACGCTTCTCTAAAAGTCAATGGGAAGTGTATTATCACATTTTAAGCAATTTTAATTTACAGTTTCTTTTTTTAAATATATTTAATAAAAATCAGTCGTGTTTTTACAGTTAATTATAAGTGAATGAAACAATGTGATTTTCCCTTGAGGTCAAATTGTTTCGAGTCCTTCTTCCAGTTCGAGCTTGTGTGTAAACATGCAAGTAATCAAGAGAAAAAAATATTTTAAAATAAATTCGCCTGTCATGAATTTGCAGCGAATTTCCGCATGGCGTATAAATCTCCTGCGTAAATTTCCAACGAAAATTTGGCTGCGTCAAAAATGTTTGGATGCGCATCCGAAAAGTCGCTCACGGCAAAATCGCCTCGCGTCAACACTATTCGGACGCCCATTGACTTTAACGCCAGCAGCAAAATTGGCACGAGCCAATTTTTCCGCTGATTTTTAACCGTTTTGCGGGAGAAATTCGCCCATCACTAATTATAAATGAATAAAGCAATGTGATTTTCCTCTGAGGTCAAGTTGTTGCAGTCCTTCTTCCAGTATGAGATGTTTGTAAACATTCAAGCAATCGAGAGAAAATTTTAAAGCTAAAATTCTACAAAATTCAAAAAGCAATGTCATTTTAGATTGCGGTCAAAATGTGATCAAGGTTTTCTGATTCAGGCTTTTCATGAATATGCCAGCGACCTTGAAAAACATTCCAATTGTATAAACATCTCAATTGCGTTTAATAGTGATTTTTTTTTTTCGGGTTACATTCCAATGTAGAAACTAGATTGTTACATTGAAAAGCACCTCTATTGTTGTACATTTGAGTACTGAAGATCTCTCCTACTGGACTGTATTTACTGTATAATGTTTAGCTAACGGACTCTGATGGCATGACTGTAGTGATGAGCAAATTAAACCACATGAAAAACATCCATTCACTTTAATGCATTTGGAGCGAGATACAATTGTTGCACGCATAAAACATTGGAGCAAATTTACTAACTTCCGAAAATTCGACAGCGGTGGCTTCGCTCACAGCGCAACACTTCGTCGAGGTTGCGTCCAGGGCGCCGAAATGCTGGCGAAGTTGCCCTAGCATTACTGTGCCAAGCAAAGCAAATTTGCGCTAGAGTTGCATAATTTGCATACAGCGGGAAGTTAAAGTTGATGTATATGTTGCAGCAAATACATTACACTACACAAGCCCAGGGAACCTTAATAAAATAAAGTTGTTATATTGCCCTACACATGAGCCCAGTGTATAGTTTATGTGCCATATGTTAGGAAATGTAGGGGGGAAGCAGGTTACCCCAAAAAATGTTTACACTCTTTTGCAGCCTATCACCCTGAAAAAAGAAAAATACGCCATCGTTTTTGGGACATAGAAACATTTTCAACTAAATTTTGAAGTCCTATCTTATCTATTGCACTTCGTCTGGTCTGAGGTGGCGAAGGCAAGTCTGGCGCAAGAGGTAATGTTCAGTAAAATCTGCATCTTAGTGAATTTGCGTAGTCACGTCCATTTGCCAGAGCGCAAATTCGACAGGCGTTAGAGAGCAAAGTACCGCTAGCGAAGTTACACCTGTGCCCGTTAGGGAATCGGCGAAGGTCCAAAAATGACATCAGGCTGGCGAATTTTCACTAGCGTTAGTCACTTCGGCCTTTAGGGTATCTGCCCCTGTGCAGTCTTTGGATAATATGATTTTGTATCCTGCTTTATAAAGGGCCAATAAGCTGCTAACATGGTGCAATGTTGATACATGGTGCAATGTTGATCCTTCGACTTCGATATTCGAAGTCGAAGGATTTCAATTCCCAGTTGAATATCGAGGGTTAATTAACCCTCACTATTCAACCCTTGGTGAATCGGCCCCTTGTTGTCTGACGCTGTCCGTTGTCATTGAAATCCTGTCTGAAAGTTGAACATCCAAGAATTGGTTTTAACCGGGAGTAGGGGGGAATGGATAGGGAGGTTCCAGGCTGAGAGGTCTTAACCTATATCTGGGTTTCAGGTCTACATACAGGTTGGTCACTATACCCTGTGTATTCTGTTGTCTCATTAGTAAAATATCTGCTACAGTGAGTGACAATTTTTTAGGGATGCACCAAATCCACTATTTTGGATTCGGCCGAACCCCCGAATCCTTTGTGAAAGATTCCGAACCAAAGCCAAACCCTAATTTGCATATGCAAATTTGGGGTGGGAAGGGGAAAACATTTTTTACTTCCTTGTTTTCTGACGAAAAGTCACGCGATTTGCATATGGAAATTAGGATTCAGTTCGGCCGGGCAGAAGGATTCAGCCGAATCCAAATCCTGCTGAAAATGGCTGAATCGGTGCATCCCTACAATTTTTATACACGTGACTATCCAGTCTAGATGCATTAAAGTCAATAGGCATCCCAATAATTTTGACGTATGATAATTTTAATGCACGCGGCAATTTTGAAAATTAATGAACATGGTAATTAGGGGGTGTGGTCATAAAACAGGCGTGGTCAAAGATTGTCGACACACAACAAAACTTTTTGTCCCTCTTTCTATTTTCAAAATGTTGGGAGGTATGTTACACTTCTGCCCTTCCACAACCGTAATACACACCTCTTGACATAATACACCACAAAATTATTCCTTCACGGGTGAAACGTGCATTAGGTGCAGAGCTCTCGGATGATTTTTCTTGCTACGCCACTAGCAAGGTGGTGGTGTATGAAAAGAGAATATGAGAAAGGGGGAAAGCGCTGGTTTAAACAGGATAGCATCGCTCTGCAAGATGTTAATCCCAGGGCACAAAACTTTGACTGCCAATCTCAATACATGCTGTGTACGTAAAGGGTCCGGAGAAGGGATTAGGCCAATACACATTTAGGTGCCTCTGAGAGGATGAGAGTGTTAGAATTCACCCTAAAGTGTTTTAACCCCATAAATGGTTCTATTGTTTTTAACAGACCAATTAAATATTAAGCTGTAATATTAGCATAACACATGAAGTCTGCTCAGAAATGATGACACAGGGCACTTTATTAATTGAAAGCACAAAATATTTATTTATTCTTCAATGAATTCATCACAAAAATAATTAAATGAATGATTCACCAATATTGATGGGCGAATAAATTTGTCAGGCGCAAATTTGCGGCGAATTTCTGCGTTTTGCAGCCGGCGAATAAATTCACGAAACTGCTGCAAAAAATTTGGCGGTGTTGTACATGCGTCGGAAGAGTCGATCACGTCAAAACCGTTGCGCGTCAGTACTATTCGGACTCCCTTTGACTTTAAGCCGGTGTCAAAATTGACACGAGCGTCAAAACTGCACCGAATTGACGCAGGAAATTCGTAAATTTTTGAGGCGAAGCGGAACAGGACAAATTCGCCCATTACTATTCACCGAGTTTGATAAAAATGAATTTATTGAAAATGATGGACAATTAATTTTTCTAAGAGTCACATGAACTCTCCCCCACCTTGAATTATTTCACTATTTCTGTTCTCCTTTTTATTACACTACGATCATGGTATATGGATGGTGCGACACAATATTCTTATTCTGTATAATTCAATTTTTGGAGTTGTCTGCACATCCATTCTCCTCCAATTTCTTCTTTGTGGTCAATGATGATATGTTAGACAGTGCGGAGTAAAAAAGATATCAAAATCATTTTCCAAAAAATGATAACTCAGAAATAACATGAGCTGATGAGCTTAACTTCTAGTTCGTTGCTCTGGGTTATTGTATCAGTGCCATTGAGCACTTATTTTGGAAAATGACCCCTTTATTCCTAAATGTTTAAATATTAAGGGGCCGATTCACTAAATTCGAGTGAAGGGTTCGAATTAAAAAAACTTCGATTTTCGAAGTTTTTTTGGGCTACTTCGACCATCGAATGGGCTACTTCGACCTTCGACTACGAAAATCGAACGATTCGAACTAAAAATCATTCGACTATTCGACCATTCGATAGTCGAAGTACTGTCTCTTTAAGAAAAACTTCGACCCCCTACTTCGGCAGCTAAAAGCTACCGACGTCAATGTTAGCCTATGGGGAAGGTCCCCATAGGCTTGCCTGGGATTTTTTGATCGAAGGATTTTCCTTCGATCGTTGGATTAAAATCCTTCGAATCGTTTGATTCGAAGGATTTAATCGTTCGATCGAATGAAAAATCCTTTGATCGATCGATCGCAGGATTTGCGCTAAATCGTTCGACTTCGATATTTGAAGTCGAACGATTTTAGTTCCTAGTCGAATATCGAGGGTTAATTAACCCTCGATATTCGACCCATAGTGAATCGCCCCTAAAAGTTACCCTGGAAATCCTGCTTCCTCTTAACTATTGGGTTGCACAAAGCTCTGAAAATTCCCAATATTGTGATATTTTTGGTCACATAAATTCTTGGCATTATCACTTTTTAAAAATGGCATCAGGCTTGAGACTGGAGACTGTGCAGGGGGTTATGTTAACTGGTTTCATGGAGCAATATCTCATATGTGGGTATAAACTGGGAAGGTGACAGATTCTTTGATATCAAATGGCAACAAGCAGTCTACAATCAGTACAGAAAACACAAATGCTAAAAAGAAGCTGTGTATTTATTACATATATTCCTTCAGTTATACATTCAGCCCAGTCATGGCAGATATGGAAGTGGACAATGAGTTTAATTATAAGAAAGGAGGCATGGCAGCAACCAGTAGAGATGGCGCGAACTGTTCGCCGGCGAACTTGTTCGCGCGAACATCGGGTGTTCGCGCTCGCCGGAAGTTCGCGAACGTTGCGCGACGTTCGCCATTTTGGGTTCGCCATTGTTGGCGCTTTTTTTTGCCCTCTCACCCCAGACCAGCAGGTACATGGCAGCCAATCAGGAAGCTCTCCCCTGGACCACTCCCCTTCCCTATAAAAACCGAAGCCCTGCAGCGTTTTTTTCACTCTGCCTGTGTGTGCTGAAGAGATAGTGTAGGGAGAGAGCTGCTGCCTGTTAGTGATTTCAGGGACAGTTGAAAGTTTGCTGGCTAGTAATCGTGTTGATACTGCTCTGTTATTGGAGGGACAGAAGTCTGCAGGGGTTTGAGGGACATTTAAGCTTAGGTAGCTTTGCTGGCTAGTAATCTACCTTCTACTGCAGTGCTCTGTATGTAGCTGCAGTGGGCAGCTGTCCTGCTTCTGATCTCATCTGCTGACTGCTGCAATAACAGTAGTCCTTGTAAGGACTGCTTTTATTTATTTTTTTGTTCCAATACAGAGCAGTATCAAGCAGATTACTAGCCAGCAAACTTACTATCATCTGTCCCTGAAATCACTAACAGCTCTCCCCCTACACTATCTCTTCCAAGCACACACAGGCAGATTTTTCAGATACATTTTTGCCCTTGATCCCCCTCTGGCATGCCACTGTCCAGGTCGTTGCACCCTTTAAACAACTTTAAAATCATTTTTCTGGCCAGAAATGTCTTTTTTAGATGTTAAAGTTCGCCTTCCCATTGAAGTCTATGGGGTTCGCGAACCGTTCGCGAACCGCTCGCATTTTTGCGCAAGTTCGCGAATATGTTCGCGAACTTTTTTTCCGACGTTCGCTACATCCCTAGCAACCAGTGGTAGAACTACCGGGGTGCGAGCGGTGCGACTGCACTAGGGTCTGTACCCCCTCGATAACTATAGAAGAAATGGTGATGCACAGGGTCTCTTTCAGTCTGATGGTCATAAGGGGGAATGTAATTAAAAATGTCAACTGATATTTAAAGGAGAACTAAAGCTTAACTAAAGAAATAGCTAGACATGTTGTACATTATGTTTCGGCCTTCTGTACCAGCCCAAGGCAACCACAACCCTTTAGTAGTAAAGATCTGTGTCTCCAAAGATGCCCCAGTAGCTCCCCATCTTCTTTTCTGCTGATTCAATGCACATGCTATGTGCTGCTGTCACTTACTAAGCTTAGGGACCCACTCACAATATACAGTACACATAGAATAGAAATGTCACAATATACCGTATATACTCGAGTATAAGCCGAGTTTTTCAGCCCCCAAAATATGCTGAAAAACTCTACCTCGGCTTATACTCGCAAAAACGGTCGCCGGCGCCTAAGAATATTCGCCGGTGCCTTAGAATAGTAGCCGGCACCTAAGGATATTCACCGGCGCCTTAGAATAGTAGCCGGCGCCTAAGAATATTCTCCAGCGCCTTAGAATAGTAGCCGGCGCCTTAGAATAGTAGCCGGCGCCTTAGAATAGTAGCCAGCACCTAAGAATATTCACCGGCGCCTTAGAATAGTAGCCGGCGCCTAAGAATATTCGCCGGCGCCTTAGAATAGTAGCCGGCGCCTAAGAATAGTCATCCAAAAACGAGATTGAAACTTACCAGAAGCTGCTGCATTTCTCACCCTCGGCTTATACTCGAGTCAATAAGCTTTCCCAGTTTTTGGAGGTAAAATTAGGTACCTCGGCTTATACTCGGGGCGGCTTATACTCGAGTATATACGGTAAGGCTGATTAGTAATTAATACAGATAATTACTACATGGCAGCACAGAAACTAGTGCAATTAGCATCAGAATTGAATAATCAGCAAACCTGTAGCATCAGCTTATATTACAGGCCAACCTCATTTTCTGCTGGATAATTAGTGACGACCCCTAAGCTTAGCTTCTCAACAGCTGCTCAGAGCCCACTGAGCATTTAACTGTCACAGACACTTTCCAAGATGGTGACCCCCTGTGACAAGTTTGAAGTCCTTGATCATTGCTGCTATTGACAAGCTGAAACTTTAGGCTGGTGCAATAATATCAGTATATAAAATATGGCATTTTTAGCCATATTCATTTTTAGAGTTTAGTTCTCCTTTAAGGTATGATTATCCAAATTATGGAAAGATCCCTTTTGCAGAAACCAAGTCCCAAGCATCCTGAGTAATAGATCCTATAACTGTTGTTAGTATTATTTCTGAATGCCAAAAACTCAAAAAATTAGATTTTTTTTTTTACTATAAAATCAGATTTTTTTTTGTTAAAAAAAACTAGATTTTTTAGAGATTTATTAAATCCTGAGTTCTGAATCTGAAAATCCAGCATCTCAGACCTGCCAAGGTTGTATATACATCACTATTTGGAAGTTTCTGTGGTCTGAATTATCCCAAAAATCTGACTATTCCAGACTTTTCTGCAAAAATACAAATTTTTTTAGCGATTTTGGAAAAATCTCAGAAAAAATAGTATGATTCTGGTTTGCGCTCGATTTTCGCTCGATAGTGTTTTCCCCCAATCCAATTAAATCGTGATTTTTTAGTAATAAATAAGGTCAAATCGTGGATTATAGTTTGGTCTGACTTTTTTTATTTTAAAATATCAAAAAAATTGCGATGTTGATAAATAACCCCTTTTGTCTTTGTTTTCTAATTACTGTACTTTTTAATTTTCCATTCCAAAATCCAAATTTGTAAAATTGTGATGCAAAGCCAACATTGGCTGTCACTAACATTCTTTCAGCTTTAAATTTGTGATTTCCTTTTCCGAGAGCAGAGATGAGAAACACCATCTGTGAGGGCATAACTGGCACGGCTGCAAGGATGCTACCACATTCATACTATCAGTGTCGGCAGACCCTTTCTTTCATACTTAAACAGTAATTATCTATGTTAAGTAGGAAATCAAGAGTTGGCCATCAAGGCATATGGTTTATTGAGTCAGTTGTCACAGAAGATGACAATTAAGAACTCAACATGTTCACTGGTTAGGGTTTTTACACATGTGGGACCGTTTACAAGAAATTTCACTTGCCCAGCCTGGAATGTTAGCAGATTCCTTACCTAACAACATGCAATTAATTTCATTACCTGGGGTTATTTGTTTAAATAGATCATACTGCCTGTTCTCTTCTCATAGAAATGAGACATACATCTAACTTCTGGACCAAAGTAGAGGGATTTCACTTTCCCTGGCTTAGTAGAGTTTGCTGCACTTTGGAAGCTAATAATTATATGTTTATTCTGTTTACTAAGGCCAAAACAAACAATAGAGCTAAGGGTACGATGAGGAGGATTACTCAAATTGACCCTCACAGGTTGGATATCCTTTAGAATAACTGAAAATATCTGTACATCTAACATAGTAAAATAGTAAGTTAGGTTGAGAAAAGACACACGTCCATTAAGATCAACCTTTTTTGTCTATATATAACCTGCCTAATTGCAAGTTGTTGCAGGGGTCCCCAACCTTAATTACCCGTGAGCCTTATTCAAATACAAAAATAGTTGGGGAGCAATCAGGGCCGGATTTACGTAGCAGGCGCCCCTAGGCCCACTGCCGTTCGTCGTCCCTGTCCCCTTTATTTGTGCAAATCGGGCCCGGAACAATGGGGATTGGCACACAGGAAATTAAAAAAAACTATTGTATCTCCTGAGCATCCCCAGTGTTTCTGAACCAATGAAGGTGTGGTTGGGCATCATACCGCCCCCTAAAATCCTGCCACCCTAGACCCGGGCCTTGGTGGCCTTTCCACAAATCCGGGCCTGGGAGCAATGCAAGCATGAAAAAGTTAATGGGGGTGCCAAGTTAGGACCGTGATTGGCTTTGAAGGCCCCTATGTGGACAGGCAGCTTAAAGGTGGCTTTGTTTGGCAGACCACATGGTTTCTATGAAACCAAAACTTGCATGCAAGCCAGGAATTCAAAAATAAGTACCTGCTTTGAGGCCACTGGGAACAACACCAAAGGGCTGAGGAACAACTAATTGCTCACAAGCTACTGGTTGGCGATCACCTCTCCAGTTTGCCTTTTTCCAAAGTGGAAAAAATTCCTTCCTGACTCCAAGATGATAATTGGACCAGTCCCTGGTTCAACTTGTACTATGAGCTATCTTCCATAACCCTGTATTCCCTTGCTTGCTAAACAGCTATCCAACCTCTATTTAAAGCTATCTAATGTATCAACCAGTACAACTGATTCAGGGAGAGAATTCCACATCTTCGCAGCTCTCACTGTAACAAACCCCCTCCGAATAATTATGTGAAACCTTGTTTCTAATCAGAATGGATGACCTTGTGTCAGCTGGAAGGGCCTACTGGTAAATAAAGCATTATCTGGACAGTGAAAAATTCCTATGGGTAATCTGTGGACATTGTATCCAGTTTGAGGTTGGGGTTGCAGACAAATGCACTTTCTGTGCTTCCTTGAATACATTCCTAACAATCATACAAGGGTTAATTTTAAGGAACACCGAGCAAGTTTATATTTCTTATGTTTTCCAAAACATAGAAGTAAGAAACATGTAGCATGAGTCAATTTCCATGCCCATATTTGAACCACGCATCGTTTGCTTACAAAACATAAAAATCAGTACAAAATATTTTCCTCCTCTATCTCGGCCAGTATGAAATATGTCAACTGAAATAACCGTTGGAGTGGCCGTGTTTGTAGTATTGACACAAAGAGGAATTGTTCAGGATTCAGGCCGGTTCATTGACGTCCGTCTTTTTCCAATCAAAGTTGGATAAATGGCATTTTTTGTCACACTAGAGTCATTTCCTTTGCTTAGTTAATGACATGAGTCACAAGGAGCACATTGCAGACTGATTCTACGAGACATAAATATGGATTTAGTAATGCGGACCCCCTCCTCCACCGCCCTCCATTGATACATAAAAGCAGATGAGTCAAGCAACAATGGAACATTTCCTACACAACTAAATTAAGCAGCCTCAATCATTTTTAATATGAATTGCGTATTTTGGTGGCTGGATAAATTAAACACTGAGGGCAGATGTATGAGCTTTCATTTTAAGGTGGATAAAAGTTAAAATGAATACAGGTGCCAAGTTTAGGCACCTCCATCAGTGATCCTAGTCGGTAACTTTGCTAAGTCTACAAATCTCACCCAATGTGGTCTTCAAGCTTTGCTTTCAAAAGTCTCTGGAGAACAAACAGTCTGAGTTTCCAAATCCAACCCTTAATGAATAAAAGGGGTACACTATTTTATATATATCCTGATTTCCTCTGCTTTTATTATTTGATGTCAACATTCTAATGCAAGTGACAGTTTCAGGGCACCAATTGCTTTTGAGCTCTAATTCAACCATGAAACACGTTGTTGGGCCACCTCTCTTAGATGCTACATATCAGTAGAATGAGAGCAGTCTAAAGGTGGCCATACACGGGCAGATAAAGCTGCCGATATCGGTCGTTTGGACCAATTTGACAGCTTATCTGTCCGTGTATGGGAGCTTCCGACGGGTCATCCCGATTGATATCTGGCCACGATATCGATCGGGAAGGTTGGATTTGTACCCGACCGACCCATCGGAGCCGCTTGGCGCATCGTAATTCGTTCGTTCGGCCATACGGCCAAACGCTCGAATTACCCCCGATATAGCCACGCAGTTTAGTGGCATATCGGGGAAAGATCCGCTCGTTTGGCGATGTCGCCAAACGAGCGGATCTTTAAGTCTATGGACCGATTTGACAGCTTATCTGCCCGTGTATGGGGGCTTCCGACGGGTCATCCCGATTGAAATCTGGCCACGATATCGATCGGGAAGATTGGATTTTTACCCGACCGACCCATTGGAGCCGCTTGGCGCATCGTAATTCGTTCGTTCGGCCATACGGCCAAACGCTCGAATTACCCCCGATATAGCCACGCAGTTTAGTGGCATATCGGGGAAAGATCCGCTCGTTTGGCGATGTCGCCAAACGAGCGGATCTTTAAGTCTATGGCCACCTTAAGGAGCTAGGGTGCCTTGGGTGACTCTCTCCCAACATTTAAAGGAGAAATAAAGCCTAAAAACAACTAGAAATACTATATTTTGTATCTTAAACGTAATAGGTCTATTCAGGGGCATAACAGCAGCATGCCAGGCAATCCTGCCAGAAAAATATTTGGAGGGCCCGGGACGCAAAAGTAAGTGGCGGGGAGGGGATTTCAACACTTTAGAGAAAATAGACCCTATCGTCCAGGCCCCCCTTTCCCCGGGCCTCCTCACCCCCTGCTTCCTCTTTAGTTACGCCAGTGGGTCTATTCCTTCACATTAGTCGACTGCGACTCCCCATCTTTTGAACTTGCTGTGGGGTGCTGTTGAGAACCTTAGCTTAGGGGTCATCAGAAATCAGACTTTGACGTAGTTGACCAGCTTAAACATATTGCAATATATGAACAAACCATCCCTGTTTTGTTTAAAGGGGAGGGCATTTTTGGTAGCTTAAGGTACAAAGGGGGAGATGTAATAAAATTCACAAAGATCAAAACTTTCCCAATTAAAATTCGCCTGTCGCAATGTAATATTCTGTGTTAGGCTTTTATTGCACTGCGAATCTTAATTGCATATTGGGAACCTTTAACACCTGCTCTGCAGTTTCGTTAAGTATTTTGTCACAAAAAATGGTTTGCAATTGCCAAATTTTATTACATACACTGCAAACATTCTCAAAAGCAATTTGGTCACAAAAGTTGCAGTAAAGCTGTTGAGGTCTTTAATCAGTCAAAAATGGTTCAAAAATGGCAAAGGTGTTTGCGAAAGTTTTTTGCGCTAACGAAACATATTATATTGCCCAAATTATGTCTTAAATATATTGATAATGGGTTGAGTGCAGATGACCTCTTGTATTTGGCTGTAGGAATTTTGTGGTCACCGCCTCATTGCACCCCCACTTAATGGTTTTTAAAAAAATTCTAACTGCTGTAGAAGCTGATGCTACTGCATTCAAATGCAGAATGCACATTTTTCTATTCTGCTTTGTAATTTGCAGCTGAATTGTGCATTGAATTTTATATTATATGTATGTATATATACATACATACATATAAGCTTCTTTTGAGGCACAGATCTTCACTAGTGATGGGCGAATTAGCAAGTTTGACGCCACCGTCAATTCGAGGGCATCAAAACTGACGCCGGCGACAATTCCAACACTGTCAACTTTTGACACACATTAAAGGGATACTGTCATGTGAAAACATGTTTTTTTCAAAACACATCAGTTAATAGTGCTGCTCCAGCCGAATTCTGCACTGAAATTCATTTTTCAAAAGAGCAAACAGATTTTTTCATATTCAGTTTTGAAATCTGACATGGGGCTAGACATCCATATTGTCAGATTCCCAGCTGCCCCTAATCATGTGACTTGTGCTCTGATAAACTTCATTCACTGCTGTACTGCAAATTGGAGTATCACCCCCTCCCTTTCCCCCCCCCCAGCAGCCAAACAAAAGAACAATGAGAAGGTAACCAGATAGCAGCTCCCTAACACAAGATAACAGCTGCCTGGTACATCTAAAAACAACACTCAATAGTAAAAGCCAAGTCCCACTGAGACTGATTCAGTTACATTAAAGGGATACTGTCATGGGAAAAAATGTTTTTTTCAAAATGAATCAGTTAATAGTCCTGCTCCAGCAGAATTCTGCACTGAAATCCATTTCTCAAAAGAGCAAACAGATTTTTTTATATTCAATTTTTAAATCTGACATGGGGCTAGACATTTTGTCAATTTCCCAGCTGCCCCAAGTCATGTGACTTGTGCTCTGATAAACTTCAATCACTCTTTACTGCTGTACTGCAAGTTGGAGTCATATCACCCCCTCCCTTCTCCCCCCCAGCAGCCAAATAAAAGAACAATGGGAAGGTAACCAGATAACAGCTCCCTAACACAAGATAACAGCTGAGAACAGCACTCAATAGTAAAAACCCATGTCTCACTGAGACACATTCAGTTACATTGAGAAGGAAAAACAGCAGCCTGCCAGAAAGCATTTCCCTCCTAAAGTGCAGGCACAAGTCACATGACCAGGGGCAGCTGGGAAATTGACAAAATGTCTAGCCCCATGTCAGATTTTAAAATTGAATGTAAAAAAAAACTGTTTGCTCTTTTGAGAAATGGATTTCAGTGCAGAATTCTGCTGGAGCAGCACTATTAACTGATTCATTTTGAATTTTTTTTTTCCCATGACAGTATCCCTTTAAGGAGAAATAGCAGCCTGCCAGAAAGTAGTTCCATCCTAAAGTGCAGGCACAAGTCACATGACATGTCAGATTTCAAAATTGACTATAAAAAAAACTGTTTGCTCTTTTGGGAATTGGATTTCAGTGCAGAAGTCTGCTGGAGTAACATTATTAACTTATGCGTTTTGAAAAAAAACATGGTTTCTCATGACAGTATCCCTTTAAAGTTACTGGGCATCCGTTTAATTGTCGTCAGCGTCTAAACTGTTTAATTGCCGTCAGCGTCTAAACTGATGGCAGCATCGGCATTGTCACTGGCATCAAAAAAACGTTGACGCTGTCGAATGTAAACGTATTTATTCGCCTGACGCAGAAATTTGCAGCAAATTCACGCCTCATTAATCACTAATCTTCACTGCTATAGCAGCTTGGTGGCATAAATGCACATTCGTTTTTCGTGGGACAGTCCCGATTTTGACAGCTCAACTCGCAGTCCCGAATTGTTACTGAAATGTCCCGACTTTCTCTTTGATTCCCTGCACTGAACAGCCAGAATACAATGTTTCTAAAACTTAATTGGCTTTTGGCAGAGAGCCCAGAATATGTGGCAGGTGCACTTAGATACATTTGTAACAATTCAATATACGCAAAGAAACAATTGTAACAGTTTAAGATAAGCAGGTCTCTTGGGGAAACTGTGACTTGCAGCTTAAAGGGCAATTTACCTTCATAAGCAAAACTGTAATAACACACAAAATCTGTGTCCATACTTTCATAACCTGCCAAATTTTGTAAAATAAACATGGCACTTAGGGGGTGTGGTCACAAAAAATGGGTGTGGTCAAAAATGGTCGACAAATTTTTTCGTCCCTCTTTCAATTTCCAAAATGTTGGGAGGTATGAAAATGTAAAACAAAAGCCCACGAGCCTTAATTATTTATTGAGCTTTACCTCTCCTTTAATAAATGTCTCAATAACCATAACAGCTGTGTATGGAACATGTTCCCTAATAGCTGTATGGGATCTATTATCTGGACACCTGTTATCCAGATAAAAAAGCAATTCAATTTCCTTTCATGTTCTATTCAAACATGTCTTTATTTCTGATTGATCTGCTTGCTTTTGTTTTATCATTTTTTAATTTTTAAATATCATTTTGTTTTATTGTTTACATTCCTAGTTCCCTTAAGGCAACCTGGAAATCCCCAGGTCCCAAGTATTGTGAATAACAGATACCAGAGACCTGATGTTGCTTTTTAAAGCTCAGCCAACATTCAGCAGCAACCTACAGACGTATAATGTCGCGGAACAGAGAGGTTTCAAATATCTAAACCTCCTCTTTCAAGTTTTGAAATGTTCAGAATGTTTCTTTTTGTTTTCAGATACTGGAGATAATCTGGAATCTCAAAATAATCTGACGTTTCAAATCAACCAAAAGATGTTTTGAGCCAAACACAGCTCTGTTGCCTAAACAGAAAACAATCAAAAGCCAATTTGTGGCACAAAGAAAGCATGTTGCTCGTTAACTTGATTAACCTGCACTCGTTAACATAACAGAGAGATTCCTATCAACAGCTTAACGAGTACAGTCCTAATGCTTTACATGTATGTATTCTAGTACGGGCATGGGACCTGTTATTCAGAATACTCAGGACCTGGTTTTTCTCTCTGTAATATGGATCTGGATCTGCATACCTTAAGTCTACTAAAATATCATTTAAACATTAAGGGTCAGATTTATTAAGGGTCGAATAGTAAATTTCAAATTCTTGGGGTAAAATTTCTCAAATTCAAATTGTAAATTATCCAAACTCAATTAGAATTTTAATTTAAATTTCCATATTTATCAAACCGATACCCTGTGAATAATTAAAATTCTACGTTTTGGCCACCAAAAACCTGCCGAGTTCATGTAGAAGTCAACGGCAGACGTCCAGTGACTCATTTGAAGATGTTACCAGCCTTCCTGACATTCGAGTTTTTTTCTTAAATTGAATTTCGAGAATATATTCGAATTTGTTAGAGTTAAAAAAAACTCACATGAATTTGAAATTCGACCTTTGATAAATGGGCCTCCCCATGAACCCAATAGGTTTTTTTTATTGCCTCCAATAAGGATTAATTGTATCTTAGTTGGGATCAAGTACAAGGTACCTAAAATGGAGTGTATAGGAGATGGCCTTCCCATAATTCAAAGCTTTCTGTATAACGGATCCCATACCTCTACGGAATAGGGAATGAAGGATGCCTTCAAGGCAGCTCTATCTACCAGGCAGATAACTTTTACTCCACTGTTACCTCTACCCCCAAAAACCCTTATAGTAACAAGAAACAACAAGAATCAACCATTTATTTTACTTATTCTTCTCTATAAGACGAGTAATGCCAACCATAGCAAAATGCATTAACTGAGAATACATAACCTAATAATTGTTTTGACAAAAAACAAATTGCAAATTGTCTGAGAATAACACAGTCTGCCTCATGCCAAAAGTTAAATTAAAGGTGAACAACAACTCTCTGTCGGGAATTCAGAAGAAATTCCTTATGCATGTATAGGATGGTGGTGAGTCTTGCTGGCAAGGAACTGTTTAGGAGCAAGCTGGATAGATTGGAGTGGGACAGAACCAAACCAAGACAGGACTGAAAGTCAAGAAGAGGATAGGTCAGAGCCGATATAGAGCCAGGAACAGGATGGGGTGGGAATTCACTCAGGAATAGGCAGGAGCGGGATGGAGCAAGAGTAGAGAGGCTAGAGCAGAAACAAGAACAGGAGCAAGGCAAGGAAGGGCAAGAGCAAGGATGAACTAGAGCTAGAAGTAAGCAACAGTACTCAAGCTATGACTACCTTAATGCTAAAGCCAGGAAATGAGGTAGGGGAAGTATTCTAATTGGCTGGACTCCAATCACCAATAAGGCTTCAGGGATGTCATAGGGAAGGCAGATGCAGATGGACTAGACAGGATCAGCATAAAACTGCTATTTGCTCTCCTGGCCCAGTGGTACACAAAGAGCTGCCAGTAAACTGGAGGTTCCCTTTTCAAAACCTGCCAAAACCTAACACTCTGTGAGGCCCAGCATTATTCAGTACATACACAGAAATTAAATCAAAATGAGGGCAAGTTATTCTAGGTAACCAACTCAGCCTGCACTGATTAAACTGTATCTTTGTTAGATAAAGTCTGTAATTGCCTTGGAAAGTTGCTCTCAATTTTAAATCAATTGCTCACAAAACACGTCTTGAGGATGGTTACTGCAATATAATCACTAAGAAATATCTTAAGAAATATGCAATTACATCCTCTGACTATAATAATTAGAACAGCAGAAGCAAATGTAGACAAAAAATGGTTAAGGAACAATCAGTCACAACAGAAAGGGCTTGGTACATGTTGGCTAAATATTGTTCTCCCCTTTAGTTTAGGCCCTCCAACCATTGTAGAACTACTTATCTACTCTGTTCTGAAAGGGATACTGTCATGGGAAAAAATGTTTTTTTTTCCAAAACACATCAGTTAATAGTGCTGCTCCAGCAGAATTCTGCACTGAAATCCGTTTCTCAAAAAAGCAAACAGATTTTTTTATATTTAATTTAGAAATCTGACATGGGGCTAGACATATTGTTAGTTTCCCAGCTTCCCCCAGTCATGTGACTTGTCCTCTGATAAACTGCAGTCACTCTTTACTGCTGCAGTACAAGTTGGAATGATATCACCCCATCCCTTCCCTCCCCCAGCAGCCAAACAAAAGAACAATATGAAGGTATCCAGATAGCAGCTCCCTAACACAAGATAACAGCTCCCTGGTAGATCTAAGAACAGCACTCAATACTAAAATCCAGGTCCCACTGAGACACATTCAGTTACATTGAGTAGGAGAAACAACAGCCTGTCAGAAAGCATTTCTCTCCTAAAGTGCTGGCTCTTTCTGAAAGCACATTACCAGACAAAATGACCTGAGATGCACCTACACACCAATATTACAACTAAAACAATACACTTGCTGGTTCAGGAATTAAATTTTATATTGTAGAGTGAATTATTTTCAGTTTAAACAGTGTAATTTAGAAATAAAAAAACAGTGTAATTTAGAAATAAAAAAACAGTGTAATTTAGAAATAAAAAAATCCCCAAATCCCCAATATCCTGATGAGGGTGAGTCCTTCAGATAGGGAGCAGTTCAGGGCCAAGAGGGAAACAAAAAGATATGAGACAAGGTAGAGAGGCCACCAGGGCAGGGTGGATTGGGCAGTAGACAGTACCGAGCGGGACAGAGAAAGAGGAGATGCATGACAGACTGGAGCAGGACACAATGGATGAATAGGCAAGGACAGAAGCTAGATCCAGGCAGAACCAGGCAGACTAATATCCAGTAGAAGAAAGGGGTAGAGAGAAGTCACACTGCTCAAGCAGCAATGCTCAGGCCAGAAAGTGATGCAGGAGAAGGTTGTGAGTTAGAAGAACAGCCAGTAACTAAAAGGTCCCTGGTTCAAATCCCAATCCCTCAGCACACATTGTAGCTGGATCCCTTACATCACACATGAGCAAACCACTTTTCTTCTAGCTCAAATGCTCACAAGATTATTGATGTGCCAAAAAAATGCACCGTTCCAATGGCGCATTGAACCAGAGTTATGCAAACTCATACAAACTCAGGGCGAGTCTATGGGCCTGATTTAACTCAATGAGAAGAACTTGTCACATTATTCATGGAACTTCTCAGTGGTTTATAATATATTTATATTTTAAAATAAGGATATATATATATATATATATATATATATATATATATATATATATACATATATACACACATACATACAGGTTTGGGATCCTTTATCCGGAAACCCATTATCCAGAATGCTCCGCATTACAGAAAGGCTCCATTTTATGCAAATAATCCAAATTTTTAAAAATGATTTCCTTTTTCTCTGTAATCATTAAACAGTACTTTGTACTTGATCCCATCTAAGATATAATCAATCCTTATTGGGAGCAAAACCAGCCTATTGGGTTTATTTAAAGGGGTTGTTCACCTTTAAATTAACTTTTAGCATGATTTAGGGAGTTATATTCTGAGGCAATTTACAATTTGTTTTTTATTATTTGTGGTCTTTTGAGTTATTTAGCTTTTTGTTCAGCAGCTCTACAGTTTGCAATTTCAGCAATCTGGTTGCTAGGGTTCACATTACCATATCAACCATGCACTAATTTGAGCAAGAGATTGGAATATTAATAGGAGAGGCCCTAAATAGAAAGATGAGTACAAGAAGTAGCAATAACAACATATGCGTAGCCTTAAGGTGGCCATAGACGCACAGATAATATCGTACAAAACTAATTTTCGTACGATATTCGGTGCGTAAATGTTGGGTTAAATAGTCGAACGTTATCGGCAGATGACTTGGATATCGGTGGGCTGCTCAATCGGACTGGACAGAAAATTTTGATCGGTGCCTTTGAAGGGACCCAAACTTCGGCCATTGTTAGTGCTGAATCGGCAGATACAGGTAGAATTCTATTGTTTCTATATGTATATCTGACAATTCAGCTCTACACGTGTGTATTGAAACAAACGATCTTTCTTGGAAACATCTTATCCGAGAAAGATCGTAATCGTCGTCTGTGGCCACCTTAACAGAGCATTTGCTTTTTAGATGGGGTCAGTGACCCCTTTGTGAAAGTGGAAAGAGTCAGAGGAAGAAGGCAACTAACTCAAAAACTATAAAAAAAAAAAAGAAAATGAAGACCAAATGAAAAGTTGCTTACAATTAGCCATTATATAACATACTAAAAGTTAATAGGTGAACCACTCCTTTAATGTTTACATGATTTTTTACTAGTAGACTTTAAGATATGATCCAAATTATGGAAAGATCCCTTATCCGGATAACCCCAGCTTTTTGAATAACAGGTCCCATACCTGTATATATACATATATATTAAAAAAGAATTTAATGATTTAAAAGTAAAACATGGGAGTCACCATTTATATTGGTAGAAATATCAGCTGTAGATCACTTTAAAGAAGGCCAATGTCATTCTTTTGAGAAAAGAAAATGTCTTCCTTGCCTCATCAGAGCTGTCCAATTTACACAACAATTCGGGGGGGGGGGGGCGAGGGTACTTATTTGAAAGGGTAAATGACTTGTTATTGATTTAAACCATATATCCTCCCTGTGAAATTCTTTACAGATATTTATTGTGTTGGGTTCACAGGAACCTCCAGGGTTAATTAAGACCGCACACCTTGCTACAAGACTGGTTTAACCTCAGTGGGGATAAACAGTGGTATAAAAGCACACAAGGAGGCACAATTACTGACCCTGACCTGCTGCTACTTTCCAGCGCCTTGTTAGTGAAAAATAAAGTGGAATTACAAAGGACATGCAAGTGAGGAATGACTTCCTGCCCTGAAGTTTCACTCAAACGCTCATTGTCAAACACTTACGCCAAGTGGTAATAAATTAGATCAATTTATTCCACTGATTTTTACTATTTTTTTTTTGGGTCTGCCTTTAAGCAAACTGCTTCGCTGAACCTGTTTAATTATAGCACTTCCAGTTTTTATTAAACTTCAAAGCATATTTTACGAGACAACATGGAAGTCTGCGCTGGGCCATTTCTAGCAACGACTTTTCTGCCCCAGAAGGTTCAGATTATGACATAGTTTGCAGACTTTGACAGATTTATTTCCTGAATGACTGATGCTGATGAGACAATGCTTAGCTATATTAATATTTTCTTCCCTGCAAGTATGTGCACTCCTAATTAAACCTCTATTTTTCTAACAGTTGTTAATAGATACCATTGATTTGTAGCCTGTGGGAAGGAGCCACCGGTAAAGCAGAAACAAATCAGCTGCTCCGAGTAATCAATCTCGCAAAGAAGAAGGTTTTTCAGGATGTTTTGCTATTTGGTGGGTCACAGTTTTATAGGCTGTGTAAAGAAAAATGAGGATAATGCAGCATAACACAATGTTCTGATGGCATATCAAAATATACATTCCTATCATATATGTGTATATTATTTATACAGTGTTCTTTGGGTACCCAAAGCTGAACATATATGCAAGGGAATGAATACAAAAGTAAATAATAAATATATAAAGCAACATCAGAGTTATGGTGGCCATATACACTGAGGTCACCAAACAATTAAATTACTGCTTGATTTGGCCACCCATAGTTACATAGTTACATAGTTACATAGTTACATAGTTACATAGTTACATAGTTAAACTGGGTTGAAAAAAGTCCACCAAGTTCAACCCCTCCAAATGAAAACCCAGCATCCATACACACACCCCTCCCTACTTTCAGATAAATTCTATATACCCATATCTATACTAACTATAGAGTTTAGTATCACAATAGCCTTTGATATTATGTCTGTCCAAGAAATCATCCAAGCCACTCTTAGGGGCAGATTCACTAAGGGTCGAATTTCGAAGTTAAAAATACTTCGAAATTCGACCCTCGAATTGAAATCCTTCGACTTCGAATATCGAAGTCGAAGGATTTAGCGCTAAACATTCGATCGAACGATCAAAGGATTTTTCGTTCGATCGAACGATTAAATCCTTCGAATCGAACGATTCGAACGATTTTAATCAAACGATCGAAGGAAAATCCTTCGATCAAAAAAAGCTTAGCAAGCCTATGGGGACCTTCCGCATAGGCTAACATTGACTTCGGTAGGTTTTATCTGCCGAAGTAGGGGGTCGAAGTTTTTTTAAAGGGTAAGTACTTCGACTATCGAATGGTCGAATAGTCGAACGATTTTTACTTCGAATCGTTCGATTTCGTTCGACTTCGATCGAATTCGAACGAATTTAACCAATTCGATGGTCGAAGTACCCCAAAAAAACTTCGAAATTCTAAGTTTTTTTCATTCGAATTCTTCACTCGAAGTTAGTGAATCTGCCCCTTATAGTTATTAACTGAATCAGCATCACAACATCACCCGGCAGTGCATTCCACAACCTCACTGTCCTGACTGTGAAGAACCCCCTACGTTGCTTCAAATGAAAGTTCTTTTCTTCTAGTCTAAAGGGGAGGCCTCTGGTACGGTGATCCTCTTTATGGGTAAAAAGGTCCCCTACTATTTGTCTATAATGTCCTCTAATGTACTTGTGTAGCATTATAGTAAATTGAGTGCACCTTACTCTACTATAAGCTTCACTCCCAGTACATATGCTCCGGATGAGACCTTAAAACCTTCGGGAGTGAGCCTTCGCATCAATGTGGAAGCAGGGTGCAGTGCAACTGTAACTGTATTGAGGGTGCAAAGAATTTGGCGCCATTGTTTCTTTTAACTTAACCATAGAACAGATTTATTGAGCACAATATACAATCCTCAGTGGAGTGTACTTCTGGGCAATTAGTACCCTGGGATCTAAATCCCACTACAATCCTCGTAGGAGCCTCAAGCTGCTCAGCTAAATAATACTGACTGTCTGTCACTCCTAGAGTGACCTATAAAGGTGAGTAGCCTATTCTTACTAGACCTGACCTGTCTAGGTTCCACTCGAGCACAGGCTAGAGCCAGCACAAGATGGACTCTGAAAGCATGGCTTCAGAGCCTTTTATATCCTAGCAAAATGCCATCTGCTGGTCACTGTGAGACACAGCAAGGGGCATAGCTTAAAGCAGGAAGAGCAAACAGTACCCCTCCCAACTGTATTTTAGGACCCAGTTAGGTGTCTATAACATGGAGGGACTGCCTGCACATAATACTAGGGGTGGCTATTTTACACATCCCTACACTTGTAAAGTGTAATCATGTCCCCTCGCAAGCGCCTTTTTTCCAGAGAAAACAACCCCAACCTTGAATGTCTTATAATTTATGTCTCTTATCCCTCTAACCAGTTTAGTTGCACTTAGTCTCTGCACTCTCTCCAGCTCATTTATATCCCTCTTAAGGACTGGAGTCCAAAACTGCACTGCATACTCCAGATGAGGCCTTACCAGGGACCTATAAAGAGGTATAATTATGTTTTCATCCCTTGAGTTAATGCCCTTTTTTATACAAGACAGAACTTTATTTGCTTTAGTAGCCACAGAATGACACTGCCCAGAATTAGTCAACTTGTTATCCACAAAAACCCCTAGATGAACTGGACCACATCGCACCAATCTGATCTGAGCCAACTTTTGGATCATACACTGGGCTTATGGAGGCCCATCAAACCCAAGCAACATTAACACGCCAATGAGGTCCTTTCCTAATGGATTTTCATACCTGAGGAAGGGGTTGGACCCCAAAAGCTTGTGCATTTAATACTTCTGCAAATAAATGTGCTAAAGGCATTGCCTAGCTGAACTGGTGTGCATCTTCCCTAATTGGAATCTGGATTTTCAAACCTGACAGACAGGTTTATGACACTGCAGTAAATTATTGATTAAGAACCACTGGCACCCCAGTTATTGAGAGATCTTTGCATGTGTGATATCAAAGTGGTTAGCCCTTTCTCCATCACACAGAGGGCCCAGCTGAGCAAGACAGCCCCATGTAATTGGCAGTTGCATCCCGAATCTTTAAAGGGGAGTCACTCTGTCTCCCAGACCCCATCAGATCACAGGTCTGATTATAAAGCAGTGTCCTCAGTACAAAGGTAATAAAGGGATCCGCTCTCCAGAAAGCTCCCGAAAGGCCATAGAGTCCATTTTAATAAAATCATTAATAATAAAACAGTACCTTGTACTTGATCCAAACTAACAATGAGCAGAAAGGGAGGTTACATCTGTCATAGAAGCTCGTGCTACAGGGTTAATTATTAATTAGTTGTTAATTAGCTGTGTGCCCATGGAATGGGAATTTGAATAAACTATTAAACAGCTTTGTACCATGAATTCTATGAAGTCTACACTGTGTTTTGTCATTTTATTTTTGTTGTGGACAAAGAGCTCCTATTTCAGAATTTTCCTTTTCAATACATTTGCATGAATGTTCCATTCAAATGGGCTTATGTAGTTCCATCCAGAATGTCTAAACATACGAGGCAGGATTTTATGCCTCTCTACAGACCACACACTGCCAACGAGTGGGATATAAACCTGGTTTTATGGACAGATTAACCACGGTCTCTTCTCTAAAAGCTCTCTTTTAAGATGTCAGATAATGGGTTTACATTACTCATTGCGGATGGCCTGAGATGATACACCATGGTGTTATTTAAAGTCCAGTAATGTTACTTATGCTCTAAGCTCCGGTTTTGGAACTGAGCCCTGTTTGCATTATCTGCACGGTCAGTGATGATCCTACTCGCTTAGGAGACATAAATCAGACAGTTTACATTTCTATCTACTGTTTCACAGTCCATAATGTAAGAATGGCAGAACGAGAAGGCGGTGTTGATCTTAAATTGACCATCTACACCTCCATGAGATGAAAGCGTCTGGCCAGTATATCCGCAGACAGAATCTTCGGCTTGTTTAGGGAAGCTGTCTGATGCCAGTCTAACAGATGGCTGGGAAGTGCATGTCTTGTGTTTTTAGCTTTGTCTTCAGCGTAAATGTCCCTAGCAACTGTTTTAGTATTGATAGATGCAACCAGCTTTTCATTTTAGCTGACATGGAACATGGGAGCTTAGGTGCTGGTTGGTTTTTAAGTAGGGCTAGAAACTCCTAATCATGGTGCACTCTAGGGCTCATTTACAGCAATGTGCAAAACACTTACACAAAGAACCATATAGTATGTGCCTCAGTCAAATTTGTTGGTGCCTCTCTCTCTTTAGATAGAGAATTGGTTGAATTTGGCAATGCCATGTAAAGGATGGAAACAAGATGATAAATGCCAGTGGCTATGAGTTCTTGGGATATTTATATATGATATAGTGACTGTGCCATCCTGCTATGAGTTCTGGGGGTATCATACATGGAATTGCCACTGTGCCATCTTGCTATTAGTTATGGGGTTATTTATATATGATATAGTAACTGTGCCATCCTGCTATGAGTTCTGGGGGGATTATACATAAAATAGTTCCTGTGCCATTGTGCTATGAGTTCTGGTAGTAGTATTATACATGAAATAGTCACTGTGCCATCCTACTATGAGTTCTGGGGCTATCATATATGGAATTGTCAATGTGCCAACCTGCTATGAGTTCTCGGGTTATTATTCATGGAATTGCCATCCTGTGATTCATCCCTGCATGCATCAGTGTCTTTTGTTTGAGAATGATAAGTGATAAGTGATTTAAAGAAAATCTAATAGATTCTTAGCTATCTATATATTGATTCAGGGTGCATCCATTAAGTGGGAAGTGGTTTACCGGGACATGTCTCCTACAGTGGGCATGGTCTAAAAAATGTGTGTGTCAGAGGAGGCATGTACTTCCCCAGTTTGACCTACAACCCTAAGCTGCAATGGTTGGCCAAATTTCAACCTGAACCTGCCCTATTGGTGGTAAACCCGCACATAAATATTTTTAAGCTACTGATGAAGTAGCCATCAATAAATCTGCAAGAAGGATACAGAACTGCTGGTCTTCGATAGAGTCCCTGATTTCATGGCAGACAGAAACTGTGCTCAGGCTTCATACAAAAGATTGTAATTAGCCTAATTATGAAACCAAGGGAAAAGCAGATTCTGATCATTGTTCTAAACAAACATAGGATAAAGAGAATTTGTGGGTGCTGAGTTTTTTGGTTCAAACGCCACCCTGTTTGAGAACCAAAATCTGCACAGGAACCTCTTAACCTAATAATAAGGTTACACTGAGACCGTCCCATTGTTGTATAATACATAGACTGAAGACTATGTAGTCTGGGAAAGTGGTCTTCACCCTAAAACTGATTTTCAGGCTGGACTTTCTATACCAGGGGTTCCCAAATGTTTTTTTTACCTGTGAGCAACATTCAGATGTAAAAAGAGTTGGGGAGCAACGCAAGCATGAACATCTTTCCTGGGGGTGCAAAATAAGTGTTGTGATTGCCATTTGGTAGCCCCTATGTGGACAGGCAGCCTATGGGAGGTTCTGTTTTGCAGTTTACCTAGTTTTTATGCAATCAAAACTTGCCTCCAAACCAGAAATTCAAAAATAAGTACCTGCTAGGAGGCAACTGGGAGCAACATTCAAAGGGTTGGTGAGCAGCATGTTGCTCCTGAGCCACTGGTTGGGGATTACTGTTCTTTACCAAGCATCATCCACATTGGAGCCTTCATGAAGGTGTTTAAAGGAGAAGGAAAGGCTAACATTAAGTAAGCTTTATCAGAAAGGTCTATATAAATACACCAGTAAACCCTCAAAGTAATGCTGCTCTGAGTCCTCTGTCAAAAGAAACACCACATTTCTTTCCTTCTATTGTGTACACATGCGCTTCTGTATCAGACTTCCTGTTTTCAGCTTAAACCTCCAGGGCACGGCCTTGAGCATGCTCAGTTTGCTTCTCTCCACCTCCCTCCTCCCATCCCTGCTGTAATCTGAGCTCAGAGCTGTTAGTGAGCAGGGAGAGACTCAGGCAGGAACTGATGTCACACCAAGCTTATATGGCAGCTTCTATCCTTAACAAACAGAGAGAGTGTCTAGAGCTGTTTACTCAGGAATGGTAAAGCATTCTGCAGAATAAATATAGCGTTCTAGCTTGCACTATTGTGGCTATTCTATTGGCAATAAACTGTCTTGGAGCTTTCCTTCTCCTTTAAATAGACTAATACTGAATTACTACAGCTTGGCCCAGGGTCAATTTGCTTAATTAATAAATTAATGTGACATTCTGTGATCAAAGTAATTTGTTTTTTTAGATCAGTGGGGCTTACTTCTTCCAAAGACCTACAGTCATACAGCACCTTACAAAAATGACACTTAAAAGCTAAGGGAGCTGAACCAGATTAAACTAAAATTAAGTACAGTACTTGTTCATTCTGGAATAATTAGGTGTCGATGTTTTGGAACCATGGGTACATCTGGCAAGCGTGTAGCTAATGTCCAGCAATGAAAATGGAGGGGGGTTAATTTAGTCTTCCTCAGGTCTTGTAACCCACAGCAACCAATCAGATATTTGCTTTCAAACAGATGACCAGTAAACCCTCAGCCACTTATGTTCCTTACGTCTAATCAATGCTAAGATGCCCCGTACAAGTTGTGGTCTAATTGTACACTGGAGGATTTTCCAGCATAGATTATACCTAGAGAAGAACAATAAGAGGTAATAATATATTATTATTATTATTATCCTTTCTTTACATAGCACCAACATATTTAACTAAGATTATACTAAATTTCTAACACTCCCTGTCCCAGTGATGCTTACAATCTAAAGTCCTTGCTTCCTTCCCACACACCAAGGTCAATCTCATCATTAGCCGATTTACCTTCTTGCATCTTGGAACTTAAATATATTTACTGCTTGTTTGAAAAATCCATTCCTATAGCATTATGGTTAGTACACAAATATTCATTGTGTTTTTGTTTGTTTTTGTTTTGCCTTTTCCAATTTTCTTTAAAGGTTCGTTTCAACAAATTACGGTACTTGACAGCCATGAAGGTTAAATGGAGCTGAATTGTGAATTGATGCTCTATTGTGTTCCGCGAGAGTTGTTTTTTTATTTGGTATCAATGCATTTTGAAGCTGTATTTGTTTTATTCACTAACAGAAGGCTTTGTCTACTTTAGTCACTTTCGCGAGGGGTAGGGGACAATGGGGAAGTCATTATTAGAGGGTGAACAGGCAGCAAATGAGGATAGAGAGAGCTTTGAACGGTAAAGAATGTTTTGCACAATATGCCGAATGCTTATAATAATGCTATAACTCACCCTTTTTCTGAAATATGCAGCCATAATACTGTAAGAATTCTGTCTGTTGCAATCATATACAAACCAAGGATAATACCATCCAGCGCCAGTACAGTTTAGCATTTGAACCATATCTGGAAGCAGATTATTTTAGTTAAACTAATTAACCGTAATTCTGCTAATTTTTTGTTAAATATACATTGTAAACAATGTATTCAAGAACTTCTCAGGAGTCATTTGTGGATGCATTTAAAAGTGTGGATGCTTTATAAATAGAGGCCCAAATTTGTGGGCAGGTGATAGAGGCGCGGGCCTAAGATGGCAAAGATTGGGGGGGCGGAATGCCACCCGCATCTTTACAGGGCGGACGATATTGACAGTGGTTTGAATTTCTCTCTCCAATAGAATGCAACAACCTTGACCAGAAGCAGCAGACCCAGCTGGGGAGGTGAGAAAAATGCAAGCAGCAGAGATAGGTGCTATCAGGGAGAGGTTGGGTTTGCAAGTGGGGGGTTGGATCTGCAAGCAGGGGGGGCAGTTGCGAGTAGCTGGGGGGCCTAGGGTGCAGAATCTTTAAATCCAGCCCTGGCACAATTAATTTAGGTGCTTGCGTCCTAACACGCTCCTGCATTGTCACATGGTGCTGTTGTGTCCATCCTGCCTACTGATCCTGGAGAACCAAGGAGTTTCCTCCAACCTGGACCTGGCAGTAGCTCCAAAAATTATATCCTTTTCCTCTGTTATAATAAAACAGTACCTTGTACTTGACTGCCTCATTGGCAGTAAAACAATCCTATTGGGTTTACTATTGGTTTACTATTGGGTTCGAATTGTAAATTCGAATTTGAATTTTCAATTTATTTTTGGTCAAAACTCCCACTTTCAAATTTAAAAGCACCAACTTGAATTTGAATGTGAGATTGATCACCTGGAAACAGTTCTAATTCAAATATTTGCCCCCAAGAAACTTGCAGAGTTTGTAAGAAGTCAATGGCAGAGGTCCCTTGAACTATATAAATATGTTCATAGTAGCGAGGAGCCAAAAATTACACCCCATAGAATCCAATGGAAGAAAATAATCGTTGGGCTTTTTGACACACAAAAGTCTGGGTTTTTTTCTGAGGAAAACTCGATTCAAATTCGATTTGAGTTTTGAGATCGGGACTATTTGATCAAAAATTAGATGTTCTAGTTTTTTCATTAAAAACAAACCATTGAATAAAATTTAATTCATTCCAATTTTAAAAAATTCACTCTAAAATTCTACCTTAACCGCCTTAATGTTTAAATTACTTTTTAGTTTTGGTTCCATAGCGAAAAAATTAGAGCAAGAACTTGTTGTTTGTGTTTGCCTAATTCAATTCTATGATTGTATTTTTATTGCTTGCATGACAATGTACCCCCCCTCTTTCCTTCTGTACCCCCCCATACTTAAAACTATAAATAAAGATTATAAAAAAAAAAAAAAAAAATTACTTTTTAGTAGCCTTAAGGAATGGTGATCCAAAATCATAGACTTAAAGAACTTAATAGATCCAAATTACAGAAAGATCCCTTATCTGGAAAACCCCAGGTCCTGTACCTGTATTTCATAAGAAATAATGATCCCCTAAAATTTGTTTTTTTGGGCAAAATATAAAGGTAAATGACTGCAAAAAAAGATGCTATGTGAGCAAAATTGTTGACGTTTTAACTTTGCCTTCAGTTAGCTTAAAATGTCCAAAGAAAAATGCTGAATTTGTTCTTTTTAATCAAGCACAAATCACACATCTTTTTTAGTGGATAAAATAATCTTTTTATTTATTTAGTAAACACACAAACCACAGATGTAATTATTCCATTAGCATTATTCTTACCCAATCCCACAATGCTGTTTATTTCCACAGAAAACACTTACCCGTTTCTCCTTCTGATTGTACAGCCCAACTGGTCGGGTAGCACAGCTCTTAGGTATATAGCAATGCAGTGATTACAGCTCAGAAGAAAATAATTCAAAAGTGAACCAAGTCACGCTGATTATACAATTACAGAGAAACTGTTTAATACAGCACAAGGGGCAGTTTTTACTCTTAGTTGAGTTTGTTTTTCTTTTCCATTTCTTTTCCATTTATATTCAAATAAACTTTAAGAATTTGAGCTTATTGGATATTTCAAAAACATTCTGCCTTTTATTCAATCATTAAACTGCATAATATTTACAATTATTCTTTGAACCCCTTTGCAGTGCAATTTTTACCCAAATTTGTTGTACTTTTTACAAGGTTTCTGGTGCGTGAATTTTTTCTGTTTCTTCATTTAAGATTTTTTTTCCCTAAATGTATTTTATTTAAGGGAAAGAGGTACAGGTATTGATCCTTTATCTGGAAACCCATTATCCAGAAAGCTCCAAATTATGACTCCATAGACATTTTATCCAAATAAGCCAAATTTTTAAAAATGATTTTCTTTGTCTCTGTAATAATAAAACAGTAGCTTGTACTTGATCCCAAATAAGAAATAATTAATCCTTATTGGAAACAAAACCAGCTTATTGGGTTTATTTAATGTTTAAATGATTTTCTAGTAGACAAGGGATAAAGATCTAAATTACAGAAAGATGTCTCCTGAGCATTCTGGATAACAGATCCCATACCTGTACCAGTAAATTAATAGAGGGTAGAAAAGTTGCATCGAATTATACAAGTGACCTAAATCCACTAAACTTCAAGCTGAAAAATTATGGGGTGATATTTCCTCATGGCCGAGAGGAAGACATTGAGGAGTAGGAACCAAGAACAGCACAGGCAGCCAGACCCTCCTGTTGGGATCAGGTTGTCTCATCCATGTAGAAGGGGCATGTCCTCTTTGGTCACTTGTGATAACTAATCTACCAAATTGGTGGTCTTGTTGGCTCATGTTTAATGTTTAATCCATGTCAATATCATATCAGGATATCAGAAGGTTGGAGAATTCCTTTGGACATGGACTGCATCTTTTTCAAGGGTGCCATCCTCTCCCAAAACATCCGCATAGTCCTCCTTGATATGCTCAAAATGAGCCAATGATCAAGTTAGATATATGAACATCAGGTTGAATGAGCATATAACAGTTGAGCAGAGCAATGGTTGTTAATTCAGTATCAGATTAATTTGAAGACCAAATCTGACCATGTATGTTATGCTTTGGAACAGACTAAGGAACTCTGAGACCTCCAGGCTTCAGCTATTTGTTGGAAGCTGAGAGATGCTTGTAATTCAACTACATCTAGAGGGGAAACAAATTACTCATCTGCAGTTTACAAACAATATATATATAATTGAAATATATGAATGTTGACCTTTCTGTTTGGGGAAAATGTTAAATTAACTGACATTTGTTTTTGCCCGGACGATGTATACACTATTCTGTTGTTCAGAGTTTTTGAATATGTTGTCAATCCATTATATATGAGTTAATAATAATAAACTTTGCAAAGCTACTCCTGGTAACAGAAATGTTAGTCATTTATAGGCACTTGTAGCTTTCCTGGCAGCTGATTTGTCCCTCTGCATGGGATGGGGGCTCCCAATATCTCCCTTTGGCCAAATTTGCCTTCTTCACTAACCTCTTGGATGATCTCAGCTCCAAGATGCTACTGGAGAACCCTTAAAGTCTCTGGTGGTCCCTTCTTTGCACCGGCTACAAATCTAGTCTCCTCTCAGGCCTTGCTCTTTTCCCAATGGTTCCTTGCAGCTCCCATTATAATGTCACTCTAGTCCCGGTGCCAGGCCCCATGAGTGACAGTTGAAGATGATAGCAACACAGGCTGGAGTTCACAAGGGTGACTAGACTGTCAGTGGTGATAAATAACCTCTGCATCCCTATTCAGCACTGTAATAATAATCAACAAAACAAAAACTGTGGTACCATGTTAGCCAGTAGCAAAAATAACAAATTAAAAAAACAAACAAATACAACAAGTATTGTAGAAGTGATACCTATATTGGCTAGCAATAAAATAATAATAATAATGTGTGAGCAATGCTGCCACTCTCAACAGAAGTGTTGGTCACACTAGGTCATCTTGTAGCTACCATGTCAGATAATATGTTCAATTAATCCCCATCTATCTCCCGTTGGTTCCCTCTTCACTACCCCCATGAATGATCCCTTCTTCAAGATGATATTGGGAACCCTTTAAAGCCTCTGGTCATTTGTCTTTCCCCAGCTTTTCCTCTTTTCTCACCAGTCCCTTGAGGCTCCCACATTCTAGTCCTTGAAGATGACATTTGCAGATGACCACTGGAGGCTGGAGTGCTCAAGGGTGACCAGGTGGCCTATATAATTAAGTAACCACTGCATCTCTACAGATATAAAGCATAAAAAGTGTCTTTAATAATAATGTCTGTACTGTAAGCAATAATGCCACTATCAACAAAAGTGTTGGTCACTCCTGAGCATCTTGCAGCTTTCCTGACAACTCAACTGTTGCTCTGCATCAGAATGGAGATCAGACATCTCCCTCTAGCCAAGGTCAGCATGGACTCCTTCTTCACTACCTCCCTGGATGATGCTCAGTGATGGCACTGGTGGTTCCTCCTTTACATTCACTACAAATTCAGGCTCTTCCAAGGTCCTCCTCTTGTTCCACCAGTTCCTTGTGGCTCCCAGTATTACTGCTCTCCATTCCAAGCCCCATGTCCCCACCAGTGACATTTACTGATGCAAGCTGTGCTCAAGGGTAGGGATGGGTGAATTTGACCCATTTCTCTTTGCCAAAAATTTGCGAAAATGCGAAAGTCTATGAACGACAAATTTTTTTGACGACATGCACATTTTTTTGACGTGCAGCATTTTTTTCCCCATTGGAGTCTATTGGCTTCATTTCCACAAAGAAATTTGATCATCCCTACTCAAGGGTGACCAGGCTGACCATGGGAATAAGTAGCCACTGCAACCCTACAGATATACATCATAGTAAGGGGCATATTTATCAAGGGTCGAATTTCAAAATTCGAATTCAAAAAGACCAACCGAAATTAAATCAAAGTTTTTTTTTTTTGGTCGAATAGGTCCATCTTTGATTGCATAGGTCTGTATTCGGCCGAATTCGAATGGTACGAATCGAATTCGATCTAATTCGATTCAAAGTTTTTCCCAAAAAAACTTTTGCTTTTTCAAAGTCCACCAATTGACTCCAAATAGGTTCTAGGAGGCCCCACATAGGCTAAAACAGCAATTTGGCAGGTTTTACATGGCAAATGGTTGAAGAAGAATTTTTAAAGAGACAGTACGTGAAAATTCTAATTTTCAATTTTTTTTTCAAATTTGAATCGAATTTGGACCGTTCCTTAGTCAAAGTACACAAAAAATAGCTTGAAATTCGATAATTCACCTCGACCTTTGATAAATCTGCCCCTAAGTGTTTGTGATACTAATGCTACCTTCAAGCTTGCTAGAAAGTACACTTTGTAATGTACAATTCTAAATGTACCTGTTATATAAACATCCTTGATTTATGGAAAACAAACAGATTCATGGGAAGAACAGTACATTTGTCTCGTGAATGCTCTGGTGCATTTAAGAAAAGAACATTTTGCGCAGCATTTGTCAGCTGAAACTCTCACTTAGCAAATTGGCCGGGTTTGCTTTTCAGCATAATAAGACATTACAGCAGAACCGTTTCTTTTGTGTTTAAAAATGTCATCTTTTAATCAATGCGTCTTTAAATGTTAAATCTAACGAACGCTTTCAAATAAGCAGCTAAAAATGCATGAGCTCCGTCTCCGTGGAAACGGAGGAACATGCCAAATTCCAGATTTAAAAAAAAAAATAATAATTTTCCAAATGCTCAGAATCTTAAAAACAAGAATTTACTGTTCACATGTAGACAGTATAGTGTTCATTAAAGAAACAGAATATCTGACTTTGAGACGCTTTAGTATTTGATACCTTATTTGCACGCTACATATGTTTCGCTAGCAAACTGCATGTAATACAGCGTAAAGTGTGAGACTTGTGGTCGAGCACAAAGACTGTCCCAGTAGCCTTTGCAACATATATGTTTTTGTTTTACTTTTGAGAGGATCACAGAGGGCATTTCCCATATGGAGTCTCGTTCATATCTCTAATACATAACAGTCATAAATAGGCTGAGCAAGACTTCCTTATGGACAATTCTTATTGATCTCATTAATCTTGCTCTAGTCACATGACTCTGACACCAAACTTGTGTCTGATAAGAATTGGTGCACTTCCTACTTTAAAATATATTACAAGTGACCTCAGAGGTCATGATCCTATAAAAAGACACTTGGCCCCTAGGACTCCTTGGTGAATAATAAAAAAGTTGCACTGGGACATGTTATGTGCCTCATAATAACATTTCTCCTAACTGTCCTGTTTTCTGTGGGACAGTCCTGATTTTGACAATTAAACCCGCAGTCCCAAGTTTCTTACTGAAATGTCCCGTGTTTCTCTTTGATCTCCTGCACTGATTCTAGAAAAAGATACAAAGTTTCTGGGACTTAATTAAAATAAAGAGGGTTTTTGGCAGAGAGCCCATAACACTGAGCAGTTGCACTTTGATACATTTGTAACAATTTAAGATAAGCAAAGAAACAATTGTAACTATTTAAGATAAGTAAATATACATTTGTAACCATTTAAGATAAGCAAAGATACATTTGTAACCATTTAAGATAAGCAAAGATACATCTGTATTCATTTAAAGCAAATAAAGGTCTGTCTTGCATAAAAAAGGCATTAACTCAAGGGATGAAAACATAATTCTGCCTCTTTATAGGTCCCTGGTGAGGCCTCATCTGGAGTATGGGGGCAGTTTTGGACTCCAGTCCTTAAGAGGGATATAAATGAGCTGGAGAGAGTGCAGAGACTAAGTGCAACTAAACTGGTTAGAGGGCGGGAAGAGTTAAATTATGAGGGGAGACTGTCAAGGTTGGGGTTGTTTTCTCTGGAAAAAAGGCGCTTGCGAGGGGACATGATTACACTTTACAAGTACATTAGAGGACATTATAGACAAATAGCAGGGGACCTATTTACCCATAAAGTGGATCACCGTACCAGAGGCCACCCCTTTAGACTAGAAGAAAAGAACTTTCATTTGAAGCAATGTAGGGGGTTCATCACAGTCAGGACAGTGAGGTTGTGGAATGCACTGCCGGGTGATGTTGTGATGCTGATTCAGTTAATGACTATAAGAGGGACTTGGATGATTTTTTGGACAGACATAATATCAAAGGCTATTGTGATACTAAACTCTATAGTTAGTATAGGTATGGGTATATAGAATTTAATTAAAAGTAGGGAGGGGTGTGTGTATGGATGCTGGGCTTTCATTTGGAGGGGTTGGACTTGATGGACTTTGTCTTTTTTTAACCCAATTTAACTATGTAACTATTTAAGATATGCAAAGATACATTTGTAACAATTTAAGATAAACAAAGAAACAATTGTAACTATTTAAGATACGCAAAGATACATCTGTAACCATTTAACATAAGCAAAGATACATATGTAACCATTTAAGATAAGCAAAGATATATTTTTAACTTTTTAAGATAATCAAGTCTCTTGGGAGAACTGAGACTCACAGCTTAAAGGGCATTTTAACCTTCATTAGCAAAACTGTTATAATAACTAAAATATTGCCCTAAAACTTCCAGAAAAGTGTTCAAACTTACATAAACTGCCACATTTTGTAAAATGGACATGGTAATTAGGGGGTGTGGTCATAAATGGACACAAGCTACGTGGGCTGATATTTATGTCTGTCTTCGCATTTTTCAAATGTTGGGAGGTATGTAATAAGCTTGTACTACATGAGTTAACCTTCAACTTTCTTAAATGGGTGGGTCACCTTTAAGTTAACTGTTAGTATGTTATAGAATGGCTAATCCTAAGCAACTTTTCAAATGGCATTTTTATAGTTTTTTTAATTATTTGCATTTTTCTTTTGACCCATTCAAGCTTTCAAAAGGGGTCACTGACCCCATCTAGATCTGTAAGGCTACACATGTATTGATATTGCTACTTTGTATTACTCATCTTTCTTTTCCGGTCCTCTCTTATTTGTAATCTAGTCTCTTATTCAAATCAGTGTATGGTTGCTAGGGGAATTTAAACCATTGCAACCAGATGGCTGAAATTTCAAACTGGAGAGCTGCTGAATAAAAAACTAAATCTCAAAAACCACAAGTAATAAAAAAATTAAAACCAATTGAATATCACTCTCTACATCATACTAAGGGGCAGATATATCAAGGGTTTTTTAACCTCCCATCAACTCGAAATTCAAATAAAAAAAAACAACCAACATTTATTTTTTAAAAAATAGTTTGTTTTTTTTTAAATTCGAGTGAATAGGCTATATTTGATTGTTCAAATCGAATTCGTATCGTATCGTATTTGATTCAAAGTATTTAAAAAAAAAACTTCAGTTTTTCAAAGCCCACCAAATAACCAAAAAGTTTCTAGGAGGTCCCCCATAGGCTAAATAGCAATTCCACAGTTTTAAGATGGCTGTACATGACAGTACATGATAAATTTCAATATTCAAATTTTAGAACTTTGTTTTTTAAATTTGATTCGAATTTGGACTATTCCCTAGTCTAAGTACACTAATGGGCAGATTTATCAAGGGTCGAAGAGAAATCGAGGGAATTTTCGATGTTAAAAAATGCAAAAATTTGAATTCATTTTTGGATACTTCGACCATCGAATAGGCTACTACGACTTCGACCTTCGATTCTAAGTAAAATCGTTCGACTATTCGACCATTCGATAATCGAAGTACCGTCTCTTCAATACTTCTCCAACTTAAACCTGCTAAAGTTTTTTGTATTCGAAGGAAAATCGTAGGATCGTGCAAAAAAATCCTACGAATTCGACTTCGAATTTCGTAGTATTCAATTTGATGGTCGAATTTCGAAGTATTTTCCACTTTGAAATTCGACCCTTGATAAATCTGCCCCTAAAATTAGCTTGAAATTCTAATTTAAAAATTCGATCTTTCAATTCGACCCTTGATAAATCTGCTCCTAAAAGTTAACTCAAAGGTGAACAACCTCTTTAAGAAGTCGCAAAGAAGTCTTCCATTTACAGTATACACTCAACATTTCCTGACCATTATATCTTATGCTGAAGATCCAAATTACAGAAATATCCATTATCTGGAAACAAGCAGGTCCTGAGCATTCTGGATAACAGGTCCAATTCCTGTAGTGTAGCGTGTAATAAAAAAGGGAATCTCTCCTTTTTGTTCTTGTTCCTGTTATAAAACAATACCTTGTACTTGATCCCAACTTAGATATAATTAATCCTTATTGGAAGCAGAACCAGGCTATTGGGATTAATTAATTTTAAAAAATATATATGTTATAGTAGACTTAAAATATGGTGACCCAGAATACGGAAAGCCCCTTATCTGGAAAACCCTAGGTTCCGAGCATTCTGAAAAACAGATCCCATACCTGTACAGAGAAAAAAACTAAATCATTTTTGGAAATCATCCATGAGTTTTCATGTGATAAACCGTGAGATAACTTTTTCACACTGAATTGAATCTGGTCCATTGTCTCAGACTGACAGGCCACAACCTTCCTCATCCCCCAACTCATCCCCCAACTCATCCCCCAACTCCCAACTCAAATAATAAATAATGATCTTGGCTGGAGGAGAGCAAATACTGCTCCGTGTATATATAGGACCACATGAAATTAATTGAGAAAAAGTTATCCCACAGTTTATCCCAGGAAATGTCATGGACGAGATTCAATTTGAGGAGCAAAAACTTTTCTCCAAATCCAGTTTTTTCTCATAGATTTCAATAGAATTTTCACATGATAAACCATGGGATAACTTTTTGTGGCCCTATATGTACATGGAGAAGTTCTTCTGAATTGAATTGCATCTCAAATTGAATCCCGTCCACATGAGTTTTCACGCGATCAACCTTTATCTTCACCATCCCTCTCCCAGCATATGTTTCTCTTCATTCAGGAGTTGGTTGTCAGTTATTTATTGACAGTTAGATCCAATATATCTTATATGGGGGCTCCTTTTGCCTAGAAGATGTATTAGAGCTCACTCTATTAAAATCACCAGACATCATGTCTCTCTACATGCAGAATTTGTGCAAAAGGCAGTTATTTTGTTAGATTTTGTGTTTACTGGAATCAGTTATTTGAGTGAGCTCTAATTCATCTGCTATGAAAGGAACCCCCCTATAAGATATATTGGATCTGTCAATGAATATCTGACACCCAACTGCTGCATGAAGAGAGAATGAAGGGAAACAGATGCTGAGAGAGGAATAGTGAATATAAACTTGATTATTTCAGAAACAATGCAGACTTTTTAATTGATTGTGATAAGAAAGTTTCTTACTTCAGCATGAGGAAGCTTCTATTAAATTTTTATTTTCGCAATAGTTCCCCTTTAAAATCGGATTTAGCCTCCCTTTACTGGTTTCTGTGGCTGCTAAACTACAGTTATTTCATATCTGTCATTCCCATAAAAAAAAAAATGTTTTAAAAATTGCAAATGTACAAACTTGCCTATTGGCTTGAACTTTCTGCTTCAGATAGTCTTTATTTATGTTCAAAGCGGTTGGTTCTGCAGCTATTAAGGAATGATTGATTCAATTTCTACTTCCTCTTTACTGTTCCCCTTTATGAATGTCTCCAGTGGAACTGCTGCTCGGAGGTTGTCTCCTGCCTTCAATACATCTCGGATTAGCATTGTAGCCTGCAGCTCCTGACATGTTACTTTTCCAAGTTATCATTATTAATTTCTGAGGTCAGCGTAGGAGAACATAAAGCCTGGCAAATCAAATCAGTCATCCAGCTGAACATTCTTTCAGGCTGAACTCATTTCCCAATCACAGCCCTTTTTTCTTCTTCGTGAATCTGCTACATCATGTGAAGACTCCATAAAAAGTTGATGCGAGACGCAGAGTAGAACGTTCTCTGCCAAGTCCCAACATGTTTCCATAGAGACTAGATATAAAAATGGCTTCATTTAATTCAAACAATCTGCACTGCTGATACCTATTGCTATTTAAACTGTCATTTTGTGGGGCATAGCCAATTCTGGGGCCGTCACCTCAGCTGGGCCCTGGCAGGAGTAATGGACCGGAGGTCTCCAGGCTAAATTATAACTCCTAAAACATTTAATTTCATCAGAAAGGTTGGGCACCACTGTGTATTAATAAAGGAAAGTTGATTTATAAGGAAAACCATAAGAGAAGGTACTTCCTTTGTAGACCAAATATTTGTTGTATAGGAATGGGATCTGTTATCCAGAAATCTCGAATTTTGGAAAGTCCGTCTCCCATAGACTCCAAAGTTTTAAAGATGATTTCCTTTTTGCTGTAATAATAAAACAGTAGCTTGTAGTTGATCCCAACTAAGATATAATTAATCCTTATTAGAAGCAAAAACCAGCTTATTGGGTTTATGTAATGTTTGTATAACTGTTAAATCCATTTTTTTTAAAAAAATGTTTTTATGTGAGGAACATAGAACCCTGCATTTTGATTTGGAACCCAGAGACCTACAGCAAGCGCAGGGCAAAAAAAATCAGAAAACATTTGCTCCATGTGCTGCACTAAGTATATCAACTCCATGCCTTATCACACAGTAGGTTCATTGACGCCAGACTTGTGCAGAAAAAGTCCAAAACTTAAACTGGCCATTCATTGAAAGATTTGTGTTTTCTCAAGATCATCAAATGATAGGACCTTTCCCCAATATGCCCACCTTGAGGTGGCCAATATCGGATTGATCCATTCATTTGGGCCTAAGAACAAACAATTGGATACAGTCCATTGAGGCAAGGACCAAAGATATTGATATCTGCCCAATTTTCCTCTGTTGGATATCTGTTGGGTAGGCCTATTGGAGTTTTCCATGCATGGGCAGATAAGCTGCCGACAGATGGAGCTGAATCGACAGCTAAAACTGCCCCATGTATGGCCACCTTAACCCTGTTATAGTGCAAATGACAACATTAGACATTCAAGCTGGAAAATGGAAAAATCCTACACACCGTACCTGTGCTTGATGTATCTAAGAATGCATGGCATGTGGATGTGGTTCTGCACACCTTTAGGCTTTGAAGCCATTCCTTGTGACCCCTCAAAGCAGTACCGGTGATCAGTCAATATTACAGATGGTTCTATAAGCATTTACCCATCCACTTCCTCACACACATGCACTGCTGTATGGATATCTAGGGAAACATGCGGTGTTGGGTCACAAGGGCATGACCTGAGAACAAGTGACCTATAAGACCAGTGTAGGGTTTATCAGTACTGTATAGGGTTTCAAGTCAGGATATAAAATATTTAAATGTGCATGTGTTCTTTCTTGTGAAAGGGATTTTAATAGAAGGCAATTTTTCTTGTCATAGACAACTGGTTTCTATTGTCTTTCTCAAAAGAGATTTTTTTTAATGGTAAGACACCAAGACAGTCAAAGATAATTGCAGAGGTCATTTGCTCCTGAGCAATCACAATCATTTATATTGTCCTAAAAAAAATTGTGTGCGGCAAATGGTCTTGTACTAGGAGTTTACTTTCTCCTTCAAATCCTGGAATTAGGGCTGGTAACAATGAAATAAATCACATTCCCCAACTATAAAGAAATATTCCAGGCTGCATTAGATGGTCAAGGAAAGATGTAAATGTGAAGGAGACTTGTAACTCAACAACAGCTGGAGGGCCACAGTTTGGGCATCTTATGTATCCCCAATATTTCTGGTATTGTCTGGGGCCCCCCTTTTCTAAGACCCCAGTCCTAACAATGATAATTTAAGGCCTGACAAGCAGTATCAGCCATAGGCCAGTTGAACTTATCTGACCACATGGGACCCTTCATCAACAGGGGACTTTGTACAAGTGTTGAAATCTACTTTTGCTTGGAGTCATCAAATCTCAGCAGTCTGAGAAAAAGGATGAATCACCGACAAATTAAATATTTCTAAATAATAAAATAAAAATGAAAAAAAAAAAATCCACCATATGGGGGTTACCTTGCCGTGGTATGGTGGCTTGGCAATTTTGTGATCATATAATTGTAGCTAAATGCTTGTGAAAGAAAACATTTCTAAAATGTTTCAGCCAGATCTCCTGAACTTCCATTATAGATTTCTATTTATTGTGGCAATTTTATGATCATAAACTTGTAACTAAAACCCCTTTATTTTGAAATGTAAACACTTTGCATGGAATATTATGCATGGCTATTATTTTCTCTATTTTCATTATTGTATTTCTTCAAGCCATTACTTCAGGCCCATTAATAAAATATGTCATGATTTTTTTGGAAGCCTGCAGTGTCCCTAGAAGCATAAATAATAATGATAGATAGATAGATAGATAGATAGATAGATAGATAGATAGATAGATAGATAGATAGATAGATAGATAGATAGATAGATAGATAGATAATAGATAGCTGGATAGATAGATAGATGGATTGATTGAAAGAGAGAGAGAGAGAGAGAGAGAGAGAGAGAGAGAGAGATAATAGATAGATAGATAGATGATAGATAGATAGATAGATAGATAGATAGATAGATAGATAGATAGATAGATAGATACCTGTATTCTGTATATCTTTTATCTATTTAAAAAGAGTATTTTTTTTTTATAATCTGAGAGTAATCTGTATATATGGATTAAACCAATGTCTTGTTTGACTGCTTTCACTTAAAAAAACGTAACATAATTTCTAGAGATCTAGAGCTTCTTTAGTTTAATGTTGAAGGCTGTCCTCACAGCACCAATGATCATTATACTGATATACCCCTCAGGGTAAGAGAGAGAATAAACAGTTTAGACAGAGGCACATCCAGCTCTCAGTGTTTACCCTAAAGGAAGCCCCCAAGTGTGTCTCTCTAGACCCCGGCTCTGATATTTAGTCCCTACTTCCGGGCAATTAGTACCTGGGATCCTAATCCGACTCAACACTCCTCGGATAACCCTGACTGTCCATAATTCCTAGAGTGATCTGTTACATTGAGTAGCCTATCCTTACGAGCTTTCGTCCAGAATGTGTGTAACAGCTGAAGCACTATAACAGAAAAGCCCAGCCAGCAATCATATCACTAGAGAGGGCAGAACAAAGGGTAAGATAATTTGTAATTAAGGATATATTGGGTGTCATGGGGAAAACAGGGCCTGAATGGGTGGCAGCATTGTGGCATCATAAAATCTCACACTAAGATAAGTGTTAGTAGATGAATATGTAGAAGGAGGAGCCCAGTGTGGAGTCATTATTAGTGATGAGCAAAGCGATAGACAGACAGACAGACAGACAGACAGATAGATAGATAGATAGATGATAGATGATAGATAGATTGATAAACTATAACTGTGTGAGCTGCATTTATCAGGGGATCTACCAGGCAGCAGTGACTTGTCCTAGATTTAGGGACCCTTGGAACAAGAGGAAAAGAAGAAATCAGCAGATAGGCTTTCCTCCAGCAAACATCTTTTTGTGTGAGTTGGAGAGCTGCCTCGCCTCGCACACCCAACGCTTTCTGCTTTTCTTCTCTGATCACACAGACTTCTTCAGATCACCAGTCTTTTCTGTCACCCAGCATCATGTAATTATGTTTTTAATTTGGCAGACATTGCATTAAATACCTGGCTGGTAGGCTGAAAGCGAGAGGAAAAAAACCTGCCTGTTTTCTTTTTTGGCAATGTATGAACTAGATGAAAAGCAACAAGAGCTGACACTATTGTGACACATTTCCCACAAATTTCCCTGGATGTGTTCCTCTGTGATTCTCTCCTGACACTTCGGGTTAAACAAAAAATATTGGGCCTTACATGTTGCCGCGCTCTCGTATTTGTACTTATTTACTCTTTAGCGGGTGTTTGCTTTGTACAAAACAGAAGGCAAGTTATGGATTAAGAGGAAAGGATATTTCACACAAAAAAACTGATATCTATGGTGTAAAGCAGTGATCCCAACCAGTGGCTTGAGAGGAGCATGTTGCTCTCCACTCCCATTGATGTTGATCCCAATCTCATAGTAAGGACCTACTTTGAAATTTCTGACCTAAATTCAAGTTTCTGAGACATAAAACACGTGTGCTCTAAAAGAGCCTCCTGCAGGCTAGCAATCCACATGGGGACTATCAATTAGTGTATCATAGCCCTTATTTGGCATTCCCAAGGAATTTGGGTTTGTTTGTGTGGCTCCCCAACAGTTTTTACATTTGAATGTGGCTCATGGGTAAAAAAAAGTTCAGGACCCCTGGTGTAAAGATATCAACTGGTTTGACTATGAAGATTTTCATTCATCCAGGTCATGGTATATCTAGTATAGGTAATTCTAAAACAACTGGACATTTCAATACTCATCCGAGCAGCTTCTTCAGTTCAACTGACTGAAATGGAAGTCCTCAGCACAAAAAACTCTTCTACTAATCATAACTAAAGCATAAATCTGAAGAGTTACAATGTGCCATTGTGACTGGATTAGTGGAAGAGTTTATATGCCCAGAACTTCCCACACCAGTCAGTTGAACTGAAGAAGCTGCTCGGATGAGTAGTGAAATGTCTTTAATGATTACTCAGCAAGTCCAGTTGCTTTAGAATTACTTATATTGGATATATCAGCTGGTCATAATTTTATCATCACATACAACAATTTTTCCCAGCCCCCGTGACGTGCTTGTTTACCAGCGACCAATGAATCATGCTCAACCTCTCTAATTCTTGAGCCATGAGGTTTCCCAAGGCTTCCTAACTTCCTATTCTTTTAAAAGGCAAGGGAAAGTAACTGAGTAATGGTAATTCTTATCTTTTATAGATCTTAGGTGGAGTCTAACTATCATAGCAGCTATAGTTAAAGGGATACTGTCATGGGGAAAAAAAATATTTTCAAAATAAATCAATTAATTGTGCTGCTCCAGCAGAATTCTGCACTGAAATCCATTTCTCAAAAGAGCAAACAGATTTTTTTTATCTTCAATTTTGAAATCTGACACGGGGCTAGACATTTTGTCAATTTCCCAGCTGCCCCAAGCCATGTGACTTGTGCTCTGATAAACTTCAATCACTCTTTACTGCTGTACTGCAAGTTGGAGTGATATCACCCCCTCCCTTTCCCCCCCCAGCAGCCTTACAAAAGAACAATGGGAAGGTAACCAGATAGCAGCTCCCTAACACAAGATAACAGCTGCCTGGTAGATCTAAGAACAATAGTAAAAACCCATGTCCCACTGAGACACATTCAGTTACATTGAGAAGGAAAAACAGCAGCCTGCCAGAAAGCATTTCTCTCCTAAAGTGCAGGCACAAGTCACATGACCAGGGGCAGCTGGTAAATTGACAAAATGTCTAGCCCCATGTCAGATTTCAAAATTGAATATAAAAAAATCTGTTTGCTCTTTTGAGAAATAGATTTCAGTGCAGGCTTCTGCTGGAGCAGCACTATTAACTGATTCATTTTGAAAAAAAAAATTTTCCCATGACAGTATCCCTTTAAATAGTACAACTGCTCCCATTTATACACAAATGCAAATACGCAAATTTGAATTGTGCTATATCCTCAATAAGTAATGACTTTATGACTAGTGATGGCCGAATAAATTCGGCAGGCCCGAATTTGCAGTGAATTTCCATGTTTCGCCACCAGAGAATAAATTTGCGAAACTGCCACGAAAATTTGTCGCCACACTTATAAATAAATAAAGAATAGTCCCATGCATAGACATTGTCGAGCATCAAAATGATTTGACTTGGATGGAAGTTTATGGTGGATAAAAGTGAGTTGCTATTAATACTCACAGTGCAAAGCTGATCGAAGGATGGGCTTGAATGCTGCTTGGGGCTCAGGAATTAATAGTTTCCCCTCTCTAATAAACTAGAAGCAAACAAATGAATTTTGAAGTGTACGCATTTTTAACCACAATAGTTATTATTCATTTACCCAGGTATGGCATCCATTATCCGGAAACATGTTTTGCAGAAAGTTGTGAATTACCAGAAGGCTTACTCCCATAACAATCCATTTTAATGAAATAATTAAAATTAAAAAAAAAAGTTTTGCTCTGTAATATTAAAGGAGAACTAACCCCTAAACTGAATATGGTTAAAAATGCCATATGTTATATACTGAACTTATGGCACCAGCCTAAAGTGTGAGCTTGTCAATAGCAGCAATGATCCAGGACTTCAAACTTGTCACAGGGGGTCACCATCTTGGAAAGTGTCTGTGATGATGATTTGCTGCCACACTTGTCAGAATAGTCCCATGCATAGACATTGTCGAGCATCAAAATGATTTGACTTGGATGGAAGTTCACAAATTTTCATCGAAACGGGACAAATTCCCCCATCACTACGTATGACATTCTATTAGTTTACCAGATGCCTTCTTAAATGGCTTATAATACACAAATGCCATGAATATCTTGTAAATGATATCCTTATAAACGGTGAGTTCTGATGTCATCAGTTATAAACGGTGAGTTCTGATGTCATTTCTGTCACATGACTCATTGAAATTTGTGTATTAGAATAAATAAAGAACCCCCAGTTGTAAAATATGAGGATATTAGAAGTAACCTCCAAGTTCCGTGACCTGTATAAAAACACTCGGCCTTCGGCCTCGTGTTTTATTATGGTCATGAAACTCCTCGGTAACTTATAATATCCTTATATTTCACAAGAGGGGGTACTTTATTCACTATATTATATACAACACCATACCACTTTGTGCAGAGTTTTTCTTTAAGGCTGCCATGTTGCAGAGAAATGGCTTAGAGTTTCCTTTTAAGTCGAGTCTTGCTAGCAGGTAGCCAGGAGGTTGACACTCATGACCAAACATTTTAATGAAATTAAATTCTCATTCAATATTCATTGCTGCTGGAACAGTTACCCATGGGTTTGCATGTTGCTTTACAGAAAATTATGTAACCATTCTTAAAAAATAAATCAAATGATTATTTCAACCGTATGATAAATAGCACTTATTGCAGAGTGAAAAAAAATGTCATTTCGAAACTGGCAGGGCGGCCTCCTCATTATAGCTCTGATTGGAGCAGATGGAACAGCATGTGGTGCATAAAATGCGACAGCTTGTTAGAATAACAGATCTGTTCAAAGCTCTGCTGTATTCAGGCAAAACAAGTGTTGAGAAGAAAGGTCTGGAGGACAGAATGCTGGGTGAGAATTGGATCCAAGGTGCAGAGTTACATGCTACTGTATCTTAACAACCCCTGACTCGCCTCCTACTTCTCATATAATACTTACAGGAAAAGTAAATCAATATGGTGTTGTAGTAATAATAATAATAATAAGTGGCTGTAATGTTGGGTTAATGGTAACCAATTTGAACTTGGCTTTGAGGTCTGGTCCAAAATATTAGTCACAGCAGTGTGGACATTAGTACAGAAAACGTTGGAATTGCTAGTTTTTCTGTAAAAACTTTAGAATTGCTTGTTTTTTTTCGTGAAAACGTTAGAATTTCACGTTTTTTTTCCGTGAAATTTCTGATTTCAAAATTTTTTCGAACATCTGCCGTTTCACAAATTTTGAGGGAAATTCGCAAATTTTTCGCCATTTCACAAATTTTCACATTGAAGGCATTATCTCTGGCACGTGTGCTGGTCCAGTGCCGCTCCAGTGCCGCAAAAGTAATCCAACGCTATTACTTCAGAATTGCTTGATTGTTTTGTGAAAACGTTGGAATTGCTAGAATTTTTTTGAAAACTTTGGAATTGCTCGATTTTTTCGTGGAAACTTTCGGATTTCATGATTTTTTCATAAATTTTCTTGAATTTCAAATTTTTTTCGTGAACTTTCTGATTTCACAATTTTTTGTGAATTTTTCGCCGTTTCACAAATTTTGAGGGAAATTCGCAAACTTTTCACCATTTCACAAATTTTCACATTGAAGGCATTATCTCTGGCACGTGTGCTGGTCCAGTGCCGCAAAAGTAATCCAACGCTATTACTTCAGAATTGCTTGATTTTTTTTGTGAAAACGTTGGAATTGCTCGATTTTTTTTGAAAACTTTGGAATTGCTCGATTTTTTCGTGGAAACTTTCGAATTTCATGATTTTTTCGTAATTTTTTTGAATTGCAAAATTTTTTCGTGAACTTTCTGATTTCACAATTTTTTGCGAATTTTTCACCGTTTCACAAATTTTGTGGGAAATTAGCAAATTTTTTCAGCAATGCAAAACTGGAGAAATTCTCCCATCACTAATGCTATGGTCAGTTTTTTAATATCAAGAGACAGTCAACATGCCTGTATGTTTTTGAAGTGTGGGGGGAAACCATCCGACTCATCTAACTTCTACAGCAGTACAGGCACTTGGATAGAGTCCAATAAAATTAGATTTTGTACAGGTTTTATGGTCTAATAATCCATGGCAGTTAATTACAAAATGTGCAGATTTATTAGAGACGTTACTAACCCCTTAGCAGAGTTTCACAGTGGTTTTACTCCACTTGAATCACTTAATATTTTCCCTTCAAATGTGTAGAATGACATTACTTTGCTTTCATTGCCCAAAGCTGTATGACATTTGCAGAATTATTAATAGCGTTGGATTACTTTTGCCGGCACTGGACCAGCACACGTGCCAGAGATAATGCCTTCAATGTTCCCATAAATTTACTTGGGTTATTGCCCCTATAAATTGCTTATTGGGTTATGTGAGTATTGTTAGTATAATATTCTGGGTTCATTATGTAATTCTCTGGACTATTGCCACTATCCATGCTGAAGTCATTGTTAACGTTATCACTGTATATACTGTATGTATTTATTCTCATCTTGCAGATGTCAACCCATAAAGAGTTGCTGGAACCCAAAATATCTGAAAGATATAGCTATCAAACATTCTGTCCCAAATAGGTCCCATCACCCTTAAGGGGCAATTTTACTAAAGGGCGAAGTGACTAACGCTGGCAAAATTTGCCAATGTGACGTCATTTCGGGACTAAATTTCGGGTGTAAATTTGCTAGCACTACTTTGCACTCTAATGCCAGGCAAATTTTCGCTCTGGCGAATGGACGTAACTACACAAATTCACTAAAATGCGGATGTTAATGAACGTTACCTCTTGCATCAGACTTGCCTTCGCTACCTCAGACCAGGCGAAGCGCAATAGAGTAGATAGGAGTTCCTCAAAAAAAGTCACAAAAAACGCTGGTGACTTTTCAGTTTTTCAGGGTGATAGGCTGCAAAAGATCATACATTTTTTATAGGGTACCCAGCTTCCCCCCTATATTTCCTAAAATATGGCACATAAACTATACACTGGGCTCATGTGTAGGGCAATATAGCAACTCTATTTTATTAAGGTTCCCTGGGCTTGTGTAATGTAATTTATTTGCTGCAACATATACGTCCATTGAAATTCAACTTCCCGCCATATGCAAATTAGCCAACGCTAGCGCAACTTCGCTTTGCTTGCCAAATTAACGATAGCAAAACTTCGCCATCGTTCGGAGCCCTGGACGCAACTTTGCATTTTAGTGAATTAGCATTGTCCTGGCGAATTTTCGCCTGGCGAAGTGTGTCGATGTGAGCGAAAGTCGGCCAGATCTCGATTGGGCAGGATAAAAATCCCATTAGATCGCGGCCGCATCTATGCGTGTATGCGGTCCAGGGATCTGACCGTCAGTTTCTAATGCAATCTGATCCGATCGTTGGGCCATAGGGCCCACGATCGGATCAGCCCAATATTGCCCACTTCAATGTGGGCATATCGGTGAGAGATCCGCTCGTTTGGCGATGTCGGATCTCTGCGTCTATGGCCACCTTTAGTACATAAGAAATAGCAAATGTGAAAATCCAAATAAATGTCTAATAGTTTATGTACACTGTGGACTTTATTTACTCTTGCTTGCCTTCATACAATCCTGAAAAAAAACTATTTCTAATTAGGTTTGGGATGGAATAATTTCACCAATGGAAAACATGCTTCACTAATGACTCTTACCATTGCTAAAAAAGCTTGATTTCATTATCGATCATCACAGCGGTGGTTTGTTGTCGGCTTGGGACATCAATACAACGGGCGATGCTGATCAATCGGAACTGCCTAATTGCCAGAGAGATGATTAAAGACTGTGTAACTTATATCAGTTATCACAATGCCAGCGTCTGTTATTTCATCCGCAGAGCAAGAGAGATGTCTAACATCTGGTGCAAACCCTCTTAAACACACAGACTGACTCAGTGTCTCAATGTCTTAAATATAATACCAGTGATTAATGAGTTTATACTATGGAGGCGATGCTTTTGAATTTTAAAAACTATTGCAAATGTTTTTAGGGGGGCACCATTTTTAGTGATATATACTGTACCTACTGAAATGTAACAACAAGCCCTGATTATTTACATATGTTTTTGATTTTCTTTGTTCAGTAATGATACCCTTAGTGATGTGGCACTTGGTGCTGCTAACAACTACTGGGAGATATATAAACCTATATCAACTCTTATCTATTGGTTAGGTTGCCACTTACCTTAGCAAACAAACACTGGATTGAATAGCAGCCTGGATTATACACAATACAGACAAATTTATCCCGACATGCTATGTAAAACAACGTGCTCAGTTGAAGCACTCAGTGCTGAGTTGTAGACTATTTCCAAAAGTAATGTAAGCACAAGAGCTATCCATTGGGAACATGGGGTTTTAATCGGTGAAAAGAAGCAATCAAACATAACATAAAACCCCTCCATTATTTTAAGCTTGGTCTTTCCCAAGTCCTATACAAGGGGGCATGCCCACACCTTAAAGTTTCCAAAACCAAGTTTTTCAAAATTAGACATTTTCTCACTATTTTCTGAAAACCACCAAATCCACAAGGACTTTCCCCCCCTATTTATCAATAAATTTTCACGAAAAAATTCTTGTGCAGGAAAAGACATGATAAAATCATGAAAAAATCTGAATTGTACAACTCTTTTGGATTTGTTGCCAAAACCTGCAACTTTTCTGGATGTAATACCCGATACCTGTCATTTTTTTATCAGATTATTGCCTGAAAACCACAAAATCTTCAGCTAATTGAACAAAACCCAGTGTAGACTTTTAACACCATTGGAGTTTAATAAATCACGAAAAATTTGAGTTTTGTTTACAAAAAAATTGTGTTTTCCCCTTAAAAGTCCGACCAGAAAACATTGTACTTTAATAATAGAGTAAATATGGTAGTAGGGGGGTATTTATTTTTTGGGCACCCTACTATGTCCAACACCAACAGCATAGACACACTAATGTAAATCCCCCTAATACAACAAAGTATATTCCAATATAAAAAAAGGTATTTGTATTTATAAAAGGGGCACACCCCTGAATAATAGAAAAGTGTGGCTAGGAGCTCCTATGATGAATGTCCTCTCGTCTCTGACTTGGACATCTTAACCTTCTCAAAATACAACCTCTACAGCCAGACATTGTGCCCTAACATCCAATATACAATGTCATGCTTTTGGCTGGAGTAGAGTAAAGGTTATCACTATTGGACTCTGGCACATTAGAAACATGTCCTTTTGAATGATAAATGGCATTTCACCATCTGGATGGAAAGATCTGGGATTGGCAGATGTCAAGAGAACCTTGCTTGCCTAAATGCAAAATACCAGTGTTTTGGCAGAGAAACAATTATTGTCTGGGCCAATTATTGCCTGGTTGCAGCCCTGGTTCATTGAAAAGCAAATCTACAGCTTACAATGATATTCTTGACAATTCTGTGCCACCAACTTTGTAGAAACAGTTTGGAGAAAGCTCTTGTTTCAGCATAATCTGTATACTATGGATTTGCAGAAATGGAAGTGGAAGAACTTGACTGGCCTCAACTCAAACACTTGGGGGATGAATTATAAAGCTGCATGTGAGCCAAGTCTAAGCCCTAATATTAGTGCCCAACCTCACTAATGCTCTAAAATACTGGAACTAATTCACTAATGTATGAATGGAAGCAAATTCCACCAGCGATATTCCAAAATTTAGTAGAAAGCTTTTCCAAAGGAGTAGAAGCAGCAAAGAGTATTAATACTCTTGGTTTGGTAGTGAGGTGTTTGTCCATAAAGTGTATATAGGAGAGGGCCTGAAAATAAAGATATGAAATAATTATTAACAGGGCTTAGAACCACACTGGGGGGGGGGGGCTTTAAACAAATAGTATTTAAAAATACTTTTGTTTGCCCCTTTTGGAGCGTGGGCTCTGAAAGTCCCTTCTTCTCTATAAAATGCTAAGGTAGCAGATATGAAAATCTATATGATTGGTGTACAGTGTCAGACTGGCCCACCAGGATACCAGGAAAAGTCCCGGTGGGCCCCAGGTGTCAGTGGGCCCTCCTGCTTCAAATCATGTAACAATTTCATGTTCATGGAAACAAAGTGGCCAAATAGATGGAAAATAGAGTATATCATATAAAGAAAAGTACTAAGAAAATAAAAATGTTGAGTGAGAAGTAGAAGAAAATTAGCTTGAAGAATGGGCCCATGGGCTAAGGTTTTCTGGTGGCCCCTGGCATCCCAGTCCGACACTGTTGGTGTACCTTTATGGGATAGAACTCAAAATAACAAAATAAAGGGCATATACTGTACTCTAAGACCAAGATTAAATGGTTGGACCCACCAATTACGTATATGTTTGCACATGTAGAAAATCTGTCAAATGTTGTATGTATGTTTTCCTATGGTCCAATCAGAAAATTAAAAAGAATGCTTATATTACTTTTATGCAAGACCCCACTATGTCATCATATATGAAATGTGTTGCACTAAGAGACAATATTTCATAGGGCCCCTTTGAAGGGTTGACAGTTTTGTAGTTTTCCTTGTTTACATAAGGACAGAGCAAGGACAGTGTCTCTCAGCTGAGCAATAGAGCCTCATCACCCCAGAAAGATTAATGAAGAAATAGATACAAATCCATAAATCCGAATGATTTAAAGGTTTCAAATAATTCATTCATGTCCTACAAAATAAATAAGCATGCACTTCTTTTGAAGCATTTAAAGGTGACCTTTGTCCATGGGCTGCTTTTTCAAATGAAAAAAAAAATGCATATTCCCTCTATCTGTTATTTACACATTTTCAATGGTTGCATGTATTTGTATATTGAAATTGCTATTGAACTTGCTTTTGAAACAACTCAACAGAATGTATCTGTTGTGTTTTTTTGTTTTATATTCTCTGCACTCCTGGCTCCAGACCCAAAAACATTTCAAAAGCCAGCTGTTTAAAAGACCTGGCGGTAAATGGACATCTGCTACACTGTTTTTGGGTAGAGAAGATTCCCTTTAAAGAAGGAAAGTCCCTTTATACTTGTGGGTGCCAAAAGTTGGGCACCCCCAAGTATGTATGTATGTACGTATGTATATTTTTATTTGTAAAGCGCTCCTTGAGGGCAAAGCACTGTACAACAAAACAATAAATTAGTAGTAACAAATAAGGGGTCAGAATAAAAAGGAACAATAAGTGCATTATTAGAATACAATTCACATAAATATAAAATATAATTACAATGCAGATTAAGTGCTCAGTGTCAAGGAAACAAAAGGCTAGAGGACCCTACCCCGTAGGGCTTACAGTCTAAATGATTGTAAGTGATTGTACTTTCTTACCTGCCACCCCAGGCCGATGCTCCTACTCCATGGTGCTCACTGGAATAACCCTGGCTGGTGCAATTTACTCCTGATAGGAGGCCCGGGTGTCAGGTAAGTAAATGCAATTACTCAGGGGTGCCTAACTTTTGGCACCCCAAGTATAACAGGACTTTCCTTCTCCTTTAAGAAGTTATCTAGATACAGTATATCACCATTTGTTACTCCAGGGTCAAAATGTCCACCCGGTACTTCACCCTTCCTCTATTTTCCTCTTTTGTTGTCTGAAGGAACCAATAAGTCTCCTTAACATCTGTCAAACGTATAGAATTATTTTTGCATTGTCCCATCTAATTTTAATCTTCCACTAGGAAACATCTGAGGAAAGAATAAAAAAAAAAAATTCTAATATCCTTACATAATATTGTTTCACTGTGTCCTTGAACGTTATTAATGTACGTGAGCTTTAAAAATAAAAACAACATCATGCAAGGCCTCACAATAAATCAATATATTTATAGGAACAATTCCCTTTAACCTTTTGACCTTCCTGACACCCACCATTTTTTTAAAGCTGTGTTTTCATAAAATGTTGAATTCCTCACAAATGTCAATGATACATTTCGACACAAGTTTGCAATTCAACACAATGGATGAATGAACAGGAAATGAGAGGGTGCTTAGCAGAAGATAACTGAAAATATCATCTTCATATGGAAATATTTACAGCTATTCTAAGCAACATCAGTTCTTCAACTTGTACAACAATTAATATGTTCAATGTACTCAATACAGAAATAAGCGTGGGCTCAACAGGGATGGGGTGGGGAGAAGAGGGGCAATGTGGCAAATTAGGTGGCATTGCTGCCTAAGTTTCAAGGGTCTTCAAGGGACAAGGAAGCCCAGATTCACTGGGGGTGAAGATATCTGTATCTATCCTGTAGATATCTACTGCATGTTCTAAAGAGGGGACAGCTTTGCTCCCATAAAATTAAACATTTGTATCATATCAATGAGACATGGTTCTGCTTATATACAGTGCTAATAACCTGGTACAGGTATGGGATCCATTATCCGGAAACCCATTATCCAGAAAGCTCTGTATCACAGAAAGACCGTCTCACATAGACTCCATTATAATCAAATAATCCAAATTCTCAAAATTGATTTCCTTTTTTTTTCTGTAATAATAAAACAGTAGCTTGTACGTGATCCAAACTAAGATATAATTAATCCTTATTGGAAGCAAAGCCAGCCTATTGGGTTTATTAAATGTCTACACGATTTTCTAGTAGACTTAAAGGAGAAGGAAAGCTACAGAGGCATTTTATTGCCAATAGATTAGCTGCAATAGTGCAAGCTAGAATGCTATATTTATTCTGTAGAATGTTTTACCATACCTGAGTAAAAAGCTCTAGAAACTCTCTGTTTGTTAAGGTTTGTTTACAAACAGAGAACTGATAGTTAGAAAATACTTTTATGAAGTTGGGCTGTTTCCATCTTTTTCCATCTTTACGTTACATGCTATTCTCCTTTCTTTCTACCTACAACTTTGCAAACTCATCTATATGTAGAACCTATGTTCATCCCCAGTGCCGTAACTACAGTAGATGTTACTGGGCCCTATATTAAATTCAATTTAGGGTCACAAAACATTGGTAAATTGATCTAATCTACCAAGAAATAGTGGGATTGCTCATTAATTAGGGCTTTACTGGGTCCCCTAAACTCCTGGACCCCCCTGCAACTGCAGGGTCTGCTTCCTTTGTAGTTACACACATGGCCATCCCTGTATTCACCCCTTCAAATTAACATTACATCATTCTACCTGAATGTGTCACACCGCAGATGTACCGTTCTAGGCAACACACCCTTAGATAAGAGGAGAACCTCATGTGACCTACATGTTCAAACAGTAAATGTTTAATCAACATTACAAAAGAATTTTCGTTAAAAAAAAAAAAACTTTGATTGTGACATCTCTTTAAATCTAACATGCCATGTTTATTTAAAACTACCTGTTAACTGATATTCTTGATGTAGTCACAACAATCACATCCAGCTGCTATTATAAATTCCACAGCCACATTCTTTGGCAGAGTCCTTGGCAAGGGAAGCAAGGAATGCCTTTCTCCTGTATAATGAATTGGAACAGGTCAGCTGGCTACAAGATATTACATTAAACAGATAAGGGCTTGTTTGTTAAGCTGACGCTCTTTGCAAAATATTGTAAAAATATTCATATATTTACCCACAATGCAACATTCTTACACAGCATCCTAACTGGGTACAAGTGATGTCAATGTTGGGATGCTAGGGACAGCTACTTAAAGACATTTTCCCTGGACCCCTTGCAAAAACTCTTCAGAGGGGCTTTATGCACACAGCAAACTTACCCAACCCCTGACCACTCATGAACAACTGCCCGCTGAGGATAGTTTGCGAAAATTGTCAAATAATAGAGTGGCTATAGAGGAAGCAGGCCTCATGGTCTGTGCCTCTATGCTACATGCATGGTCTGCTTCCTTTATAATTATACCACCTTAAATTACTACCTTAAATTAAACCTCTCTAAAATGGAAATGGTTCTTTTTCCTCCAACTAACACCAGTAACATCCTGGAAGTATCCATCATAGCTAACAATTCCACTATCACCCCATCTCCCCAGGCCCGGTGCCTTGGGGTTATTCTAGATTCTGCCCTGTCATTCACTCCTCATATCCAGTCACTTATTAAATCATGTCACTTCCACCTAAGGAACATATCCAAAATACGATCATTTATCACCCAAGAAAAAAATTATTAATCACTCTTTCATCATATCACGTCTAGACTACAGTAACTCTAGTTTAATTGGCCTTCCCCTCCAGAGACTGTCACCTCTCCAGTCCATACTGAACACTGCCGCAAGGCTTATACACCTCAGCAACCGCTCCTCCTCCTCTGCCTCGCCATTCTGCCAATCCCTGCACTGGCTTCCACTACTCTTCAAAATTAAATTCAAATTAATGACCCTGACATTCAAAGCACTTCATAACTCTGCCCCACCATACATCTCTGATCTCATCTCTATATACTCACCAAACCGATTACTACGCTCTTCTACTGACCTGCTCCTCAACTCTTCTCTCATTACCTCCTCACATGCTCGCATTCAAGACTTTGCAAGGGCTGCACCCCAACTCTGGAACTCTCTCCCACGGTCTGTCCAACTTTCTCCCTACCTTTCTGCTTTCAAGACATCTCTTAAAACTCACTTATTTAGAGAAGCCTACCCTCACTCTTAACTACCAAATGCAATACCACATACAGTACCACATCGCTCACCCACTTAATTCTGATCTTGCCCACTCCCACACCTTGTGTATTATTTCCTTCCCTTTAGAGTGTAAGCTCTTTCTGCACAGGGCCTTCCTCACCTTTTGTACCGGTATTGATTGTGATGTATGTAACTCCATATGTTCTATGTATGTCATTCATGTGATTTAGTTGTATAATCACATTCCCTTTACAGCACTACGAAATATGTTGGCGCTATATAAATACATGTTAATAATAATACCACTGGCCAGGACATTGAAATGGTACAAGCAGAAGTGTGTCTAATTTTAAAAGCCAGGGCTTGGCTGGTGGAAGCAAGGCAGCCCTGATCTGTTTGAATGGCATGAAACTTAGGGAACACTATTGGGGGCAGAGGGGGTTCACTTCATGAATACAGCATGTATTCATGGACAGAAATCAGTTTATTGCTTACTTGCATGCATCCAGCGACATCCTGTAGACATTTGGTAAAATATTGAAGTTTTGGTTCTTAGATTTCTAGGTTAGGTGTATTGAGCCCTTACTGTTCATATATAGCTGAAGCTACACTGGTCCAGGGATAGACAACCAAGGACACTAGTGAGCAAGTCACCTGAGAGGTGAGAGAGGTACAGAGGAGAGCCTACCCACTGATGATGAACCCTTCCCAGGCTGGGTGTGGTTAAAAACAGGGAGCCCTCCACCATGTTGGCCAGAAAAATTCCAGCCCTCAGTAACACAGTTGGACAGCACTGTGTATTTGTAAATAGCAGGGGACCTTTTTACCCATAAAGAGCATCACTGCACAAGATGTCACCCCTTCAGAATAGAAGAAAAGAATAGTGATGGGTGAATTTGTCCTGAAATTCGTGACATGTCGAAAAATTTGTGAAACGCAAATTTTGACACCCGTGTCAAATCTGCCACTTGCGTCAAATTTGATGCCAGGGTTAAAGTCAATGGGCGCCCAATAATGTTCACGTACAACAGTTTTGATGTGACTGACTTTTCTGACGCGCGTCCAAAACTTATATGACGCCGGCAGTTTCGCGAACTTATTTACCGGCCACAAAATGCGGAAATTAGCCGCAAATTCGTGCCTGGCGAATTTATTCGGCCATCACTAGAAAATAACTTTCATTGAAGCAGTGTAGGTGGTTCTTCACAGTGAGGTTGTGGAATGCACTGCCGGGTGATGTTGTGATGCTGATTCAGTTAATGACTATAAGAGGGACTTGGATGATTTTTTGGACAGACATAATATCAAAGGCTATTATGATACTAAAATCTATATTTAGTGTATGAGTATATATAGTTTATGTGAGGTATGGAGGGGTGTATGTATGGATGCTGGGTTTCATTAGAAGGGTTTGAACTTGATGGACTTTGGTGTTTTTTTAACCCGATCTCACTATGTAACTATGTAACATAAGCATTATGCTAAGGCTGAACTGTAAAGTGAAGTGAAAGAGCAGCCAACAACTTACAGCAAACTGCAAAATAAACCCACCACAAGGTTTAATAAAGTGCATGATTATTTATCTACTGGAGTGGCATCATAAAGTATACGAGGACTCTTTACATTGCTGGGTCTTCTTCTGTATTAGGGTCTCTGTCCAAGTTTAAATAAAGGCAATTTTTTAGTTCAACTGGTGGATGTATGGTATAACAGTCACACACGCTCATATCTTTATATATTTGAAAGGAAGTAATGGGGGGGATATAACCTTGAGTAAAGCCCATCCAAAAAAAAAATAACAGACATCAAAACACTGGAATGATCTAGATGTTTCCTCAAAGAAATACTTTACAAAACCAATATATATTCAAAGGGAAGTAGGACCATATAAATCAGTGTGAAATAAAAGGATTTTCCATCTAAATTGAGATGTATTAGGATTCTTATCTTTGTGGAACATAAACAGTTCTGGGAAGTGAAAGAGAAAATGCACCCTATTAATAAGTAGAGTTTATCTAACATTTTCTTTGCTGTATATTTGTCATAGCTGCTGCCCGACGTATTCATCTCTGCATAGTTCTTTATAAATATACTCTATGAATGCCTATTTAACATGGGGTCCAAGGTGCCATGTTTATTGCCTGCAATGCACCTGATGACTATGATGACCAGCCACCGGCAAGCACAACTTATCTGTATCAAGATTCTGATACTCCCCTCTTTGTACATTAAACATGCGTATTAAAGGAATTGTTCAGTGTAAAAATAAAAACTGGGTAAATAAATAGGCTGTGCGATATAAAAAATGTTTCTAATATAGTTAGTTAGCCAAAAATTTAATGTATAAAGGCTGGAGTGATTTCATGTATAACATGTCAGTCAGATCACTACTTCCTGCTTTTCAACTCTCTTTGTTTACACTGACTGGTTGCCCTGGCTACCAGACAGTAACCAATCAGAGACTTGAGGGGGGGCCACATGGGTCATTTCTGTTGCTTTTGAATCTGAGCTGAATGCTGAGGGTCAATTACAAACTCACTGAACAGAAATGTACCATGTGGCCCCCCTTCAAGTCGCTGACTAACTCAGAGTTATAGAGCTGAAAAGCAGGAAGTTGGATTCTGGCTGATTTATTAGACATCTGTTCACTCCAGCCTTTATATATTACATTTTTGGCTAACTAACTATATTAGAAACATTTTTTATTTTGCACAGCCTATCTATTTACACAGTTTTTATTTTCACACTGAACTATTCCTTTAAGGTTGACACATTTCCATAAAGTTGAAACTTTTTTTGTGTGAAACCTTGAGAGGTGAAAAACTCCATCTGAATCCTCTCCACTTTGTCTTAGAGGGGGAAAAAATCCTTCCTGACCCCAAGATCGGACCAGTCCCTGGAGCTATTTTTAGTAACTTGATATTATCTCTTGTGCTTAAAACCACCAAAGCTTTTCTTGAAGCTCTAATGTATCTGCCAGTACAATCCCTTCGGGGAGAGAATTCCACAACTTTGAGGCTCGCACTTTAAATAACCTTTTTTCAAGTATTATGATGGATAGCGATGGGTGAATTTGTCCCGTTACGCCGAAAAATTCCGGAATTTCCGGCGACAATTGATGTGCATTTAAGTCAATGGGCGTACATTTAATTGTCGCCCGGTGTTGGAATTGTCGCTGGCGTCAAAAAACGTTGAAATTTGCCAGTGAAATTATGCTGCAATTTTGCGAATTTATTCGCTGGTGGTGAAACATGGAATTTCGCCGCAAATTTGCGCCTGCCGAATAAATTCGCCCATCACTAATGATGGACCCTTATTTCTACTGATGGATAAAGCTTCTGGGAGTTTATTATATGATCCCCATATATCATTATACATAATTATCATATCTCTTCTCCAGCGTGAACAAACCCAACTTGGCCAATCTTTCCTCATAATTTTTTAAACTTTCCATACTTTTTTATATACTCTTTTTATTTACTCTGGACTTTTTGTGTTTCAATAATTCCCCTTTTGGACACTTGAGATCAAAGCTGCACATACCAGTGTTTTCAAAAGGGGAAGAGTTACCCTCTCCTCCCATCAATCTATATTAGGGATGCACCGAATCCACTTTTTTGGATTCGGCCGAACCCCCGAATCCTTCACGAAGGATTCGGCCGAATACCGAACCGAATCCAAACCCTAATTTGCATATGCAAATTAGGGGTGGGAAGGGGAAAACATTTTTTTACTTCCTTGTTTTCTGACAAAAAGTCACGCAATTCCCCTCCCTGCCCCTAATTTGCATATGCAAATTAGGATTCGGATTCGGTTCATTCCGAACCGAATCCTGGATTCGGTGCATCCCTAATCTATATCCCTTTTAATAAAGCCGGCCCTTGGTACAATTAAGTTGATGTTCCACAAGTCCCCCTACGTCCTTCTCCATCAAGGACATGTCTAACTTAGTCCCATTTAGGGTTGACATGACTTGCATATTCTTTATTCCTTACAGATGTGCATAGAAAGGAACAACAGGCAGTATAGGGCAATATGGAAATCTCTACGTAATGTCCACTTAGGGCTTTTAAGCTCTGTGACTGTCTCTGTATTTTACTATTTACAACCACCGATGAGAATGGAACAAACTAGTGGTACAACATGACCCATGATGCCGAATAAGCACAGGAGGATGGGCAATACTGTAACTGAATGAATGTGATACAGTACGGGCAGTTTAAACTGTAACTATAAACTGTCATTGCTGAAATATCTGCTGTATGCCCAATGCTTTATGTAGGGATCTTGGTGGCTTGCAAAGAGACACAGGGTATTGACTCCTAATTCCCACACCAGAAAACCATGTCCGCTCCCCTCCACTACACAGGTGTTTGTGCTCACCTTAATAGCTACAGTACAACTAAAATATCTCAGTATCTAACAAAACCCTTTTCGCCCAGTTGTAGCCAAATGCTCTGTATTATGGCTTATACTAATTGTGGCCCTTTTCGTTTGGCATATGGTACACCCAGCATATTTTCCATGGGTGCAAGGCTTGACACCCACCATGTTTTGTCATGTTTAAAAGAAACAGGTTCATGTTCTCTTCTTTTTGTGTTATCTGGTAGTTGACTCCATTAATACTAAGAGGGTTATAACTCGAAAAATGTAAGGTTTTTTTTACTTTAAAATCCAAACTTTTAGGGGCACATTTACTTTGCTCAAGTGAAGGAATAGAATAAAAAAAAACTTAGAATTTTGAATGTTTTTTTTGGCTACTTCGACCATCGAATTGGCTAATTCGACCTTCGACTACGACTTCGAATCAAACTAAAAAACGTTCGAATATTCGACCATTGAGATAGTTGAAGTACTGTCTCTTTAAAAAAAATTCGACCCCCTACTTCGCCACCTAAAACCTACTGAACCTCAATGTTAGCCTATGGGGAAGGTCCCCATAGGCTTTCTAAGGTTTTTTTGGTCGTAGAAAAATAGTTTGATCGATTGATTAAAATCCTTCGAATCGTTCGATTCGCGGGATTTAATCGTTCGATTGAACGATTTTTCGTTCGATCGAACGAATTGCGGATTTACCTTCGGCAGTCGAATATCGAGGGTTAATTAACCCTTGATATTCGACCATATTTAAATCTGCCCCCATGTATAAAAAAGCTCAAATACCCCGAGGATGGAATTCAAAAATCCGGCATCTCAGATATGCTTAGGTTGTATATAAGTCAATGGGAGAGATCCCTATCCTATTTGGAAGTCTTACTGCTCTGCGCTGGAAAAAATCTGACTATTTTGGGCTTTTCAGCAAAAATCGGAAACAAATTAATTTTCACAAAAAGCCTGAAAAAATCATACTGTTCGGGAAAAAACTCATAGGATACAAGCTTTTGCATGATTTTATAGAGTTTTCCCCCCAGTCCGATTAAATCAAGCTTTTGTAATAATAAATAAGGTCAAATCGTTTGGTTGGATTTTTTTTTTTTAAATAAAATATCCGAAAATTTCGGATTTTGATAAATAATCTCCTAAATGTCCTCAATTCAATTCATGTGTGCTTCAAGAGTGGAAAACTGCTCTTTGTAGCCCCAGGTGCACGCTGTAATTTGAATCTTTAGTTAAAGTGCCAAGGCAACGTTGCAGGCTTCTATGGCCCTTTATCAAGCCTCCTAAATGTCCTATTACTATGTAGAAAGTAGCGCTGCCACAAACTGGTGAGACGGATCACATATTGCCTCCATAAGTCTGATTTTGGGCCCGTGTTTCAAGTTAACTATCCCCACCCTTAGGTGCTGATTTACTAAACCACAACTTTTTCAGATTCTCTGTTTTTGTCAGGCTTTCTGTTGCCAAAAAAACCCAAAATCGGGAAACTTTCCCAGGATTTATTATGAGTTGCAACTCAGACAACTCCAAATCCCAAAATATTCCAGCTAAAACCTGTTGAAATCATGTAGAAGTCAGTGGCAGATTTCCCTTTTACAACTGGAAGCTCTTTCTTTGATTTTTGGTTTTTGAGATTTTCAGGTGTTTTTTATGCTGGCTTTTGTGCGACAGGTGAAAAAAGTTGCGGATTTCGTGACTTTTCTGCAACTTTTTTCCGTTTGTGCTTTTTCTGTTCAGATCTTTTGATAAATGACTGACTGTGGAAATAAGTTTATTCGGGGTTTCTAAAACCACTAAAATCGAGCTTTCGTAAAAAGGCCTCCGGGTGTTTAGTGCATTTCCCTGTTATTTGTGGATTTAAGAGACTGCTAAGGACTTGGGCAGGTGCTGTTGTTACTCAACTCAATAATATGCTCTGAACAAAACCTCAATGGGAACAGAGAGAGAGACAGACAGAGAGAGAGAGGCGCAAATTCACTAAGCGCCGAAGTGCCAAACGCTAGCGTCAATTCGCTAGCGTTTGGCATTTTCGGTACTTTGCAAATTCACTAACGAACGCTGGCGTAAATTTGCTAGTGTTACTTCGCACACTTACGCCAGGCGAATTTTCGCTAGCGATGTTACTACGCAAATTCACTAACTTGCGCAGTGTACTGAACGCTACCTTTTACGCTAGACTTCCTTCGCCACCTCAGACCTGGTGAAGCGCAATAGAGTACAGGGACAGGACAGGGATTGTTTCCAAAAAAGTCAAATTTTTTTTTAAGTCCCAAAAAACGCTGGCGTGTTTTCTACATGATGGGTGATAGGCTGAAAAAGATCGAAAAATTTTTTGGGGCTCCCCTCCTTCCCCCCTACATTTCCTGACTCATGGCAACTTACCTAGACAGTGGGCACATGTGTAGGGCAAAATAAAATTTATATTTGCTGATTTGAAGGTTTTCTAGGCATTTGTAGTGCTGATACGTGTTCCTCCATTGAAATTTGAATTTTGCGCCGTATGCAAATTAACCATCGCTAGCGAAACTTCGCTTCTCTTGGCGAATTAATGCTAGCGCAACTTCGCAAACTAACGCTACCCCTGTGCGCAACTTCGGATTTTAGTGAATTTGCGGAGCGCTGGCGAAAATACGCCTGGCGAAGTACGGCGAAGTACGGCGAAGTGCGGCGAAGTTGCGCCTGGCGCAACTTCGCATCTTAGTGAATTTGCCCCAGAGAGAGAGAGAGAGAGAAAACTTTTCCTTTCCCATAGATTCCCATTTACCAGTTCCAGTGACACTGTTGGAAGGCAGCTGACACAACAAACTGTATCATTAGAGACGGGAAGGAAAATAAATGGAGAACATTCCATATAAATATATTGTGGTTTTCAGGACTTTACATTGTACACTATTGTTTCAAGATTATCACCCTTAATTGAAATGAACAGTAATTACAGTTTATGGATGTAGGTTAATTATGTATATTTTACTTGCAATAGCATGACAGTGTAAAGGAAACTAATACTTACCCGCACCAATGCCATATCTCGGTCCAAGATGGCGGTGCCCTGTTCCTCCACGTGGGTCTTGCTGGTCACAGCACTGTGACGCCAGCGACTTCTTGCCTGCTGATAGGACGCTGGCGTCAGAACGGGCGCCGGCGTTGGAACACCAGCATCAGGACGCCTTGAACACTACAACATTGCCCAAGTATATGTTACACTTTGTGTATTCCTGGGTGTGATTATAGCTTTGTTTTATTGATTCCTGTGTACCAACTTCTGCCTGTTTATCTGCTGTGACCCTTCTCTGCCTGGATTGAACCCCTTGCCTGGACTTTGACCATTCGTTTGCCAAACCCTCTTGTTACCATGAACCTTGGTCTGACGAACTGCCTCCTCCTTGGTCCGCACTCCTAACTGTGCCTATGGGCCCTTACAGACAGTACGAGAGGGTAAGGGTTCTTTAAGAACAGTGCATGCACATGCACATACACACACACAATCACACACATACATACACACATACACATGCATACTTACACAGAATACCATTCAGAAAGCACGTGGTACATATATATAGACACAGGATTTGTAAATGAGTATTGCGTATACATATACTCTGGGGGACAAGCAATAGAAACCCATTTTTAATAGTCTACTACAAGTTCGAAAATACCTGTTGCCATTGGCAACTACACTTGTTTTGAAGTTGACCAAAAGCATGCTTAAAATTAAACTCTAAAACTGAATGTGGCTAAAAATGCCATATTTTATATAGTGAACTTATTGCACGAGGCTAAAGTTTCAGCTTGTCAATAGCAGCAATAATCCAGGACTTCAAACTTGTCACAGGGGGTCACCATCTTGGAAAGTGTCTGTGACACTCACATGCTCAGTGGGCTCTGAGCAGCTGTTGAGAAGCTAAACTTAGGGGTAGTCACTAGGGGGGTGATTCACAAAGGGTCGAATATCGAGGGTAAATTAACCCTCGATATTCGACTGGGAATTAAAATCCTTCGACTTCGAATATCGAAGTCGAATGATTTTAGCGCAAATAGTGCGATCGAACGATCGAAGGATTATTCCTTCGATCGAACGATAAAATCCTTCGATTCGAAGGATTTTAATCCAACAATCGAAGGAATATCCTTCTATCAAAAAAACTTAGGAAAGCCTATGGGGACCTTCCCCATAGGCTAACATTGAGTTCGGTAGCTTTTAGATGGCGAACTAGGGGGTAAGTATTTTCTTAAAGAGACAGTACTTCGACTATTGAATGGTCGAATAGTCGAACGATTTTTAGTTTGAATCCTTCGATTTCGAAGTCGTAGTAGTAGTCGAAGCTCGTAGTAGCCCATTCGATGGTGGAAGTAGCCCAAAAAACACTTTGTTTTTTTACTTCGAATCCTTCACTCGAAGTTAGTGAATCGGCCCTTAATTATCCAGCAGAGTAATATAAACTGATGCTACAGGGTTGATTATTAAATTATGATGCTAATTGCACTGGTTTCTGTGCTGCCATGTAGTAATTATCTGTATTAATTACTAATCAGCCTTATATTGTGACATTTCTATTCTATGTGTACTGTATATTGTGAGTGGGTCCCTAAGCTCAGTAAGTGACAGCAGCACAGAGCATGTGCAGTGAATCAGCAGAAAAGAAGATGGGGAGCTACTGGGGCATCTTTGGAGACACAGATCTTTACTGCTTAAGGGCTGTGGTTGCCTGGTCTGGGATTGCATCCACCAGTACAATATATAATCCCTCTTCAACCACTGGTGGAACTGATGCTAAACCCAACTTGTCATGCCAGGGAAGATGGACACAATTTAGTGCTATTTCCAATGTCTGGCAGGCCTTTGCTGGATAAAAAAACTCAACTATGTGACTCCTCCACCCAACCCCTTATTGAATACATTGCAAATGTAGGCAGTTCTGTATTCATAAATTTTCTGTGCTCCAAAATAGACTTGTGCCAATTCAACCAGGCAGGGTTTAACATGTAAAAACATGACGGATTATGCCTTTTATTTTGCACTTTGCATATTGTAAAAGACCCCTTAAATCCTACAACTAAACTCCAGGTAGTACCAACCCTCCCTTCCTTTAATCACATCTTGCCTAAAATGTCCTTCCTACTTAGGGATAAGTTTATCTTTGCTCACATGCTGAACTACAAGCAATGTGCAGGTATGGGACCTATTATCCAGAAAGCCCAGGACCTGGGGTTTTCCATAATTTGGATCTCTATAACTTAAGTCTACCTAAAGTTAATTTAAACATAAAATAAACCCAATAGGGTGGTTTTGCTTCCAATAAGGAATATTTAATTGGGATCAAGTGCAATGTATTGTTTTACTATTACAGAGAAAAAAAGGAAGTAATAAATTATTATTATTTAATTAAAATGGAGCCTATGGGAGATGGCCTTCCTGTAATTCGGATAATGGGTTTCCTTATAAATGGGTTTCCATGTAATGGATCCCATACCTGACTCTGTATTATTGCAATGTGTTAATTTGTTGGTTGAACCTAATTTCCTACATGAAGCACAAGGATCCCTATACCTAATAGTTGCTGTTTCCAGGCAGTAGATGATGTTGAAAGTCAATAAAGTACAACTATGTCCTCATTCTATCTCGTCCCTTGCAGGTGCAAGCTGTATTCAGTTTATCGGGGTAAATATTAATACTTTACATTTAGGTATCTAATTTTAGCAAGCACAATTATTCTGGCATTCTGGATAATGGAGGGTAAAACATGGGACAAATGATAGTGATCCTTTGCACTTTGTGCACCATTGTCAAATTAGTAGTCATAGGCAAATCTCTCCCATTAAGCTTCGCCGAAAAATTCACGAATTTCACGCAAAATGCGCAAAACAGAGAAAAATCATGAAATCGGAAAGTTCATAAAAAAATCGTAAAATTCTAAAGGTTTCATGAAAAAATCGCAAAATTCTAAAGTTTTCAAGAAAAAATCAAGCAATTTGAAGGATTTCACAAAAAAATCGAGCAATTCGAACCTTTTCATGAAAAAATTGAGAAATTCAAACCTTTTCACGAAAAATCATTGTACATTGGAAATTGACACGGGCTAATTTTCACCGCCACATTTTCTCAGGAGATTCACGAATTTATTCAAAACGCGTGAATTCACCGCAAATTCGTGCCAGGCAAATTTATTTGCCCATCACTACAAATCAGCCCTTATTTCTTATAATGTGTTATGTTTATCGTTAAGGCTTTACTCTTATTCCTACTGTTGTTTGACATTTGGAAATATTATTCCCCTCTCCTGTCTATTAAATTTCAATCCACGAGATAAGTGGGTGACTGAAATCAATAAATAAATATGAACCAGGGAAAAAAAAACAAACGCTACGATTTTTGTGCAATCTTCAAGGTAAAATATGTTGTACATTTTAATAACAACATTACAAAAAAAAAACCTTCTCTCAGTTTCCATGGTAACCTCATTGATACAAATTAGCAGGATGATTTCATAAAATGAATAATGCGGGGGAGGCATGGGAAATGTAATGAATAGATATCATTTGAAGGCAGAACGCAGGGCAATGAAGGAGAGGGAGAGAAGAAGATAAAACAGAATGTTCTATGATCAAACAGAAAAGATAAATGTGAACTAAACCACATTATCCCCAATCGTTTCAGTTTACAAATCTGCACATTTGACTAGGGTTTTTATTTGTAAAGGCCCCCATGCATGGGCCAATAACAGCTGCAGACAGACCAAGTCGGCAGCTTATTGGCTGTGTGTGGGGCCGTCCGACGGGTTTCCCCGATCGATATCTGACCAAAAGTCGGGCAAATCTCGATCGGGCAGGTTAAAAAATCCCGTCGGATAGCGGCCACATCTATGCGCGGATGCTGTACCGTGATCCGACCGCCCGTATCAGATTCATTATGAACGGATCGTTGGGCCCTAAGGCCCATAATTGCATCAGCCCGATATTGCCACTTCAATGTGGGCATATCAGGTAGAAATCTGCTCAATTGGCAACATCGCCAAACGAGCCGATCTCTACGTCTATGGCCACCTTAAGGAGCACTGTGTGTCAATTCTAAGATAGTCACCCTTCCATTGTGGTGGGGTCACGTCATCTACTGATCATTGGCTGATCATCACCTTATTAGGAAGATCACTAGGGTAGAAAGTTTATGGAGTGAAACTGCACTAGATCATTCAACAAACCTCTGACAGAACCGTTGAACCCAGAGGCAAATTGCTCTTCAATGAGAGGTCATGGTAGGACAGAAACTTGGAGATGACATGTAATGTTCCTGGGCTCCTTTATAACAAATCTGGAAACATTTTCTGCACCTTATTGAGTGTTTAAGCAAAGTTCAAAGAGCTCTGCCAGTGTTCCAACATGTTCTCTGAAATAAAGGCGAAGTGCATGGCTTTATAGGAATGTGATGTTGGCTGCCTGTTAAGGCATACGGTTCACACTCATTTATATATTTGTGTTGAAACAGGAGTACTTTATAAAACTCTTCAATTGTAAGCTCTTTGGAGCAAGGTTCTCATCTAGTTGTGTCGTGGGAGAACGCAACATCTGTCATCACTTCTAAAAACTGTAATAAATTGATATGTCTTTGTACAGATGTAATATCTCGACTCTTTGGCTAACCAAAGTCATTCAAATGCTTTATGTGGCAGCCCAGGGGTATTGGGTGAGTTAAATATCAGTGGCTTCCCAGGTCCCCAGGGTTATGAGCAGCAGTTGTGCATAGATAGAATGGGTTGATAACTTTCTCAATTTAGAATGAACTGAACAAAAGCCAGTCGGAGGACTAGCAAAATGTCTCCAAGAGAAACAAAATACAGCAAGTCCAGTTGATGTAACTTATTACTATAGATCTCCTACTTAGTTTAACTAAAGGAGTTGCAGTGGGGCTTGACTTTTTACCACTGAGTGCAGCTCTTATTCTGTATCTACCAGGCAGCTGTTATCTTGTCTTAGGGAGCTGTTATCTGGTTACCTTCCCATTGTTCTGTTGTTTGGCTGCTGGGGGGAAAGGGAGGGGGCGATATCTCTCCAACTTGCAGTACAGCAGTAAAGAGTGATTGAAGTTTATCAGAGCACAAGTCACGTGATTGGGGGCACCTGGGAAACTGACAAAATGTCTAGCCCCATGTCAGATTTAAAAATTAAATATAAAAAAATCTGTTTGCTTTTTTGCAAAATGGATTTCAATGCAGAATTCTGCTGGGGCAGCACTATTAACGGATGTGTTTTGGAAAAAAAAAAACATGTTTTTCCATGACGGTATCCCTTTAAATGTCAAAGTCAAGTGATAGTAGAGCAAGTTGTAGGTCAAAGTGTGCACAGTACAATTTCACAATTCTCCATGTTTTATTACCCAAAATGCTGCATTTCCCCACATGATTACAGCATAATTGCAGCCACAATGTGAAGCTGCATCAGAAGCAACTAACGGCGATGCGGCAAAACAAATTTGAATTTGACAGATTTGTCTAAATGATGACAAGCAAAAAGTCTCTCATGTCAATTGACACCGCATGCAGCGTAAACATTAGAATTACCACCATCATTAAGGTGTCGGTAGTTTCAGTGTTCCCCTGTATAAATATCTGCACTTGTGTGTGATTCACAACAGTAAATGGGATGGAAGAACTGTCAAATACAGACCAAATACATAGACGTGCAAGGAGTGTCTTTGGAGTAAGCTTGCACAAGGACTGACTGTATTTTTATGCAGTTGTTACTGAGCCCTTAAATGAGAACTAAAGTTTAACTAAGAAGTAGGTAGAAATGTTGTACATGATGTTTTGTGCTTCTGTACCAGCCCAAGGCAACCACAGCCCTTTAGCAGTAAAGATCTGTGTCTCCAAAGATGCCCCAGTAGCTCCCCATTTTCTTTTCTGCACATGCTCTGTGCTGCTGTCACTTACTGAGCTTAGGGACCCACTCACAATATACAGTACACATTGAATAGAAATGTCACAATATAAGGCTGATTAGTAATTAATACAGATAATTACTACATGGCAGCACAGAAACCAGTGCAATTAGCATCAGAATTTAAACCTGTAGCATCAGCTTATATTACAGGGGAAGCTCATTTTCTGCTGGATAATTAGTGACGAGCCCTAAGCTTAGCTTCTCAACAGCTGCTCAGAGCCCACTGAGCATGTGAGTGTCACAGACACTTTCCAAGATGGTGACCCCCATGACAAGTTTGAAGTCCTGGATCATTGCTGCTATTGACAAGCTGAAACTTAGGCTGATGCATTAAGTGCAGTATATAAAATATGACATTTTTAGCCATATTCATTATTAGGGTTTCGTTTTCCATTAAATCTCTGTTGTCCAACTGGGAGTTAAAGTTGTACTGGACATTTCTACTTTAGATACAAAATGTGGGTTATTCATGACCTTAATTGAGCAAGGTGCAATTTCAAGTCCAATCAGCGTGTTTTTTTCCCATAATGTAGTGTTTGTTTCCCAGAAATCCAGCATTGTTCCAAACAAAGTTGGAACAGAAGACAGGAAAGTGCCTTTAAGGAATAGGGTTTTACACACAATTGACTGAGCGGAAAATTTGTGGGATTGCAACTTGGCCTGTAGCCGTAAATGCCCCTAATAGGTTTTAGCTCAGGCCCCTCACCCCTGAATACAGTTGTGGTCTGCACTTCAGTCTGGTAACAACATTGCATAGATAGAGAAGCAAGTTCTTTTATGGTTTTCTGCTTCCTGCCTTGATCACGACTCACGTATGTTCAGACATAATGAGGAAAGTGACAAAAGCAGAACATTTTAGCTCTCTTGCCATCCCTACCCATAATATAAACACGGCCACCTTTAATAGATAACACTTTCACTTCCTGAGACAATTTTTATATGGGGCTGGTATTTATTGCAAGGAATAGAGGGAATCAGGGGAAATTGTTTTCATTTGTTAATGATGAATTTGCATCAAGATCGCAGATCCTCCACTCATGGAACAAATCGTATCAATAGTCTTATCAGTAGCTACTGAACAGCTGAGGGAAGAGAAGCAATATTTATGTTCATCAACATCAGCCTTTGGTCTATGGAAAGGCAAAAATCCCTTCCTGATTCCAAAAAAGGCAATTGGATTTCATCCCGGATCAACATCCGGCTTTGTTGAAACTATTTGTCCTGGCCTGATATATTATTCCCTGCTAATGTTTGTATAGGATATGTTAGCACTTGGCCAACAAACACTTTTTACTGTTCTTGCTGTGAAAAGCACTTTGCTCTATGGAGACGTCCTTTTCTTTAAGCTTAATGAGTGGCCTTATTGAGTGGTCATGGTAACAAGTTATTAAATATTATTATATATATTGTATACAAATCAATATCAATATTAATATTTCTAATGTCTTCCAGGTTCTGGAAAAGTTCAGGTAAGTTCTCCCCAACATTTTGTGCGGTTAAGGCATTTTTAGCTCTGCATCCTACCTTGTCAGAGAAGCTTATTTCCACTGTCCTTCATATTAAAAAAAAGGATCCCTAGTTTCTTCCAAACCTGGTGCCCAGACAGCTTCTTAGATAGACACAGCGTTGGACTATGGGGCCCGGGGCTGCTGCCTCGTGGCCATCCCACCCCAGACGCAAAGCGCCCTGTGGCCCCCCTCCCGAGCAGTCGTCCAATTTTTTTGACGCCAGCAAATTTTCACTGCCGTTTTGTGAATCAAGGAAATTCGCCGCAAATTCGCGCCTGGTGAATAAATTCGCCCATCACTATTTTTAATGCATTTTTTTGTGCAATAGATTGCTCTTTTTTCTGGTATAAAAGAACGCATAGTAAAATTCTAGTGCAGATTCAGAAAAAAAATTCTACTCTGGTGAAGCTGCAAATTTCACTTCAAAACTCTACCAAGTGGAAAAAGTTCAATCTTTCTCAAATATAAACCAAGTCCATTCATTATAATAGGAAAAAAAGGTTTTCTCAGTTCTTTATTATGTTTTCCCTTAGAAAAATATGGCCATAAGGTGACATATGTTCCCCTTTCTGCCTATGTTGATGAGATTTATCCAGTAGGCAGTTAGGAAAGTCAAAGACGTTCAGCTGCTGTAGCAAGAGTTACCACTGGAGGTTGTTTATCAAAACCCCCAGAAAAATGTTCTCTCTCTTCTCCCACAAATCCACTTCCCAGTTTAAATCAGACCATTACCCATATGTCACACATTCAGAGTTATACAAATATTGCATTACATGATTTGCCACAGTCCTTGACTTCTGATTTGCAGTTGAAACCTAATTTTACATTCCATGATTTTCTTCTTTTTTTTATACTAAAGCACCACTAACCCTAATCAAATAAATGATAGTATTTATGGGAAACCTTTCCTGCCTTCACCTCAATATGACTAGTTTGTTGCCCAAAATTTGCCCCGCTTTTTCATGTTGAGAAGGAGTAGCACACGGGGAAGGGTGGGCACCGTCTCATGGACATTTCTCTTGCAAGTGATTGTAGACATAGAACACAGGAAAAAGGGGAAGATTTTGTGGAGCAAGCAGTGCAGTTCAGGTAGGGGGTGGGAGTCTGGCGATGCTACTATTTATCTGAGGTTTAGGTTCTTCTTTAAGAATCCACACACAGATAGAAGATCTGTGTGTAGGGATCCATAGGGTTTAATCCCTATTGGTTTGGGTAATTAACTACTATCTGATTCTCTCTCTATTTGCCAAGTCTTGGCACTTATAAACTAGATACCTGGGTGTGATAATTTTCTCCTATTGGTTCAGGGAGGTTTTGACTGTTAAGTGTTCTTGATCATGTTTAATATAGTGACTGAGCTTATGACTCTTCCTCTTTTGCCTCCACCAGCTGAACAGGGTGGAGCTCTGCTAGGGAGCCTGGGACAACAAGGCCCCCCTAAAGAAGAGCTCCCTAAGGAAACCATTCCAATAGTGTAAATAGGGGTATAAGGACCCTGTGATGAGGTTAGAATTAGACAGTGGCAAGGCCCCATACATTGGTCAATGAAAGCTGCCGACAGACCAAGTCGGCAGCTTATTGGCCCGTGTGTGGGCCATCCGATGGGCCTTCCAGATCGATAGCTGGCTGAAACTCTACAGATATCGATCAGGCAGGTTAAAAAAATCCCGTCAGATCGCGGACGCATCTATGTGTGCATGCGGTCCCGCGATCCGACCGCCCGTATTGGATCCATTATGATCCGATCGTTGGGCCCTAGGGCCCACAATAGTATCAGCCTGATATCGCCCACTTCAATGTGGGCATTTTGGGGAGAAATCCGCTCATTTGGCAACATCGCCAAATGAGCGGATCTCTATGTCTATGGCCACCTTTAGGTATAGCACCTGTAATAGTACACTCTAGATGTGTAAGATAGACATGCCAGATAGAAAGAGCAGTTCTGAGCTCCAACATAAGAAGGTTAGTTGGTGGCATCTCTCCCAGGTAATACTGCCTCTTAGTGTAGCGAAAGGAATTCAGTTTAGATTTGTGTCCCTAATTTTCCCACTGAAGTAATCTAGAGGGTGTCACAGAGATCAAGTGGGATCCTGCCCGGTCTGTAAGTTATGCTCTGTCAATGAATATTGCTGTGACCGTAATAGCTCATATTGATTACTTGGTAATACGTAAGTACCAGCTTTTCCTGTTTTGTGCATTTGCTATCTGGATAAGAATTTCTTGTGTCTAACATCCTGTTTGTGCAGTGAATGGTGTAGTTCAGCAACACCAATCCCTTTCTCCACACAATATTGCGAGGGCCCAACCGAGAAAGAGAGGGTCCAATGTTTTTGCTCAGCTAGTACTGAAGTAGTAGATTCCAGACTAAAAAAGGGTTACATGTGTAAGAAAGTGTAGAAGCCCAAGACACATAGGCATATACAGTAGAGTAAGATAGGCCTAAAGCGGAGACACAATCCTGAGAAACTGAAGAAGTTCTTAAGAAAGGTTCCAAGGAGAAGGCAGGTTTTCACAGGTTTTTTTTATAAACTAAAAGTTAATGAAAACAAAGAACATCCCATCTACTTGAAAAAAAAGAAATGGTGGTGCCTCCAGTAATAATACAAGGTTGTAATGGATGTAAAACTGAGTGTATATTGGCAATGTTGAGAAAGGTATTTATGCTCAAACATTCTCCTTTGAACTTCAGCCTGCCCTGATGTATTGGGCGCAACCACACGCACTGACGTAGGGAAACTCTGGAATTACTGGCAGCCGGGATCTGACATTTAGCAGGTTGCAGCAATAGCCCTACTGGCTTGCACCAAGCGAACGGGACCCTGATGGATGGGCTGCAGCTTGATTCGACATTTTGGTGCTTGTAGGCAACTGCATTTATGCTGGAATTGTGGATAGAAATATGATGATTTACATTAAAATTTAGCATTTTGCCCTGCATAATTAAAGAGGTTGTTCACCTATAAATTAACTTTTAGTATGATGTAGGGAGTGATATTCTGAGACAATTCACCATTGGTTTTCATTTTTATTATTTGTGTTTTTTGAGTTATTTAGCTTTTTATTCAGCAGTTTGCAATTTCAGGTAATTTAGACCCTATCAATAGGGTTGCCACCTGTCCTGTTTTGCCTGGACAGCCTGGTTTTTTGAAGGGCTGCCTGGGTCAAAACTTAGGAAACTTTGGAAAACCAGGCAGGATTCCATATGATTATCGCCACGCTATAGCCCTCCCTCTGACTTCATGACCTGCCCTGGCACGTCACAGCTTTGCCTCCGTTACGTCACATATCCTCCCCCTGCCTGGAGTCAGATCAGGCAAAAGGTGGAAACCCTACCTAGCAACCATTGTCAGGGAGTCCAGTGTGTTCGCACAAAGAATTTGCGCATGCGTGGCAATTCACGCGCCTCCACGTGTCTCAGTGTGCGCGTCTCATTGGGAGGCGTAGGGAAGGCTCCATTCATCCATACCTCCTGACCTCTGACTCCTGGTTGAGGTAAGCCTGACAACCATGCATTGATCTGAATAAGAGACTGGGTAATAAATAGGAGGATTAATGAAAAGTAATAATAGCAATACATTGTAGCCTTACAGAGCATTTGTTTTTTAGATGGGGGTCAGTGACCCTCAACTAAAAGCTGGAAAGTGTCAGAACAAGGCAAATCATTCAAAAACGTTACAAATCCGATTAAAATTGGCCATTCTATAACATACTAAAAGTTAATTTAAAGGTGAACCTCCCCTTTAAGTGCGGGTTTCCAGCCAACCACAGGTAGCAACATGTGTTTGTCCATTCACTTTTCCATTCTTGGACAAAATTTATGGAGGTCACATATGGATATTAAAATTTGCCTGAGCAGCTGGAGACGCGCATTTCTACAGACACCTGACAGGCCAGGTTATACGTGGAAAACAAGTGGCAGATAAATATTTTTCATATGAAGAAATTCTGCTTATTAAAAAAAAGCCTGTATTTTCCTCTTTCATAATCTTTTGAGCTGTTCTGGACTGGAATGTGTCTGTCTTGGAGATGTGACTTTCTAAAATTCGCTGACATAAAAATGAAAACCATGTTTATTTTATGATTTATATAAAATTATTCAGACAGTGTCATTAATTCTTCTATTCCAACGTATATTTAGCCTGGCTTGCCCTGATCTGTGCAAGTTGTTGAGTTACAGACAAAGCCTCTAACAGGGAATCGGGGATGACAGAATCTTGGCAAATAGAACTTTATCGGGGAGTTTTCGAAATCATTTGTGTATAATTTACACCCGTTGGAGCAGTGATTTCTATAATTATCTTTCTATGGAGTTGGTTTGGGAAGAAAAAGAAAAGGTTCTATTAATAGTAGAGGATTGTTTGCAACAGCTGAGATTGGGGGGATCTGCTGGAAAATGATTTCTGTTGCATGTTAAACATTGCTTACACAAAGGCAATGGCTCTTTTTTTATAAACAAAGAGACCTCATGTAATATTAGTAAAATGTTAACATTTTGGCCATTATCTACAACAGGGGACCCAACCTTTTTTAGCCGTTACATTCAAATGTTGGGGAGCAACACAAGCATGAAAATTGTTCCAGAGGGTGCCAAATAAGGGCTGTGATTGGCTATTTGGTAGCCACTATATGGACAGGCAAGGCTGGAGGTGAAGCTTTCTGTAGCCAGGGAGAATCAATTCAGATCTGAATATGAAAGAAAATGTGATGTTTTGTTTTTGTTTGTTGATGGAAACTGGAGGAGGTTGGTCCAGACTTTTCTGAAATGTTCTTTTGGGTTAATGGTGGTGGGGGAAGGAAGGCCGTATGGACAAACCAAGACTTGGCAAACTGGCCTTTGATTCAGTGTGTTTGATGGAAAGTTGCCAATGGAGGGATGGACTCTTCGGGCTGGAGGGTATATGGGTGGGTTTGTGGATTTTTTGGTTATTTTTGTTTTGTTGTATGATTTGTGAACTGTTTATGAAATGTTGATTATCTAATGTAAAGAAATGTTGTAAATAAAAACAAATCATAAATGGACAGGCAGTCTGAAGGGGGCTCTTTTGGCTGTCAAACCTGTTTGCCTCCAAGCCAAGAGTTCAAAATAATCTCCTGCTTTGAGGCCAGTTGGGTGTAGGGTTGCCACCCAGCCGGTATTCTACCGGCCTAGCCGGTAAAACACCTGCCAAGGCCGGGGCCGGTATTGCAAATTTACCAGCAATGTAGCTGCCGGTAAATTTGTAATACCCTTCAAAAACAGCCCTCTGCCTGCCCCTAATCCCCTGTAACTTACCTTTTCTCCTCAGTCTATGGTTCTCCGCGATGTGGCCCGTCCCCTTTGACGTCACTGCTCCGCCCCTTTTGGTCCGCCCCCCCCCCACCAGCCGGTAAAAGATATAAGAAAAGGTGGCAACCCTACTTGGGAGCAACAGCCAAGGGGTTGGCGAGAAGCATGTTGCTCCCAAAGCACTGGTTGGGGAACACAGATCTACAACATATTTAATAATTTTAATATATCACTCCAGCATGGAAAAGAATTGTCACAATCATTAATTCATGTCATTTCCTTTGCAGAGTGAGAGTTTAGATGGGTAATAGTGCTCAGCAAGACAATAAGAACTAGCGCCCCATGGAACACTTGAGCTAATGTTGGCCCTATAGAGGACTGCATTAACCCCCAATGTGGTCCTCATCTGAAGGGACATGGGCAGATTCATCAGTTTGCGTCATACACAAGCCAATAGGCTGTGACTTGGTCTGGAGGGATCACCTTTCATTTGCTGCAGTTGTGTCGGTCAGAAAATAATGGGACTGATACCAAAATCTGATGCATAAACCAAATGGAAAAATTTCCATCTGACATGAGGGGTCAATGCAGTCCTCTACAGGGCTTGTAGATACTTGATGAATGACTGTCAAATAGGAACACTGCATGCTGCGTCTTCATCTGCTGAGATAAAATGTGGTGGTCCGACCAACTTTTTTTCCCATTGAAATACATTGACTGTCGGATGTAGATGCATGAACAGACTACATCATCCGACTTTATCTGATTTGACTTTACATTTTAGCTATAAGGACATCTGATTTCATAGCATCCTACAAATCTTGTGCTGTTTTGTGTCTTTTCATGGTGTTACATGGTTTTGCGTGGTGTTGGATACCAAAATCAGATAAAAAAAATCTGATCAAAATCGTCCATGTAGTTTTACCCAAAAAGTGTTAGGGGCCCATCACTAAGCTCAAGTGAAGGAATAGAGGAAAATAGAGGAAAAAAAGTCGAATTTCGAATGTTTTTTTGGCTACTTCGACCATCAAATTGGCAACTTCGACCTTCGACTACGACCTTCGACTCGAATCGAACGATTCAAACTAAAAATCGGTTGACTATTCGACCATTCGATAGTCGAAGTACTGTCTCTTTAAAAAAAACTTTGACCCCCCTAGTTCACCACCTAAAATCTACCGAGGCCAATGTTAGCCTATGAGGAAGGTCCCCATAGGCTTTACAAGGTTTTTTGGATTTTGGATTGAAGGAATTTCGTTCGATTCGAAGGATTTAATTGTTCGATCGAAAGATTATTCCTTCGATCGTTCAATCGAACGAATTGCGCTAAATCCTTCGACTTCGATATTCGAAGTCAAAGGATTTCAATTCGGCAGTCGAATATCGAGGGTTAATTAATCCTCGATATTCGACCCTATGTAAATGTTCCCCTTAGTGTCCATTCTAGTTAAACTTGCATAACTGGTTTAAAAGACAAATTAGGTATTTGCCCAGGTCTCAGAGCATTGGAAGGTCCCATCATTAAATACACGTATAAGATCTATTATCTGCAATACTTGGGAGCTGGGAGTTTTCCCAGATAAGGAATCTTTCCATAATTTGGATCGCCATACCTCATCTGCTAAAAATCATTGAAACATTTAGGGGCCGATTCACTATGGGTCGAATATCGAGGGTTAATTAACCCTCGATATTCGACTAGGAACTAAAATCGATCGACTTCGAATATCGAAGTCGAACGATTTAGCGCAAATCCTGCGATCGAACGATCAAAGGATTATTCCTTCGATCGAACGATTAAATCCTTCGAATCGAACGATTCGAAGGATTTTAATCCAACGATCGAAGGAATATCCTTCGATCAAAAAATCTCAGGCAAGCCTATGGGGACCTTCCCCATAGGCTAACATTGACTTCGGTAGCTTTAAGCTGCCGAAGTAGGGGGTCGAAGTTTTTCTTAAAGAGACAGTACTTCGACTATCGAATGGTCGAATAGTCGAACGATTTTTAGTTCGAATCGTTCGATTCGAAGTCGAAGTAGTAGTCAAAGGTCGAAGTAGCCCATTCGATGGTCGAAGTAGCCCAAAAAACACTTCGAAGTTTTTTTAATTCGAATCCTTCACTCGAGCTTCATGAATCGGCCCCTAAATAAACCCAACAGGATTGTCACCAATATGGATCCATGCAATTTTGTTACCATCCAATACTGTTTTATTATTACAAAGAAAAAGGAAATCATTTTTAAAAACTACAGTTCTTTGGTTAAACATGACTATGGGAATTGGCCTTCCTGTGATGTGGAGCTTTCTGGATAACGGTTTCTGGGTAAGGTTTCCCATACCTGTATTTTTTATCTTCCACTCCAACCCCTTCCAAGCCTTGACTTTAGCCACATATGTTAAATAATTACACATGGATTGTTATTACCAGCTTTATGCTAGAGAAGAAAAGAGATGATTAATGTGTTACATCTTTTCTAAAAAAAAAATAATCCTGGGGATTGGTAACATGGGAAAACGTTCTTATCAGTGCCAGACGTTTGTAGGTTGTGAAGATGACAAGCCATTGTTGGAGCTGCCAGTTCTTTTCCATTCAAAGTGCATAGAAAAACTGCAAATATTTATTTTGTATTAAACAGGGAATATGAGCATTGTATGTTCAACATGGGCCAGATAAATAAGGCTTGTATACTAGTGTGCTAAACCTATCTTAATCTCTTCCCTGCAATAGGCTTAGTTGGTTTAAAGAGAGATAATGAGCTCTGTGCAGTAAGTCTCTCAATTCCCCAGATGGCTGGCTGGTGGGCTCATTATACAGAAGAACCGAATAGGTGGAATGAAATCAAATGTAAGGTGTTTTATATCAAACTATACACAAACAACAGGAGGATGCTTTACCATACAAGCCCTGTTTATTGGATGTAGAACACGGGTGCATATGCAAAGCACAAGGCAGTTTACATCAACTTCCAACTAGAGTGCATGCTCTTTTAGACAATCTTATCTCCCTGTGACTTTAGTCCCAATTCAGTCAAGTCTCTACTTCCTACTACGATACTTAGATTTGGAGTAAAAATCGTTCGAATATTCGACCATTCGATAATCGAAGTACTGTCTCTTTAAAAAAACTTTGCCAAATTAAACCTGCCGAAGTGCTATGTTAGCCTATGGGGACCTTCTACAACCATTTTCTAAGTCTTTAAACATCGAAGCAAAATAGTTCGATCGAACGCTAAAATCATTTGAGTCGAACGATTTTACTTCGATCGTTAGATGGCCAAATTCGGTGAAAAATACTTCGACTTCGATATTCGAATTCGAAGTATTTTAATTTGATGGTCGAATTTCGAAGTATTTTACACTTTGAAAATTTGACCCTTGATAAATCTGCCCCCAAGTGTTGCCTAGGAGTCTGTCAGACACTTACACACTTGGACTTGAGATTCCTCTGGAACAGGCAGCTGCTTTGATACAATGGGCCTTATTTCAGTTCACAATTTTAGCCTCATTGCAGCATTTTTCCCAAGATTCCATTTGCATGGCACCAAAATGTCATGTCTCCAAAAAATAGAAACGTTGCTTTGCTTTCAAAGAGACAAGGCAGAAACCAGAGCCCCGGCTACACAAATAATATTCACCTGCGCTAACATTTAGAGGCAGTTCGGGGAGATAGTTGCGCAAAAGATGAGTTGATTAGTCGCCAGGCAGGGCCGCTTCTGCCATGAGGCAAGGTGAAACCCTTGCCTCAGGTGGCAGCGTGCGGCCAGTTACAAGGGGCGGCAAAAAGCCGCCTCTTGTAACTTTAAGAGCCGAACTTCCGGGTTTTAACCAGGAAATTCGGCTCCGCTAGTGCAAAGAGCGCTATTGCGCTCAATGCACTAGCGATACTGCCCCCTGAAACCCGCTCCGACGCTAATTTTTAAGCGCGGAGCGGGAGAGGAGGGGGGCGGCATCTGGGCTGCTGCCTCAGGCGGCAGCAGCCCCAGAATCGGCGCTGTCGCCAGGCGACAAATTCTCCCCGAATCTCCTCGTGTGGCCTTACCCTAAACACACTAATTGCCAAATGTTAGGGGCCGATTCACGAAGGGTCGAATATCGAGGGTTAATTAACCCTCGATATTCCATTGTAAACTAAAATCGTTCGACTTCGAATATCGAAGTCGAACGATTTTGCGCAAATCCTGCGATCGATCGATCGAAGGATTTTTCATTCGATCGAACGATTAAATCCTTCGAATCGAACGATTTGAAGGATTTTTATCCAACGATCGAAGGAAAATCCTTCGATCAAAAAATCCCAGGCAAGTCTATGGGGACCTTCCCCATAGGCTAACATTGACTTCGGTAGCTTTTAGCTGCCGAAGTAGGGGGTCAAAATTTTTCTTAAAGAGACAGTACTTCGACTATCGAATGGTCGAATAGTCGAACGATTTTTAGTTCGAATCGTTCGATTCGAAGTCGAAGGTCGAAGTAGCCCATTCGATGGTCGAAGTAGCCCAAAAAAACTTCGAAATTCTAAGTTTTTTTCATTCGAACCCTTCACTCGAATTTCGTGAATCGGCCCCTTAATGTCTATGGAAAGCCTTCAGGGGGTAAATAACACTTAGGGGGTTATTTATTAAGCTCCGAATATACAAACCTCGAATAATTTGTAATTTTCAGAGCAAAAAAAAAAAACTACATATTTTTCGAGATTTATTAAAGTCCTAATGGCTGTTACAATCTGATCCTCATTTGCTATTGGATGAATAGAGGATTGAAGCTGGTGTGAGGGTACACTATGCCACAAGTAGTGCCAATCATAGTTCTGCCAATGTGAAGCAAACCATGTAGCCTGTTAACCAGGATTGTTGCCCACAAAATGCCAGCAAAAAAATCTAAATAATTTCACCAATCCGGTTTAAGTATACTAAGCAAATTGGAGTTTGATAGGTACAATATCATTTTCCATTTGTGTTGCTCTGTGTTCTTCAACATCTATTGGAGACATGACGTTTTGTTGCAATGTAAATAGAAACCCTGCAGGGGGTAAATAACACTTAGGGGGTTATTTATCAAGCTCCAAATATCCATACTTCGAATAATTTGTAGTTTTCAGAGCAAAAAAAAAAAACTACACATTTTTCAAAATTTATTAAAGTCCGATGGTCTATCCGAAACCCTGGCATCTAAAAGCTCTCGAGGTCCTGTATAAGTCAATGGGGAAGGTCCCAGTGTCTGCGCTGATGTCTGTACCAATATCGGGGTTTTGTTGCAAAAAACTCAGAAAACTCAGAAACAATCGTAGTTTCTCGAAGTTTGATATTAGAAATAATTATAATAATAATAGAAATACTGAGATAAATTCGGACCTTGATAAATATGCCACTTAATGAATAAATAACAACGAATGAATATTGCTCAGATAACAGTTGAGTAGAAAGCTGATAAGAAAGTCCGTGATACATGTAAAATGTTGTAAAAAGCTAAAATGTTAAAAACATAGGGGTATATATGTACAGTGTTCGCCTGGGGAAGTTAATCCACCTAATTAATGAGTTGTGATGATAATCACTGGCTGGAATTAGTTATTTATGGATGTAGGCATGTCCTACATATTTGGTTATATTCCATACATATGAGTGGATCTAAGGACGTGCTATTAATTAACTTAATGAGACTTTCTAATTTTGTTTTTGATTATTCACCTGGGATCCTTTAACTCATCTCTAGTCCTGGCACCAGTATGCAGAATGCACAATATTTGGTTTAAAAAGGCCTGAGATTAAATAGGTATACTTCACACACATGCATAAAGTGCCAGCTGATCTTTCTAGTCTGCCGCTATTTCCAACTTTCTTTTCCATTGCTTGAGTTCTGACTAGTGATGGGCGAATTTATGGCAAATTGGATTTGCGGTGAATTTCCGCGTTTCGTTGCCTGCTAATGTTTTCACGAAACGGCTACAAAAATTTGCTTCGAAAAAAAAATAATTATTCGGACACCCATGCATTTTGCTTGCGAAACGCATTGAAGTCAACGGGTTGATGCCTATTGACTTCAATGTGCTTTGCAAATTTGTAGCTGTTTATTATTATTATTATTATTATTAATAATAATAATAATAATAATAATAATTATTGTTTCAGGTTCTTTTGCTGTTTCATGGTGAAGCGAAATGGGACAGAGTCGCCCATCACTGGTCCTGACCATACTAGGTATTAATGGCAGGTATTTCCTAAATTACCCTCTTCTTCTCCTCCTCCTCCTCCATTCTAGCAAATTCAAATGATTGCCATGTGGTCAGATCTTTCAAATTTTATAAATTCTGGCCATTCATAGGCTGCTCCTTAACACATCCCCTCAACGAGCCCTCATGCCTCCATGTTACATGTTTATACAATATGTCCACCTAAGTAGATACTGTATATACATTTATTGACATTGGCATTGACACACTGGTAATTCCATGTCAATTCCATAGATTTTACAAGTATTGGATCCATTATCCGGAAACCCATAATCCAGAAATTACAGGAAGGCCCTCTTCCATAGACTCCATTATAATGAAATAATTCAAAAATGTTAAAGTGATTTCCTTTTTCTCTGTAATAATAAAACAGCAGCTTATACTTGATCCCAACTAAGATATAATTAATCCTTACTGGAGGCAAAACAGATCTACTGGGTTTATTTTAAATGATTTTTTAGTAGTCATTTATAGTAGTGGTTTGGTGATCCGAATTATGGAATGATCTCTTATCTGGAAAACTTTAGAGCATTCTGGATAATAGATCCCATACCTGTATAAGAGTTAAATATCCATGTGATTACAGCAGTAATAACAATAATAAGCATCGGGTGCAGCGCTAGTCTAATGATGTATATTCCTATTGTATCTGTTAGAGGCCGATTCACTATGGGTCGAATATCGAGGGTTAATTAACACTCGATATTCGACTGTGAACTAAAATCGTTCGATTTCGAATATCGAAGTCGAACGATTTTGCGCAAATCCTGCGATCGATCGATCGAAGGATTAAATCCTTCGAATCGAACGATTTGAAGGATTTTAATCCAACGATCGAAGGAAAATCCTTCGATCAAAAAATCACAGGCAAGCCTATGGGGACCTTCCCCATAGGCTAACATTGACTTCGGTAGCTTTTAGCTGCCGAAGTAGGGGGTCGAAGTTTTTCTTAAAGGGACAGTACTTCGACTATCGAATGGTCGAATAGTCGAACGATTTTTAGTTCGAATCGTTCGATTCGAAGTCGAAGGTCGTAGTCGAAGGTCGAAGTAGCCCATTCGATGGTCAAAGTAGCCCAAAAAAACTTCGAAATTCGAAGTTTTTTTTATTCTAACCCTTCACCCGAATTTAGTGAATCGGCCCCTTAATGTAATCACATGCAGTAGAGAAATGATGTTCGGAGGGGCAAGAATCAGACTTCACGCTTTCTAAAATATCATTAAGGCCTAATCTGCTTTCTATTTACTTAGAACCAATAAAAGAGATTGTCAGCCCCCCCCCCCAACAAACCTTTTTGAAGAAACAGCTTGCCGTTTAAAGTAGTAACATTTGGCAATTAGTGTGTTTAAATGTTAGCGCAAGTGAATATTATTTGTGTAGCCGGGGCTCTGGTTTCTGCCTTGTCTCTTTGAAAGCAAAGCAACGTTTCTATTTAAAACCAGGTGTTGGGGTAGAATGTTAATTAAGAACACAGTGGTAGACGTGTACCATTTACCTCCCAGAAGACGTTTCAGAATTTCACGGTAGGACAATCGTCCTTCCGAATGTCCCCTTGAAATGTATTTGTGGTTTCCTTTAATAAAAAGTGTCATATAAAAATTGGCTTTTCTGGTAATCATTTCCCTAATTCCCCCGTAATGGTATAGTTCCAAAAAATAGCGTAAATTTCAAGTCTATTTTTTTTTTGCTATTTCGGTGGGAGGCCTGCATTGGTCCTTAACTTGCTGCCATTAGTTGAAAGGTAACAGGATACAATTTAGAAGGGGATTTTCTCCATAAAGAATAACTTCCCGAGGGCCTTTTTAAAAGTCAAAACTGGTCCAAGTTAAAGTAGACCCAGATTTTTTATTTTTTCTGAACGTACAACTTCAAAGGAAAGTGACGGGTGAAAATGTGCTCGTTTTGCAAACATGTTACTACCACTTACATGGCACTCCAGTGCAGGAAATCCAGGAGAGGCATTGTCTCAAATTATTGTGAACAAATTTACATTAATCTCTCTGCTGTTAAAAAACTCCTATGGCTACAAAGGGATTAACAGAGCCTTAACTTAATAGAGGTTGTGTTGTGTTTCTACAGGATACTCAACATTCTCTTTCAAATCTTGGCTTAACCCACAAATGGACTTTTGACATTCTTCTACTTAAATATTTACATCTATTGTTTGTTGTCCTTGATGTAAGTCTGGTTTGGGGCCAACTGCTACTTTCCGTTTTCACTGATAGCCCCAGGGGATCCACCTTTGACCTCTGTACAACTGCCTTGATATTCCTGATGCCACTCAATGACCAATCTGAATTTATTATTTAAATGTGCAATTATAGATGTACAGTGTATTAAGCTCTCCTGTAATTGATATCCTTATAATACATAAAAGCCATGAATATCTTGTAAATTATATCCTTATAAATGGTGAGTTCTGATGTCATCAGTTATAAACAGTGCGTTCTGATGTCATTTCTGTCACATGACTCACTGAAATGTGTGTATTATAATAAATAAAGTACCCTCAGTTGCCAAATATGATGATATTAGAAGTCACCTCGGAGTTCCATGACCTTTATAAAAACACGAGGCCGAAAACTCCTCGGTAACTTATAATATCCTTATATTTTACAAGAGGGGTGCTTTATTCACTTTATAATACAGTTAAAATAAAAAAATTATAAAAAATGATAATATAATTTGAAAGACATTATAATACAGGTATGGGACCTGTTACCCAGAATGCTCGGGACCTGAGGCTTTCCAGATAAGGGATATTTCTGTAATTTGGATCTTCATACCTCAAATCTACTTGCAAATCATGTAAACATTAGTCATGGGAATTCGCAAAATCGGCAATTAATAGACGGCCATTGACTTTAATGTTCGTCAGAATTGTCGCCGGCGTCAAAACAAATGTTCACAAATTTTGCAGGAAATTCGCAAAATTTTCAGCGAAACAGGAAAAATTTGCCCATCACTAGTAAACATTAAATAAACCCAATAGGCTGGTTTTGCTTCCAATAAGGATTAATTATATCTTAGTTGGGATTGAGCACAAGGTACTGTTTTATTATTACAGAGAAAAAGGAAATCATTTTTAATTTTTTTTTTTAATTATTTGGATAAAAGGAAGTCTATGGGAGAGGGCCTTTCCATAATTCGGAGCATTCTGGATATTGGATTTCCTGATACCAGATCCCATAACTATATTACAGATGTGCCATTATTATATCGGTGTTGCAGGGGAGGGAATAGTGTACAGGTATGGGATCCGTTGTCTGGAAACCCGTTATCCAGAAAGCTCAGAAAAACTGAAAGGCAGTGTCCCATAAACTCCATTTTATCCAAATAATTCAACTTTGTAAAAATGATTTCCTTTTTCTCTGTAATAATACAACAGTAACTTGTACTTGATCCCAAATAAGATATACAGTAGAACCCCCATTTTACATTTTTCAGGGGACCAGAAAAAAAGTGGTTTAAAATCCAGGAAAATGTAAAATCAGGGAAATGTATTATACATAATATATAAGAGGGACCATAAAACAACAATGTAAAGTGAGGGGAAACTTAAAGGGATCCTGTCATCGTTTTTTTTCAAAATGAATCAGTTAATAGTGCTACTCCAGCAGAATTCTGCACTGAAATCCATTGCTCAAAATACTGGGGGCAGCTGGGAAATTGACAAAATGTCTAGCCCCATATCAGATTTCAAAATTGAATATAAAAAAATCTGTTTGCTCTTTTGAGAAATGGATTTCAGTGCAGAATTCTGCTGGAGCAGCACTATTAACTGATTCATTTTGAAATATAACATTTTCCCATGACAGTATCCCTTTAAAATCAGGGGATGTAAAATTGAGGTTCCTTTGTAATTAATCCTTATTGAAAGCAAAACCAGCCTATTGGGTTTATTTAATGTTTACATGATTTTCTAGTAGACTTAAAGTATGAAGATCCAATGACAAAAAGATCAATAAATCGGAAAGGCCCAGGTCCAGAGAATTCTGGATAACAGGTCCTATACTTGTACTGAAATATAGAATTATATAGAAATATATATGATTTGAAATCAAATACTTGTCATATGCATAATGATTGGCTATTTAAATCATAAAGGGTATTGTGGTGATCTCAGATGATATTGAAAACAGTCTCCCATTAGTACAATATTTGTTTTGCTGCTGTGTTCTGTTTTCAACATCAAGTTTCCTTTCTCTAAGGGAAACCCTTGGTCACTCCTTTGACAAATAAACAATCATGGCAGAGGCTTGTTGTTGTAACACTTTAGAAATGACCGTTAGACTTTCCCCAAAAAGGGATTTCAAGAAATTTTGACGTAAGGAGTACCTGAGGTCCCCATAGCAGTGCCAAAGGTAATATAGATTATTAAGTCAGATATAATCTATAATCTAATTTCCCTAGCTCAGTACACATGCACTAACGCAAAAGGAACATACAAATTCTATGGGGATAGAGACTTGGTCTCATAGGATTTCCCTACCCTCCAATTTATTCTGTCAGGGATAGGGGTGATCTTCTTAGGCATGTTTTTAAAGGGGTGGGTTACCTTTTAGTTAACCTTTAGTATGTTATGGAATGGACACTTCTAAGCAACTTTTCAATTGGTCATCCGATTTTCTGTTGGATGAAAAATCATTAGATGCACAATTGTTAGGGAGGGAAAAAACTTTATTATCAAATAAACTGTCAGGTTCATCATAAGTCCCCTTCAACATGGCCTCAAGTCTATATGTGTGTGTGTGTCTGTAAACTTGCATTCTTGCTCCAATATTGTAGGGCAGTGATCCCCAACCAGTAGCTCATGAGCAACATGTTGCTCTCTAATCCCTTGGATGTTGCTCCCAGTGGCCTCAAAGCATGTGCTTATTTTTGAATTCCAGGCTTGGAGACAAGTTTGGTTGTATAAAACCAAGTGCATTGCCAAACAAAGCCTCAGTGTAGGTTGACAATCCTCATAGGGGCTAACAATGGCCAATCATAGCACTTATTTGGCACCCCAAGAACATTTTTCATGATTGTGTTGCTCTCCAACTCCTTTTACTCCTGAATGTTGCTCACAGGTTCAAAAGGTTGGGGATCCCTGTTATAGAGGTTTGTCTCTGTGTCATGGATCCAGTATAAACATATGCTCTCAAAATAAAACAGTAAACATACACACGATGGGGACTAGAAAGATTGTTATTAATATACTATAATTGTACCTAATTTGTACAGATATTCGAGCTGTTATCCAAAAAAACATTATCCAAAAAGATCTGTATTATGGGAAGGCCACCTGCCATAGAATCCATTATAATCAAATAATTCACATTTAAAAAAATAATTTCCTTTTTCTCTATAATAAAATAAAAACAGTAACTAGTTTGGGACCCCAACTAAAATATGATGAGTCCTTATAATCCTGTTGGGTTTATTAGCATTCAAATAATGTTTTAGGAGAAAAGGCACAGGTCCTGAGATTTCTGGCTTACAGGTCCCATACCTGTACAAACAAATGACCATTTTTACTGTAAATGAACTATACATGCATGGCTTTCTTGGTCCCTAAATCAGCATAGCTGAATGAGACAAACTGCCTTGGACTTACAATATATTTTGGTTGATGGCACTACTGAGTGAGTTAATGTTCTTTCTAACACCATTTGTATTGTTTTAACCTCTGATATGTCTTCTGGAATATTCCTTCTGCTCAAACCCTATGATTAATGGACATGGAATGTGACTATATAGTTTTAACTAAAGCCAACTTGTTTCACTGACTTCCACTTTTTAGAGTTTAGTGATAAATTAGAAAGATCCTATGTGCTGTGGGTCCTTCTTCTGGATGCTTGATCCTGACTGCAAAATCTTTCAAATGGTTTATGTTCTGCAGACATTTAATCCACCCACCAGACAGAATTCCCTGTTCTTACATTCTTGCACATGAACTTCTATTTCCATACAATGGCTTGTCACGCTCGTACTACTGCAAAGTTATGGGAAAAGCTGAATTACAGAATCATCAGTTATAATGGCTGTGAATATGTTGTCACTAGCTAGCAGAGTATTAGCAGAAAACGTATGATGCGGAACCATTTTTCATCTTCTTGCGTTTCATAGTTGTATTATATCATGTGTGCATATTTGTAATCGTTTTTTATTTAGTATTATTTTTATTTGGTTTGGTTTTTTGAAAAATTTTTTTTTCTAAAATGCACCCAGAATCGCTTGAAGGTACCAGTATGCCCAGGGCAAAGTTTTCTTTGGTGGGTCTCAAAGAAGCCCATTTCCCACCTTTTTATGTTTTATAAGGTATTCTAAGACATGCAAATTTGTAATTGTTCCTTATTTAGTATTACTTAAATTTGGATTTGTTTTTTTTGAAAAGAAAGTACCACATTATGGGTAAAAAGATATCAATTTATTTCCTCAAATGCACTCAGAGCCAATTAAAGGTACCAGTGGGCCCTGTGCAAATCTTTCTTTGGTTGGTGTCCCCAAAGCCAATGTCTCATCTTATGTTTTATAGTGGTATTCTAAGACATGCAAATTTATTATTGCTCTTAATTTATTTTTACTTACATTTGGATTTTTTTTTAAACAAAAGCACCACATTATGGATAAAAACATGTCAATTTGTTTACTAAAATGCACTCAGAGCCAATTGAAGGTACCAGCTTTCTTTGTTGGCCTCCAAGAAGCCCATTTCTTATCTTCTTATGCCCATTTCTTTGTAATTGTTCTTTATTTCGTATTACTTCAATTTGGATTTGGTCTCCAAAAAGCCAATTTCTCATCTTGTGTTTTATAGTCGTATTCTAAGATATTCAAATTTGTAATTGTTCTTAATTTAGTATTACTTAAATTTGGATTTTTTTTTAAAAAAAAAATACAACATTATGGGTAAAACATGTCAATTTGTTTCCTAAAATGCCAATTTAAGGTACCAGTGGACATTGTGCAAAGCTTTCATTGGTGGCCTTCCAAGAAGCCCATTTATTATCTTCTTATGTTCTGTAGTGGTATTCTAAGACATGCAAATTTGTAATTGTTCTTTATTTAGTATTAAATTTAGATTTGTTTTTTGTTTTGTTTTGTTTTTTTAAAAAAGTACCACATTATGGTTAAAAACATGTCAATGTGTTCCCTAAAATGCACTCAGAGCCAAATGAAGGTACCAGTGGCCCCTGTGCAAAGCATTCTTTGGTGGGCTTCCAAGAAGCCCTCAAAAAATGCACAGTACAACAGGATGCATGTGAATATGTATATAAAAGGCAAGATATAAAAATAGTCTGTGTTTAATGAAGTAGACTGGAGGTCCAAGTATGTCATCCTTGACTAACAGCAATGGGAACAGATACATTAGTGGCACAAAAACCAGCTGTATATTGGAATGATACCATAGGAAAAGGTGTTCTAATGTAAAGTAAACCAAAAAGAAGTGTAAATGGTTAGGTGGTAGAGCTTTTCTAGATGAATAAAAGAAGGGGTCTCTCATTTCTGGAAGATGCTTCAGTCAAGGCTATAGAAGAAGACAGTTGGAAAGTGGCCCTCAGTCCTTGTGGGCTCAGGGTAAATTCTCATCTGTTAAAAGTTGTAAATTAGTATTTTTTATCTAAGAATATTATGTAGTAGAGTTGCATAAAAATAAAACAAATTAATTTAAAATGGTTTCTGATGTATATTGAATTATATATTTCTAGTTCGCAATATCAAAAAAGTCGTACATTCCAAAAGAACATCCCCACAGGTTTAAGGACCTAAAGAAAAAACACAACCTATCCAGTTAGATTGGAGATCCCTGTATATGTTGATGCAATTCTCTAAGGGATTGTGTAGAGATACTTGTCAAGACATGATTAATGCAACTCATAAAGAGGACCATCTATTTCTGCTGTTGCCTGCCTGCGGTTAACTTCGCTCTCTTGTGTGGGATGGCCAAGTGGACTTAATTCATTCATTTATGGAGAATAGATATTCAGTCATCTAACTTATTGTCTTGCACTCTCTAATTTGAAGATGGCAGGCCATTGAATCATCATTGGATCATCATTAAATTACCACTAAATTATTCCCACAATTTCTCAAGATAGGGAACCATCAGGCAGGTCATGGTCATTAGCCTTGAAGGAGCAGAAGATTTCCTTGTCAACGGCCTTTGTCTAAGATGTTGAAGGTTGAAGTTCACATATTGTATATACATTATAATCAACTTTGTCTCAGCACCATTGTTTTATTGAATCATTAAAATTACTGACATATTCTAGACATAATTTTAGTCCAAAAAGCTTGTGAGATTGTGCCAATTTCCTGCTTATTAGTATTTCCCACGAGCCATTGTAAAGAATGTAGCATTTGGAGGAGCCACTGAGGTACATCTGCGAAGACAATCTGATTTGCCAAGTGTCATTTATCATCTAAAATATTAATACAATATGAGCAATATGAGGAGGCACTGACTTTTCTTCTTCCCAACAGAGGAATAATATAATGGCACTATCTATTTTGTAGATGGGGAATTTGAGCGATTAGCATTGCAAATTGCTGAAAGAAAGCTGACTTTTACTAATGTATTCATTGTTTTGAATCAGACTATTGTCAGGGCTCACATATCTTGTATGTGTGGGAGTCGAGAACACTGAGGGTTATAGTCTAGTGAATTGTCTTTCAGCTGTTTCCTTTATCGTTTCAGCATGGTGAAATAGCCAGGATTTTTCACATGTGGTTTCCGGAATATTTTTCATTTTTCTCAGTTGAGTGGAGTCTTTGTATAAAATTTTTAAAAAGCGAGAGATTAAAAGATTTGTGTAAGTGATGTAATGGGCAGCTGTTAAAACGGTTGATGCGTCTGTAGGTTAGTTTAATTTACTGTATTTATGAGATTTTCATCATTAAATGATCTCTTAGTATGATGAAGACAACCATATTATTGAGAGCCAGTCTTTATTTTTTTTTTTTTTTTGAATTTGAAATAATTTTGACAAACTGTTATTCCATTTCTAGGATTGGCCTTAACCAGACAAGAGATGTGAATAGCAGAATAGAAGATAAATAAGAGAGGGTCTGGCAAGCAGATATCACAGCCAGACTCAGTATCAAGATCAGACCAAAATGTAATGCTTATAAGAATTCTCCCTTTAAATTAAATTGAATTAAAACAAAATCAAATTCCTTTACCATATGTTACACAACGTTTTTACACTTAGCAACAAGACAGAATACAGTCCTAGGCACCACAGCCAACTCTTTCTGCACCTTATGGCAATTAGCAGCATATTTTTACTATGTTGAACACTAGACTTCCCTTCCAATATGTCAGACACATAGCTCACTGTGTGCTAGAAGTGATGACTCCTGGCAGATTCTCAATAGAGTATATGGGAATTTTGAAAATTTCCACTTTTGAACAGAGGTTTTGCTGCTTGGGCAAAGCAGTTATAGAGGTGCACAACATTGCCCCTTATAAGAGTTAAGCACATACTTCCGATAGCAACAAATCATCCGATGAATTATACTTGTCCAGTGTAATTAGAATAATCAGTATAAGTATCTGACCTGCTCACTGTGGATCCGAGGGCTATACAGACAGTGCCCAGGTTATGTATGAGATAGGGTGGGTAGGTTTGTTCTTAAAGGGATACTGTCATTGGAAAACATGTTTTTTTTTAAGAACAAATCAGTTAATAGTGCTGCTCCAACAGAATTCTGCACTGAAATCCATTTTTCAAAAGAGCAAACAGATTTTGTTATATTCAATTTTGAAATCTAACATGGGACTAGACATATTGTCAATTTCCCAGCTGCCTCCAGTCATGTGACTTGCATTCTGATTAACTTCAATCACTTTTTACTGCTGTACTGCAAGTTGGAGTGATATCACCCCCCCCCCAGCAGTTTGACAACAGAACAATGGGAAGGTAATGAGATAACAGCTCCTTAACACAAGATAACAGCTCCCTGGAAGATCTAAGAACAGTACTTTATAGTAAAAGCCAAGTCCCACTGAGACTGATTCAGTTACATTAAGTAGGGGAAATAACAGCCTGCCAGAAAGTAATTCCATCCTAAAGTGCAGGCACAAGTCACATGACTGGGGCAGCTGGGAAACTAACAAAATGTCTAGCCCCATGTTAAATTTCAAAATTGAATATAAAAAAATATTTTTGCTCTTTTGAGAAATGGATTTCAGTGCAGAATTCTGCTGGAGCAGCACTATTAACTGATGTGTTTTGGAAAAAAACATGTTGTTCCATGACAGTATCCCTTTAAAGGAAAACTATACCCCCAAAATGAACACAAGCAACAGATAGTTCATATCATATTAAGTGGCATATTAAACAATCTTACCAAACTGGAATATATATGTAAGTAAATATTGCCCTTTTACATCTCTTGCCTTGAGCCACCATTTGTGATGGTCTGTGTGCTGCCTCAGAGATCACCTGACCAGAAATACTTCAACTCTAACTGTAACAGGAAGAAGTGTGGAAGCAAAAGATACAACTCTGTCTGTTAATTGGCTCATGTGACCTAACATATATTGTTTGTTGGTATGTCTGTGAGTACAGTGAATCCTACGATCCCAGGGGGCGGCCCTTATTTTTTAAAATGGCAATTTTCTATTTATGATTACCCAATGGCACATACTACTAGAAAAGTATATTATTATGAAAATGGTTTATTTACATGAAGCAGGATTTTACATATGAGCTGTTTTATGCAATATCTTTTTATAGAGACCTACATTGTTTGGGGGGTATAGTTTTCCTTTAAGTTGAATTTGTATGTAAGTTGGAACAGGTACCTTTCTGTGCTCTGCAGTAGACAACACACACCATAGGGGGTTGGGGGAGGTGGTTTATTAAAGTTAAATGCTAATAAAGTCCAAGCAAAGCACAGTAGGTTTCTGTAATAGCCCCCGTCTGTAAGTATGAGTTGTATGTAAGTCAGGTGTATGGGACTCCCTGTACTTGAAGAGACTATTAGATCAGTGGAAATAAGGTCAAGCTAAGAATGTAACTTCAAGAAGTATCCAATCAAATATAGATGGATACTTGACCAGAGCAAGGCTGAGTTCCCACTTAAAAACACAGACCACCTAACTACTGTATTCTGAATATATTGGGCCAGCTACAATTCACTGAGAAAAAAAACTGGAGGGTTATCTCATAAAAATTCAATACAAATTTCTTGGGAAATATGGAATTTTAAGTTGATCTCATCACATCTTGTCCATTAGAGAAGATCCAGGTCAATGCAAAAGACACGTCTGCTTGGAAAAATTTGAAGAGGAATAAAGAAACAGACGACCAGCAAATGAGATGGATAGACTCAAACACAACAATCACTGAGAAACCTGAAGCCCCAACAGAACATTCTGGAGAAAGAGTGTCACTGGCAGGAGTTGAATCAACACAGGGGTACTTAAGGGGGAATGTAATTAAAAATCGTGTAATTAAAAGCAATGTTTAAAATGGCGTTTTTGTGAATGTTTAGCTCTGCTCGCAATGTAAAAGCATTCACTGGCAAACAGGTTAGCGTTAACAATTTGCAATTGCTAAATTTGATGCCACACCCTGTGAATGTTCCCTAATGAAACATATTACATCCCCCCACTAGTATTTTAACATTTGTATATTGGCTCGGCAAGGACAGTCCACATGGTTGTGATATGTGTCTTGACATACACAAACATCGAACTTTTTATTTAATGAATACAAATATTTGGCCTGTTATCCAGAATGTTCAGGACCTGGTGTTTTCTGGATAAAAGGTCTTTCCATAATATAGATCTCCATATCTTAAGTCTGCTAAAAAATCATTCAAACATTCATTAGACACAAGAGAATTGTTCTCATTCTAATAAGGATTAATTATATCTTAGCTGGGATCAAGTACAAGGTAGAAAATAATAATTATTCTTAAATATTTGAATCTATGGGAGATGACCTTCCTGTAATTTAGAGCTTTCTGGATAAGTAGTTTCTGGATAACTGATCCCCTATCAGTGCTTTTTGCAATATTTGTTTTTAGTTTAGAAATAGTATGTGAATTGGTGGACTGGGGAGTTTTGTATTACTTTTTATTTAAAGGAGAAGGGAGGTCTTATCCCACTTGGGGTGCCTAATCACCCCCAAGTGATTGTATTTACTAACCTGAAACCCCGGGGCTGGTGCTCCTATTAGCAGAAAACTACACCGGCCCGGGGTTAACACCATGGATCGATCTTCTTCCTGCTTCTTATATCTTAAAATTTCCTGGTGGCAGATGCATGCGCAATAGAACGAAATAACTTTTCGCTTTAATACGCATGCGCAGCTGCGAGAAGAAAGAACAAGCCGGGAAGACGATTGATCCGTAGTGCTCGCTGGAATAACCCCGGGGCGGTGCAGTTTTCTGCTGATAAGAGCACCGGCCCGGGGTTTCAGATAAGTAAATACAATCACTTGGGGGGTGCCTAACATTTGGCACCCCCAAGTGGATTAAGACTTTCCTTCTCCTTTAATAGCTTTTGATCTGGGAAAGTATATTCAAAATCATATCTAATAATAAGTGTGCTGAAGATATGCAGTATTCACATTTTTGGATCTAATTCCAGTTCCACTGCTGTGTATGTGTATGTCCTTGTAAGCACTTGGTTGGAAGATATTTGTCCCCCAACAAAAGGGAGAAGGTGGCACAGAATGGGCAAGGACCTTTTGGAAATGTAAAGTAGACTGGGGTACAAATATCGCAGGCCTCTTTATTTGCACCTTGTTAATTATTTAGGACTATTCTTGTGTTTCTATTAAAGAGCTAAAATTTGCCATGGAAAAATTCACCAAGAAAAATGCCCATCAGAAAAAATGGGCACTGGCTTTAATGCATTTGGACAAAAAAGTCCTCCATAAAAAAAACGGCCATTGACTTTAATGCATTAGGACAAAAAAGTCGCCATAACAAAAAGCACCCATTGACTTCAATGCATTTGCGAATTTTTCGCAGTTTCGTGAATTTTTGCGCAGTTTTCCGATGAAGCAAAATGGGACAGATTCACTCATCATTACTTAAGTATGTAATTTTCAATCCTTAAATGGCACCTCATCTTTCTGCATCTGGCTCTGATCTTCAAATATATAGGCCATTTCTTCACAAAGGACGCATACAGCTTTGTCCTGTTCCAGGTTGGCTGAAAAAAATTCTTCTTTGATCTAAGCAACCAGGGAATTCCAGACAAGCAAGAAAAATCACCCAAATACATTTTCTGGATGTATATTTTACTACCTTTATGGTTCCTCAAGGTCAGCACATATATCTATAATAGAGTCCCAGGCAGGGCTCCCAGTTGCATTCATAAGGCACGTTATTTTTGTTGCAATAGTTTTCATTAGAACAAAAAAAAAAACACAACACCATTCGTTTTGAAGAAATTGGATATTCAGTGGAACAATGAAAAGGCCAGTTTATTTTGCCATCATAAATCATTCTTTCAGCCCAATCTCGCTAGCATCCTTTGTGCTCCTCAGCACACTAGGAGGTCTCTGTCAACATTCAGCTTTGTCTCTGGCAATAGTTTGAAGTGTATGTGGAATGGATGATGTAAATGACTTCTCACAAACACCAAGGCTCACTTCATAGTTTAAAGAAACAGAATTGTGCCCTGGAACATCAGTGCCCTGGACCAGATAGTGCTCAAGTGATGAATTAGGCAAATTCCACTATATTATTGTCATCTGTAGCTGAGCCCTGGACAAAACTGACCTCATAGACTCCATTATGTTAATAAAGTAGGACTACCATAGTTGTATCTTTACAATAGCTGATGGGCAACTGATTGGGAAACATGACTATAGGGTTAAGTGCAAAGTGATAACCGTTGGCCCAAGTCAACATTTTTATCCCATCATATAATTACAAGACATTCTGGAGTATAGTAATAGTCCCTGCTCTAATCTGCTCCAGTCTGTCCTTTATTATGCCTTTTATGTCCTGCTCCAGTCAGTTCTGCTCTATGCCTACTCCATTCTTTATTTCCAGATCTTTGTTCACTCCATCCTCTCTGGTCCCTTTCTAGTACCAATCTTGGACCCCAACTGTCTCTTGCCCAGAAGACTCCCCATCTTCCTATACAAGTATCTGGGATTTCATCCCTTACATCTAGTTTGAAAAATATCACAATCACTGAACATAGATTGGGTTAAAAGTAATTGTGTGTGATTTCACATGTCCAGATATATTGTTCTTACAGACAAAGGACAACTGTGCAATATGGCACAAACACATTATCAAATTCTGCTGATCTAATCAATGAAACCAAAGTGTGAGCCTATTGTGATTGAGTTGGTTGATGACCAGTCAGACACACCATCCCTGCTGTCAACTGTTTGGCCACACTGTCATATTTAAACTGCTAAAGCATTAATTCATAGTCCCCGCCTTTGGGCCAATGTTCATGCAAAGTGTAAATAACCAAACTGAATGAACAAACAGATCTGCATGGAGGCAGCTCAAGGCTTAGAAGAATTAGCATGGGTGGATGAAGACAGGTTGGACTTCACCAGCAAGAAAAACACCAGTGGGGATATAGGGGTGATGAAACAAGAGTCATACAATAAGAACTAAAGTTCACATTCCACAACATCATGTTCTTCAGTAGGCATTGTAAATTTGTACTCCACATTTTTACAAACTACTTAAAGATGGTGTATATTTTGGCCACAAATTGCAATTATTTTGCCAGTGACATATGGGAGGCTAAATGCATTGAGAGCCTGCAAACACTATATTTAATATATGTGACATTTATTGCATTCTTCTAAATTAGCTTGTGGCAGTTGCTGGTCACCTGTTCGAAAGCAAATATCTGATTGGCTGTTGTGAATTCCTATAATTGGGGCACACTCTGTGTCTTGAATTTCTTACACAATGATGTTTGTTCTCTGGACCAGTTAACTTCAAATAAGTTTGTTTTTTTGCTCTCTTGGCTATTTTAAGTACTGGGTATTTCTAAGTACTGGGTATTTTAGAACCACCTGTTACCTATAGACAACCAATAAATGGCCCAATTGTTATCCAATGCGTTTTTATTGGAGGCGGTGTATCCTAGAAGTAGGAACTTTAAAGGAATGCCAGGAGGTGCAGTGATGTAGCACCTAACATGGGAAGAATGTTATTTGGTGGCTCGGAATTATAAACAGCTTATGCATGCCTGGAACCTAATTTAAACAAGGAATAAAGCAAAACCAAAGGTTATCTGCTATGTCTGGACTGCGATGTTCAGATTTGATTATGTGCTGCCTTTTTCATGTAACACCATTCCTTTCTGACATGTAAATAAATGATTTTTAGAGAGTCAATGACCCAAATACTTTTTAGGAACTGTAAGAGAGTTGTGGGCCCTACATTGTCATGCCTACAAGAATCTTTGATACCTAAAGGAGAACTGAGGGTGCCTGTATTTACAGTATGTACTTTTCATCTGCATATCTTGATATATGTCTCTATACAGAGCCATATAGAACAACAGCGCAATAGAGCTTATATTACAGGGTGCAGACCACACAGCTCAAGACCTGGAATTAGGAGAGAAATGCCAAAACATCTATTTAGAGACACTCCAGTACAGGTATGGGACCTGTTATTCAGAATGCTCAGGACCTGGGGTTTTCTGAATAACAGATCTTCCCGCAACCTGGATCTTCCCGTAATATAGATCTTCATACCTTAAGTCAATAGCCAACAAGCTGGTTTTATTTCCAAAAATAATTATCTGGTTAAAATGCAGTCTATGGGAGATGGCCTTTCCATAATTTCCGGATGTAAGGAAATCTTACCCTGGTAGTCTAGTGGGGGGACGGCAGGGATGCCCCTCGGCGGGGACGCCCACCGCGTCGCGCTGCTGCTCCTCTTGCGCCGGTTTCCTAGTGCGCATGCGCACGCGCACTTCCGGGTTTAAAGGCGCATGCGCGCTGACGTGGTGACATCAGCGCGCAATGGCGCCAAATTTGAAAGTATTAAAGGGGCATTTCCACTGTTTGTCATTGCCCGTGATAGGATTTGTTCCTGGTGCTGTTAGCTATTGCTATTCCATTTGAATCTGATCCTGGTTATCTGTTTTGACCCCTGCTTGCCTGTTTGACTATTCTGATCTCTGGAACCTGACCCTTGCCTGCCTTCGACAACTCTTCCTGCTAAATCCCTTGATTGATTACCCGGTTTGACCCTTGCCTGCCTGACGATTCTTGATATCTGCCTGCCTCGATCCTGCCTGTCTGACGATTCTCTTTGCCTGCTCCATTTGTACCTTGACCATCGGCCTAACTGACTTTTACAACAGTCGTGCCCCTTTGCTTGCCAGAAGTCCTCGCTTTGCTCCTCTCGAAAAGTCCAGGTGGCATCTGAGTACGCTGAGGGCTCCTCCCGAAGCCAAAGGCGGTCACACTACTGGTGAAGCCGAGCCGAGACCAGGGAGCTTGGCATTAGTTCTGGTTTAGGGTGCCGACCGTGACGCCGGATAATGCATCACATACATATACTTTTGTTTCATAGCTTCTTTAATAGTGATGGGCGAATCTGTCGCGTTTCGCTTCGCCGAATAATTCGCGAATTTCCAGCGAAATTCGCGAAACGGCGAAAAATTCGCGAAACGAGTCGCGCGGCCCGATTTTGTCGCGCGTCAAAATATTTTGTCGCGGACGCAAGTATGTGTTATAACGCGCGACGTTATTTTTGACGCGCAGTGCAATTTGATGAAGCCCATCTTCTATGGGTGTTTTGTTTGTATAACCTTTTTTCATCTTTGGGCCTACAAATAAAAATTTTCCCCTTAGTTTCAAGCTTTGTAGTCTGTGATGATAAATGAACATGGTATCTTTTGCTTTGTGTCTGAATGTGCTGAATTGGATTGGACTCCATGGGAAGACCAATACACATGCGTGTTTCACTTAGTATACTGCTACACACATGCCCTGCATTGTTAGAGGACTCCTATCTTGAAAAAATGGCTCCCATTTTGCAAGTTTCTTAAACTTTTAACGTTTGTGGATTTTTTCACATTACCTCTGGTCAACTGGTAATGGTATCTACTACTACTCTATATCTCTGTTTAACCAAAAAGTACCATCTGTACTTCAAATATCTAATAGTAGATTACTAACACAAGTACAACTAATAAATCTGAACAGATAGTATCTGGATGCTTTGTATCTCAGATAAAAATGAATAAACCATATGTTTATGTGAATGAACCTTATATTTACATCATGTAATTGTAATGATTCTGAAATACTATGTAATGTAATTTTAATGACTCCGATTAAGAATAGTCATCGTTGTGTTATTAGAATCCAAACAATTCCAAGTACCATGTGAGTATTAGTTTAGTCAAATGAAAAATGAACTCAAAATATAGAGATATAAAAAATTTTTTTAATTCACAACATATAGCACAACTGGTGCTGTAACAAATAATAAATAAATTAAAGTGGAGGAGGAGGAGGAGGAGCAACAACCCTCTGGAGGTTGTCAACAATGTCCCTAACCTCTCCCAGCTCTTGCCGCATGGCATTTACTTGATGAACTAGGGTGACCAGGAGCTCAGTCTGGTCGTAGTAGGCATGCTCTGTCTGAGTGCCTACACTGAGCCCCTGGTCGTCCCTATCCCACCCTTCTTCCCACCACCACCACCACCCATCCCTAACCCACCCTTCTTCCCACCACCACCACCCATCCCCCCTCTCCCACGGCCCGTCATATTGGGCAACTAAACTTAAAAAAAAATATATATATATAAGGGGGGGGGTTTGGATATTTCGGGGAAGGAAAGGAGAAAAAAATAAAACCCTCAACTAAATCCCCTCAGCAGAAGTGTGCACCCACAAGGAGTACACACACCAGCACAGACAAAGACAAAGACAGTTAGCCCTAAAAAGGGCTATTGGGTGGTGAGCAGGCAAGCAGAAGAGGGAAAACAGTAAACTGAAATCCACAACCTCCACTTGCACTGACTCAGAAAAAAAAAAAGCTCTCTACACAAACTCCACTAGCTAAATCACACACAAATCTCTCACTATCCTGCTCTCTCTACCTCTACCAGAAACGCCACGAGTAATGGCCGCCTCTGCAGCTCCTTATATAGCCAGTGGGTTGGCTCAGGGATGGCTCACATCTTATTGGCTGCTGTGGGTGATGTTTAGTTCGTCGCGCGTGTTTTTGTTTTGACGCGCATTAGCGGCGTCGTGGCTCGTCGCGCGACGAAAATTTCGACGCGCGGCGAAACGAGTCGCGAGGCGAATTTTTGCCGCAATTTCGCGAAAAATTCGCCCGCGGCGAAACGCAGAAATTCGCCGCGAATTTAACCATGGCGAATTTATTCGCCCATCCCTATTCTTTAAGGCTGATGGCAGTTTTGTTGCCAATGGTTTTTGATTTTTCTGCCATAACCTAAAAGGCCCTAAAGGTTCATCTGTCTTCTTTAGCAAGACTTTCTCTCATGAAGCCTATGTTTATGCCTTATTCTTGTGTAATGAACTTCTCACAATAGAATCACTTAGGGCTAAATTTATCTAAATTCAAGTTTTAGCCAGGCCTACATTTTGGAGGTTTATCAATTGAAACTGAAAGAATTTAAAATTCTCAATTAAAAATTGCAGCCTGACAAATCCCTAGGGTCATTGTAAGATATTGAGGTAGGGGACCTGTTTTTCTGAATGCTTGGGACCTGGAGTTTTCCCAGATAAGGGATCTTTCCATAATTTTGATCTATATACCTACTAAAATATAATTTAAACATTAATTTAACCCAACAGGATTGTTTTTCCACCAATAGGGATTAATTAGATCTTAGTTGGGATCAAGTACAAGGTACTGTTTTATTATTATAAGAAAAAAGGAAATATGTTTTAACATTTTTAATTACTTAATTAAAATAGAATCTATCTGGATAATGGGTTTCCGGGCATCCTATACCTGTATTTTCAACATTAAACCATTTTAGAATTTTCAGATTTTTGTAAAATGAACGGAACATTCATGTTTCATGGCAGACTATCACTTTTTTCCATACTATGCTAAAGGGTAAGAAAAAAAATCAAATTTAATCATGATTTTTGTTGTTTTTGTTATGATCCAATTAAAAAAATTAAAATTGATGGTACCCTGTTAGTTTGTGGCTTAACTGACCAGACTATGGTGTGATAAAAAGTAGCAAAATCCTCCTTTTACAGAGAGAACATAAAATTATATCGAGCACATCCATTACACTGTTCTAGGCAACATTTAGTAAAGGTTAAAGTGCTTCTAAAAAAAGTGTATTTTGCAAGTGATTTGTACTGCATTTCATAGGGGCACTTTTACATTGGCCACGTGTATCATTTTTGTTCCAAAGAAATTATTTAAATATATGTAGTTATAAAGTTTTATTTTCCTATTTTAAATGACTTTATTTGGTTTGATTTGGACTGCATTTTACAGTTTAACACCTCCTAAATATATTGGTGGGTGGGGTTCAAGTTTAGGCTTTTTCCTTTATTCCATTCCCTACGGTGGAACCTTACTTGGTAAACTACAAGCATTTTATTAAGTCTCTTTTATTAAAATCTGTTATATATGATCCTGCCCAATATGTAGCATCAATGTGGTGTTTTGAGAACTTTCTGCATTGGAGAATTTTTCTCTTACTTCATAAATCTAATCCTTAGTGAGGTTAGGTCAAACTAGGACAGAGTAGGCCCCAAAAACGTAATAACACAAATAAGAGAATTAAAGGTATAGAAAATAAGCATGTATTATTATTATTAATGTATTTATAAAGTGCCTATATATGGAGCATTATATTGGGAATATATAGAAATGATCGCGGTCCCAAAGTATATTTACCAAGGTTTGGAAGAGTCCAAGATGCACTGCCTTTACTAGGGAAGCAGATCAATACCATATTGTTGTAGAAAAGGCACTCAAAGAGCAGTCTTTCCAACAGGTGTGTAAAAATTTCAAAAAGTTTATTTGGTACTCATGGAGGTAGCCTTACATGCTTCTTGTTTCACAAACACTTAGGGGGTTATTTATCAAACTCCAAATTTTTCTGATGTTTAAAAAAAAAAAAAAAAAAAAAAAAAAAATATAATAAAAAATAATCGGATCGGTGGAAAACCGTGACATTTTCAGATTGTCGTGCGGAAAATCTGAATTTTTTGTATTTGAAACCCGAAAAGTCTTAACTTTTTGTGAAATCGGTGGAAAAGCCTGATATGTTTGGATTAACCTACGAAACCCAGGGCAGACAGTAATATCTTCAAAATGCAAATGGGACTCTGCCATCGACTTCCACAGGAAGTCGGCAGAAATTTTTTTGAAGCCGGCAAATTTTTGCCACAAATTTTCGCGGGCATCTAGCGAATTTTCACGAGCATCTCGCAAATTTATTCGCTGGCGGCGAATAAATTCGCCCATCACTAATCCTGTCATGTAAAAAGTAAAGTAAAACATTACTGTTGATGATGCCCAGAGCAACCACTTAGCAATTAAGTTTCAGCAGTTAGAAAACAAAAGCAAAGATCTGATTGAAAATGATAAATGATAAATAGACCCCTTATTAATGGGCCACAACTAAGTGTCCTCGGGACACAAAACACGTATGGCAGATGGAGATGGAGTGCCAGGTCCAGGCCAGTGTCACCCAAACCAAATAGTGATGCCTTCAGATCCTGAGAGTCTGCCTTACAACTTGTACCCTGGCACGGTTTACACAATTCTCAAGCCTGGTCTTTGGTACACAAAATTGCAAAATACAACAATATTTGTATAACATATAACATAAATCTCGTTGACGGTTCTGCATCTTTGTTCTTCAAATGTGTGCTTTAAACTACAACGCACGAGGGTTCATTTACAAATGAAAGTCCATTGTGAAAAGTGCCATTTTGGATGCAAATCAGGTGTTTTCCCCAAAATTCCACTTTAATTAGGGCCACTTTCTGAGAGGTATCCGCTGCAATTGCAAACAAAAATTGGGTTCACCAGCATGAGCAGGCTAGGTGTACACCATGCACCAGAAGAAGAAGGATGGATACCATGGCAACCATGAGGAGGAGCATTTGGAAAAAGTACTTAAATTAACCCTTCATTGCAATAATTTTGGTGCACCCGGACTGAAAATAACCCATGATGTTTTTGCCATTATTTTACTACTAGTGTTAACAAATGGTAAACTACCATACACCTAACAGGCAGTAAAAACCTATATACACCATTTTCAACTCTTACTGCTTACTCTTTTAATTGAAAAATGTGTATTTTCTTTTTCATTATAAAGCAATACAGGAACATTGTTTTGCTTTTACACTTACTACTTCCCCTATAATTAGCTGAGATAATTGAACTATACGTAATGAGCTCTGTATAACCAGATAACCAGAAGTCAATAATACAGGTGGGATTACTGCCATACTGGGAGTGGGATTACTGCCATACCTGGGAAGGCTTAACTTTTTCGTCAGCCACTAATTCGTTACCCCTACGCTAATTCACTAAAATGCGAAGTTGCTTCTCAGCAGCTGAATGCTGGCAAAGTTTTGCTGATGTTAATTCATCATTGCAAGCATTTCATAGCGAACTTTCTCTAGTGTTCAATTCTGCCTAGCGAAACTTTGTTAGTACTCTTATGCTTAGTCAATTTGAATAGGGCAGGTACATATAGGTCATATATACGTCTTTATTAGAGATGTTGGTGCAAATGCTTGAAGTGGCCACTTATTATTACACATGTCCAAGGAAGCAAAATAAGGATAAAAGAGATCCTCTAATGTCCTAGACATGAGCCCACCCTAACACAAATCTCAAAATGGTAAAAAAAAAAATGTTACCATAAAATCTTTTAATAATTACAACTTTTAAAGACAATCCCGCTTTAAAATATGAAAAAACTCCAGTCTTTTCAGACATAAGCTTGAGGAGGATGTAGCTTCATCTTTTCAGTTCGCCAGGTCTATGCTGGCAAAGAAAACTCTAGTGAAAGAGGTAACGTTCTGTAAAAGTTGCAGAGTAATGATCGGTCGCCTGAGCAAAATTCGTCTGTCAATGGGGTGGGAAACTGTGCTAGCGACGGTCTCTTTCGCTAGTGAATTGTCATCTTCGCCTGTTAGTAAATTGGAGATGTCCCTGTGGATGGGATTTCTGGTGAATTTTTGCTAGTGACGACCACTTCACCCTTTAGTAAATCTGCACCTTTGTATATGTGTAAAATTTTCCAGTCTTCACAGCACCCAAGCTGCCTTAGAAGACAGACAGTGAAACTATATTATTACCGCTCACCTTAATGTCCTTCTTGGTTAGTAATCCAGCTATACAAAGAAAATACAGTGATACAATATGTGCTTTCGGGGAAAGAGAAAGCTGTTTGCTTTATTACCTCTATTTACCAAGTGTCATGTTTTGAATTGGCAAAAAAAAAACCAAAACATTGTGTTCTTGCTGAAAATGGCATTTTGTATTGTGTGACTTAGAAATCTGTTTTGATTTCAATTACAGATTTACGGAAGGAGACAATAATTTCCCTGAATATAAATGTTAATAGAAATAAGACGGGTTTGTAAATATATAAACTGAGACTATGAAGGGAAGAAAAAGGTGCACAACAATGTCCCCTTAAGGTCACTCAAAGCAAGAGTAGCCTAATAAGCAATTTACCAGGAATAGGATATATATATTCATATACACGTGTGTGTTTAATATGGCGGTTGATCTGAATGACTTCTGGTTTCCAAGCAGTTGCTTAGCAATACAATATACTGAGAAGTTGATTTCATTAAATATTGTCAGGGCTGGCCTTAGGCCAATTGGACCAATTGGGCCCCGCACCTCTGGGGGCCCCGCACTGCCCCTTTCCTTTCTATTTTGTGCCTGTATGCCCTTATTTTCCTAAATACTTGCTGTGTCAGTAGCCAGCAACACTTTGTCTAGGGGCCCCGCCAACATGGTCCCAATTGGGCCCCACATTTGATAGGACCGGCCCTGAATATTGTGCCCTAGTCAGGTATACTAGCAGGGTTGGACAATAGACTTTATTGTTAGTCTGGTGTCTTGGGAAGGTTGGGCTCTTCATGAGATTCCTTAAGACCATTTTGGTGGTTACAATAGCCATTGTGTGCTCAGGGTTGCCATCACAAATCTTGGGGCTCCGTACAACATAATCATCTGGGCCCTCCATCCTAAAAGTTATTAAACATACCACACATAATTGGCCAGGGTTAAAAAAAAAAAAAGCACAGTTAGTAAGTAGTTGTGGGTGAATAAATTCTTCAGGAGCTGCTATCTGGTTACCTTCCCATTGTTCTGTTGTTTGGCTGCTGGGGCAAAGGGAGGGGGCGATATCACTCCAATTTGTAGTACAGCAGTAAAGAGTGACTGAAGTTTACATGACTGGGTGCAGCTGGGAAACTGACAATATGTCTAGATACATGTCAGATTTCAAAATGAGATATAAAAAAAAATCTGTTTGCTCTTTTGAGAAAGGGATTTCAGTGCAGAATTCTGCAGCACTATTAACTGATGTGTTTTGAAAAAAAACAACCTTTTGTGCAGTACCAATAGAACATACTTGTGGAACATACCAGAACAAATGCATTTCCTTAAACTAAATAATCTCCACCATTAAAACATATTTTTGAGCAATAAAAATACTTCTACCTACTGATTTGTAACAAAAGGACGCTGCCCTTACCTTCAAGGTGAATTGAATTTACATAGACCTACTAAATTAGCTAAAGCAACTATTCTGAAATGCCTGACACAAATGGACCAGTACTCGTGACAAGTCTCTTAATAAGCTGATGGAAGAGTGACACAGAGCTGAAATGGTGTAATTAGCTCCAAAAAAGAGTGGTTTGACACTCGTCAGAAAGACAATGGTGAGAATAAAAAAGCAAATCAGGAAATAGAGATGACAGAATGGAAGCTATAGTAGTCACTTGGCATGTTAACAGACTTGAAATGGAATTAAGAAAGGATCTTTCTGGATAGTGCAGTTATCTGTGTCACATATTATATAGGTTGTCAGATATATATACAGCTACACTGAGCTGATTCTACACATGTAAACCCGACATACTGCAGTTAGACAACACAATTTCCCTGGGCCTCATAATAAAAATAATTAAACTTCAAACCCTAACCTTAAACATGTTTGGTAACAGTATACTGTATATTTGCTCATATGTACTGAGTTGTCAGTCAGACCCCTCTATACTTATCTGTCCTTTATATTCCCTGACCTTCTCAAACCATATATTCTCCTGAGCCTCAACAGCAGCCCACCTTCAAAATGAAGATGGGGATGCCACAAAGAAAGCATCTATAAATCTGTTTTATTTTGGTACTACACACCAGCAGGGCCGCCATTAGAAATCACGGGGCCCCGTACAACAAAATTTTTGGGGCCCCCTGGGCCCCGCCCACACTGACTACCAAGCTCCACCCCATTTCCCGCCCACTCCACATCGCAGTTAAAAGACCACACAGACATCAGCGCTAAAAAAGTAACCCCCCCCACACAAGTTGTAAAAAGCTATTGATGGTCAGGGCCCCCTTATAAAAAATTGGGGCCCCAAAAAAAAAAATTAATTTTTTTTTTTTTTTTTTAAAAAAACATTGGTGGCAGGGGCCCCCTTATAAGTTAAAAAAAACTTGGGGCCCCAACAAAAAAAATGTAAAAAAAAATAAACAAACATTGGTGGCAGGGGCCCCCTTATAAGTTAAAAACAAATTGGGGCCCCAAAAAAAAATTTAAAAAAAAAAAAAAAATTTTTTGAAAAAAAAAAAAAACATTGGCGTCAGGGGCCCCCTTATAAGTTAAAAACAAATTGGGGCCCCAAAAAAAAATTTAAAAAAAAAAAAAATTTTTTGAAAAAAAAAAAAACATTGGCGGCAGGGGCCCCCTTATAAGTTAAAAACAAATTGGGGCCCCAAAAAAAAATTTGAAAAAAAAAAAAAATTTTTTTGAAAAAAAAAAAAAAACATTGGCGGCAGGGGCCCCCTTATAAGTTAAAAACAAATTGGGGCCCCAAAAAAAAATTTAAAAAAAAAAAAAAATTTTTTTGAAAAAAAAAAAAAACATTGGCGTCAGGGGCCCCTTACGAGTTAAAAAAAAAATTGGGGCCCCAAAAAAACATGTTTTAAAAAAAAAGATTGGTTGCAGGGGCCTATAGAATATTAAAATAATACATTGGTGGCCAGGAGATTAAAAAAAAAAAAATACACAAACTGGTGTTCAGTAGAATTGAACTCACGGCTTCAGTACTTCAACTTCACCTCCTTTCGTGACTTCGGGTCTTTTCACTGCTTCAGGACTTCGGCTTCGGCTGTTTTCGTGACTTCGGGTCTTTGCGCTGCTTCAGGACTTCGGCTTCGGCTGTTTTCGTGACTTCGGCTTTTTCCGTGACTTCGGGTCTTTTCGGCGCATCGGCTTCGGCTTTTCGGCACTTCCGCATTCGGCAGCACAGAGGCAAGACGTACGGCTCGGGCGCTCGTAAGGGGGGCCCGGATCTTCAAAAAAATGCAGCGCTGCCCCTTCATGCCCGGGCCCGGTACGCTTGTCCCCCCTGTTCCCCCCCTGATGGCGGCCCTGCACACCAGCACAACTGGGCAAAATCTACCCCAACACCTCCACACGGTGCTGGTGGAATTGTGACAACTTGGGCACTCTAGAACATGTGACATAATGTGACAGTGCCCCACATAAATTGATTTCTGGAAAGCAAAAGAGAACTTACTATCTACATCTCTAGACACCTAGACATCTTGAATACATTAGTAGGCAAACCAATTCACCAAAATACGTCTTATTATTATTTACCTGTATTTATATAGCGTCAACATATTTCACACCGCTGAACAAAAACTAACAAACTATGTCCTAGCAGCCACTCCTCCAACACTACAAGAAGTCCTCTTCAGAACGGAAGACATGAGAAACATGGAATTAATGATGGCCAAACTTTGTGGAACCCTTTCGTATTTTGAGAAAATCTGGTCCAGATGGAACCTTTATATACTTGAAGGGTAAGTACCATTAAGGTGGCCATAGATGTTAAAATTATGTTCTTTCCCGGAAAAGAACTTTCTAAGAAAGAACGTTTATTTCAATACACACGTGTAGCTGAATCATCAGATATACAGGTAGGAACAAAAGAATTCTATCTATATCTGACGATTCAGTTCTAACAATGGGTGAACGAAATTTTCTGGCCAGCCCGATCGACGAGCCGACCGATATCCATGTCTTCTGCCGATGGGTTGGGTTGGCTCATCTCCCACTATCCACGCACTGAATATTTTACGGAAATTTGTTTTGTATGACTTTATCGGTGTTTCTATGGCCACCTTTACTCAAAAACCTTCTCAGATAGCACCCCCATAGACCCACATAGTGCATCTATACCCCTTTCTACTTTCTTATTTTCAAGTTCTTTTCCATGCTTCCTCCCCATGTTAAGAGTAGTCTATTCAATAATTATCCTGTCTATCATGCCTATGGTATACACCTTTCTTAAACAATACCATTTTTGTATTTGTTGTTAAATTTGTATGTTTCAAAATAAGATAATATAAAATAAAATAATATAATAAAAAAATAAATTTGCAATAAAATGACGATGGGCTTCTAGTATTGGCAAGATACTACATTGTACCAATCAGAGAACCATTTTAGTGACATTTCCTCAAATATATGAATATAAAATGTTACTGTGTTGGCTTTCCATGCTGTTGCCTCTGAAGGAAAGACCATCCTATATCTGCTTAACATACGCAACTTATAATCCACTAGAAAACCACTTAATATTTCAGATGCAGGACAGATGTTCAGAAAAAAAAGGAGAAATGGTAATAACTCTTTTCTCTGCACATTGTGCCTGTTAAGCTTCTGTATGAAAGGGAACCTTTGGCAGGCCATAAGCACAGGGCTCCAGACCTATTTTGATGTCCTCTTAAGATAAACACACACAAGGTAGATTCTGGGTAGCACTGGTGTTCAGCCTACCAAATGAAAAGAAGAATTAAGGGAAGGGAATTCAGGGAAGAGAGCAACAATATCACTTCTTATATGACCAGCTTAAAACTCACGATGCAATTAGGGGACTGCCAGTAAAGCTCCTTGTGCAATTGATGATCATTCAAAATGAAAAGCCAAGACAAACGGCATAATTCAACATAATAGAATCGTATCTCATCCCAAATATGCAAGGGCTAGGATTTTGCAAACTGATCCAGCTGGTCTATGGGGTGTTCAGTGAAATAAGTTCATTTTTGCCATCCACATGTGTGGCCAACTTGAATACTGGGTAGGTCAATGTTTGTTTACTTACTGGTAGAGTATATGAAGAAACTTTAAAATAGAATTCAAAATACAAAATGTAGCTGTTAAAGATCCCATTGAGGTTACAGACCAATCTTTGATGTTGCAAAAAGATTAAGTGATTTATCTAAGGTCACAAGGAGCTGACATGGGAGTCAATCCAGGCGTCTTAGCTTCAAGCTCCCTAAGCCACTCTAATGCAAAACTGTTTTGAGTTGGAAAACCTTTTATTACTCATGCATAAAGCCCTAGAGCAAATACTAAATATTTTCTAATTGGAAATTGATTTTGAAAAACGTTGGGAAATGGTTTTGATTTCCATTTTTCAACTTTAAAAATCACTTGGTCCTAAGAGTTTGCCCAGCCCCGGGAGAAGTTAATTGAAACTATAACATGGACACACTGAAATGATGGGGCAGCTAGAGATAAGATAAACCTTTTTGAAGGTTTAGAACGTTAACTCATTAAATATTTCACCAACATTCTAAGAAGCATTTTCAGAAAGGGTAGGACATTAGTCAGTCCATGACAATGACTTCCATTTCAGTTAATTCTCCTTCTTCTCTGTATTCATTGGCATTTTATGCTAATCAATGCTCCCCAATGAAAATGCTTTTTAGGGTAAACCATAATGGGGGTGTAAGACAGAAACAAAGATTTGTGGAAAGTGTTACAGAGACAGTGGCTGCTAAGCATTAGCATTAGTTAATATAAATGTCCTGGTACTTACTGTCCCTGGCCATTAGTTAATATAAATGTCCTGGTACTTACTGTCCCTGGCCATTAGTTAATATAAATGTCCTGGTACTTACTGTCCCTGGCCATTAGTTAATATAAATGTCCTGGTACTTACTGTCCCTGGCCATTAGTTAATATAAATGCCCTGGTACTTGCTGTCCCTGGCCATTAGTTAATATAAATGTCCTGGTACTTACTGTCCCTGGCCATTAATTAATATAAATGTCCTGGTACTTACTGTCCCTGGCCATTAGTTAATATAAATTCCCTGGTACTTGCTGTCCCTGGCCATTAGTTAATATAAATGTCCTGGTACTTACTGTCCCTGGCCATTAGTTAATATAAATGTCCTGGTACTTACTGTCCCTGGCCATTAGTTAATATAAATTCCCTGGTACTTGCTGTCCCTGGCCATTAGTTAATATAAATGCCCTGGTATTTACTGTCCCTGGCCATTAGATAATATAAATGTCCTGGTACTTACTGTCCAGGCCATTAGTTAATATAAATGTCCTGGTACTTACTGTCCCTGGCCATTAGTTAATATAAATGTCCTGGTACTTACTGTCCCTGACCATTAGTTAATATAAATGCCCTGGTACTTACTGTCCCTGGCCATTAGTTAATATAAATTCCCTGGTATTTACTGTCCCTGACCATTAGTTAATATAAATGCCCTGGTACTTACTGTCCCTGGCCATTAGTTAATATAAATGTCCTGGTACTTACTGTCCCTGTCCATTAGTTAATATAAATTCCCTGGTACTTACTGTCCCTGGTCATTAGCTAATATAAATGCCCTGGTATTTACTGTCCCTGGCCATTAGTTAATATAAATCCTCTGGTGCTTACTGTCTCTGGCCATTAGTTAATATAAATGCCCTTGTACTTACTGTCCCTGGCCATTAGTTAATATAAATGTCCTGGTACTTACTGTCCCTGGCCATTAGTTAATATAAATGTCCTGGTACTTACTGTCCCTGGCCATTAGTTAATATAAATGTCCTGGTACTTACTGTCCCTGGCCATTAGTTAATATAAATTCCCTGGTACTTACTGTCCCTGGCCATTAGTTAATATAAATGCCCTGGTATTTACTGTCCCTGGCCATTAGTTAATATAAATGCCCTGGTACTTACTGTCCAGGCCATTAGTTAATATAAATGTCCTGGTACTTACTGTCCCTGGCCATTAGTTAATATAAATGTCCTGGTACTTACTGTCCCTGGCCATTAGTTAATATAAATGCCCTGGTATTTACTGTCCCTGGCCATTAGTTAATATAAATTCCCTGGTACTTACTGTCCAGGCCATTAGTTAATATAAATGCCCTGGTATTTACTGTCCCTGGCCATTAGTTAATATAAATGTCCTGGTACTTACTGTCCCTGGCCATTAGATAATATAAATGCCCTGGTACTTACTGTCCAGGCCATTAGTTAATATAAATGTCCTGGTACTTACTGTCCCTGGCCATTAGTTAATATAAATTCCCTGGTACTTACTGTCCCTGGCCATTAGTTAATATAAATGCCCTGGTATTTACTGTCCCTGACCATTAGTTAATATAAATGCCCTGGTACTTACTGTCCCTGGCCATTAGTTAATATAAGTGTCCTGGTACTTACTGTCCCTGGCCATTAGTTAATATAAATTCCCTGGTACTTACTGTCCCTGGTCATTAGCTAATATAAATGCCCTGGTATTTACTGTCCCTGGCCATTAGTTAATATAAATCCCCTGGTGCTTACTGTCTCTGGCCATTAGTTAATATAAATGCCCTTGTACTTACTGTCCCTGGCCATTAGTTAATATAAATGTCCTGGTACTTACTGTCCCTGGCCATTAGTTAATATAAATGTCCTGGTACTTACTGTCCCTGGCCATTAGTTAATATAAATGTCCTGGTACTTACTGTCCCTGGCCATTAGTTAATATAAATTCCCTGGTACTTACTGTCCCTGGCCATTAGTTAATATAAATGCCCTGGTATTTACTGTCCCTGGCCATTAGTTAATATAAATGCCCTGGTACTTACTGTCCAGGCCATTAGTTAATATAAATGTCCTGGTACTTACTGTCCCTGGCCATTAGTTAATATAAATGTCCTGGTACTTACTGTCCCTGGCCATTAGTTAATATAAATGCCCTGGTATTTACTGTCCCTGGCCATTAGTTAATATAAATGCTCTGGTACTTACTGTCCTTGGTCATTAGTTAATATAAATTCCCTGGTACTTACTGTCTCTGGCCATTAGTTAATATAAATGCCCTTGTACTTACTGTCCCTGGCCATTAGTTAATATAAATGTCCTGGTACTTACTGTCCCTGGCCATTAGTTAATATAAATGTCCTGGTACTTACTGTCCCTGGCCATTAGTTAATATAAATGTCCTGGTACTTACTGTCCCTGGCCATTAGTTAATATAAATTCCCTGGTACTTACTGTCCCTGGCCATTAGTTAATATAAATGCCCTGGTATTTACTGTCCCTGGCCATTAGTTAATATAAATGCCCTGGTACTTACTGTCCAGGCCATTAGTTAATATAAATGTCCTGGTACTTACTGTCCCTGGCCATTAGTTAATATAAATGTCCTGGTACTTACTGTCCCTGGCCATTAGTTAATATAAATGTCCTGGTACTTACTGTCCCTGGCCATTAGTTAATATAAAATCCCTGGTACTTACTGTACCTGGCCATTAGTTAATATAAATTCCCTTGTATTTACTGTCCCTGGCCATTAGTTAATATAAATGCCCTGGTACTTACTGTCCAGGCCATTAGTTAATATAAATGTCCTGGTACTTACTGTCCCTGGCCATTAGTTAATATAAATGTCCTGGTACTTACTGTCCCTGGCCATTAGTTAATATAAATGCCCTGGTATTTACTGTCCCTGGCCATTAGTTAATATAAATGCTCTGGTACTTACTGTCCTTGGTCATTAGTTAATATAAATTCCCTGGTACTTACTGTCTCTGGCCATTAGTTAATATAAATGCCCTTGTACTTACTGTCCCTGGCCATTAGTTAATATAAATGTCCTGGTACTTACTGTCCCTGGCCATTAGTTAATATAAATGTCCTGGTACTTACTGTCCCTGGCCATTAGTTAATATAAATGTCCTGGTACTTACTGTCCCTGGCCATTAGTTAATATAAATTCCCTGGTACTTACTGTCCCTGGCCATTAGTTAATATAAATGCCCTGGTATTTACTGTCCCTGGCCATTAGTTAATATAAATGCCCTGGTACTTACTGTCCAGGCCATTAGTTAATATAAATGTCCTGGTACTTACTGTCCCTGGCCATTAGTTAATATAAATGTCCTGGTACTTACTGTCCCTGGCCATTAGTTAATATAAATGTCCTGGTACTTACTGTCCCTGGCCATTAGTTAATATAAATTCCCTGGTACTTACTGTCCCTGGCCATTAGTTAATATAAATGCCCTGGTATTTACTGTCCCTGACCATTAGTTAATATAAATGCCCTGGTACTTACTGTCCCTGGCCATTAGTTAATATAAGTGTCCTGGTACTTACTGTCCCTGGCCATTAGTTAATATAAATGCCCTGGTATTTATTGTCCCTGGCCATTAGTTAATATAAATGCCCTGGTATTTACTGTCCCTGGCCATTAGTTAATATAAATTCCCTGGTACTTACTGTCCCTGGCCATTAGCTAATATAAATGCCCTGGTATTTACTGTCCCTGGCCATTAGTTAATATAAATGCCCTGGTACTTACTGTCCAGGCCATTAGTTAATATAAATGTCCTGGTACTTACTGTCCCTGGCCATTAGTTAATATAAATGTCCTGGTACTTACTGTCCCTGGCCATTAGTTAATATAAATGCCCTGGTATTTACTGTCCCTGGCCATTAGTTAATATAAATTCCCTGGTACTTACTGTCCAGGCCATTAGTTAATATAAATGCCCTGGTATTTACTGTCCCTGGCCATTAGTTAATATAAATGTCCTGGTACTTACTGTCCCTGGCCATTAGATAATATAAATGCCCTGGTACTTACTGTCCAGGCCATTAGTTAATATAAATGTCCTGGTACTTACTGTCCCTGGCCATTAGTTAATATAAATTCCCTGGTACTTACTGTCCCTGGCCATTAGTTAATATAAATGCCCTGGTATTTACTGTCCCTGACCATTAGTTAATATAAATGCCCTGGTACTTACTGTCCCTGGCCATTAGTTAATATAAGTGTCCTGGTACTTTCTGTCCCTGGCCATTAGTTAATATAAATTCCCTGGAACTTACTGTCCCTGGTCATTAGCTAATATAAATGCCCTGGTATTTACTGTCCCTGGCCATTAGTTAATATAAATCCCCTGGTGCTTACTGTCTCTGGCCATTAGTTAATATAAATGCCCTTGTACTTACTGTCCCTGGCCATTAGTTAATATAAATGTCCTGGTACTTACTGTCCCTGGCCATTAGTTAATATAAATGTCCTGGTACTTACTGTCCCTGGCCATTAGTTAATATAAATGTCCTGGTACTTACTGTCCCTGGCCATTAGTTAATATAAATTCCCTGGTACTTACTGTCCCTGGCCATTAGTTAATATAAATGCCCTGGTATTTACTGTCCCTGGCCATTAGTTAATATAAATGCCCTGGTACTTACTGTCCAGGCCATTAGTTAATATAAATGTCCTGGTACTTACTGTCCCTGGCCATTAGTTAATATAAATGTCCTGGTACTTACTGTCCCTGGCCATTAGTTAATATAAATGCCCTGGTATTTACTGTCCCTGGCCATTAGTTAATATAAATGCTCTGGTACTTACTGTCCTTGGTCATTAGTTAATATAAATTCCCTGGTACTTACTGTCTCTGGCCATTAGTTAATATAAATGCCCTTGTACTTACTGTCCCTGGCCATTAGTTAATATAAATGTCCTGGTACTTACTGTCCCTGGCCATTAGTTAATATAAATGTCCTGGTACTTACTGTCCCTGGCCATTAGTTAATATAAATGTCCTGGTACTTACTGTCCCTGGCCATTAGTTAATATAAATTCCCTGGTACTTACTGTCCCTGGCCATTAGTTAATATAAATGCCCTGGTATTTACTGTCCCTGGCCATTAGTTAATATAAATGCCCTGGTACTTACTGTCCAGGCCATTAGTTAATATAAATGTCCTGGTACTTACTGTCCCTGGCCATTAGTTAATATAAATGTCCTGGTACTTACTGTCCCTGGCCATTAGTTAATATACATGCCCTGGTATTTATTGTCCCTGGCCATTAGTTAATATAAATGCTCTGGTACTTACTGTCCAGGCCATTAGTTAATATAAATGTCCTGGTACTTACTGTCCCTGGCCATTAGTTAATATAAATGTCCTGGTACTTACTGTCCCTGGCCATTAGTTAATATAAATGCCCTGGTATTTACTGTCCCTGGCCATTAGTTAATATAAATGCTCTGGTACTTACTGTCCTTGGTCATTAGTTAATATAAATTCCCTGGTACTTACTGTCTCTGGCCATTAGTTAATATAAATGCCCTTGTACTTACTGTCCCTGGCCATTAGTTAATATAAATGTCCTGGTACTTACTGTCCCTGGCCATTAGTTAATATAAATGTCCTGGTACTTACTGTCCCTGGCCATTAGTTAATATAAATGTCCTGGTACTTACTGTCCCTGGCCATTAGTTAATATAAATTCCCTGGTACTTACTGTCCCTGGCCATTAGTTAATATAAATGCCCTGGTATTTACTGTCCCTGGCCATTAGTTAATATAAATGCCCTGGTACTTACTGTCCAGGCCATTAGTTAATATAAATGTCCTGGTACTTACTGTCCCTGGCCATTAGTTAATATAAATGTCCTGGTACTTACTGTCCCTGGCCATTAGTTAATATAAATGCCCTGGTATTTACTGTCCCTGGCCATTAGTTAATATAAATTCCCTGGTACTTACTGTCCCTGGCCATTAGTTAATATAAATGCCCTGGTATTTACTGTCCCTGGCCATTAGTTAATATAAATGTCCTGGTACTTACTGTCCCTGGCCATTAGATAATATAAATGCCCTGGTACTTACTGTCCAGGCCATTAGTTAATATAAATGTCCTGGTACTTACTGTCCCTGGCCATTAGTTAATATAAGTTCCCTGGTACTTACTGTCCCTGGCCATTAGTTAATATAAATGCCCTGGTATTTACTGTCCCTGACCATTAGTTAATATAAATGCCCTGGTACTTACTGTCCCTGGCCATTAGTTAATATAAGTGTCCTGGTACTTACTGTCCCTGGCCATTAGTTAATATAAATGCCCTGGTATTTATTGTCCCTGGCCATTAGTTAATATAAATGCCCTGGTATTTACTGTCCCTGGCCATTAGTTAATATAAATTCCCTGGTACTTACTGTCCCTGGCCATTAGCTAATATAAATGCCCTGGTATTTACTGTCCCTGGCCATTAGTTAATATAAATGCCCTGGTACTTACTGTCCAGGCCATTAGTTAATATAAATGTCCTGGTACTTACTGTCCCTGGCCATTAGTTAATATAAATGTCCTGGTACTTACTGTCCCTGGCCATTAGTTAATATAAATGCCCTGGTATTTACTGTCCCTGGCCATTAGTTAATATAAATTCCCTGGTACTTACTGTCCAGGCCATTAGTTAATATAAATGCCCTGGTATTTACTGTCCCTGGCCATTAGTTAATATAAATGTCCTGGTACTTACTGTCCCTGGCCATTAGATAATATAAATGCCCTGGTACTTACTGTCCAGGCCATTAGTTAATATAAATGTCCTGGTACTTACTGTCCCTGGCCATTAGTTAATATAAATTCCCTGGTACTTACTGTCCCTGGCCATTAGTTAATATAAATGCCCTGGTATTTACTGTCCCTGACCATTAGTTAATATAAATGCCCTGGTACTTACTGTCCCTGGCCATTAGTTAATATAAGTGTCCTGGTACTTACTGTCCCTGGCCATTAGTTAATATAAATTCCCTGGTACTTACTGTCCCTGGTCATTAGCTAATATAAATGCCCTGGTATTTACTGTCCCTGGCCATTAGTTAATATAAATCCCCTGGTGCTTACTGTCTCTGGCCATTAGTTAATATAAATGCCCTTGTACTTACTGTCCCTGGCCATTAGTTAATATAAATGTCCTGGTACTTACTGTCCCTGGCCATTAGTTAATATAAATGTCCTGGTACTTACTGTCCCTGGCCATTAGTTAATATAAATGTCCTGGTACTTACTGTCCCTGGCCATTAGTTAATATAAATTCCCTGGTACTTACTGTCCCTGGCCATTAGTTAATATAAATGCCCTGGTATTTACTGTCCCTGGCCATTAGTTAATATAAATGCCCTGGTACTTACTGTCCAGGCCATTAGTTAATATAAATGTCCTGGTACTTACTGTCCCTGGCCATTAGTTAATATAAATGTCCTGGTACTTACTGTCCCTGGCCATTAGTTAATATAAATGCCCTGGTATTTACTGTCCCTGGCCATTAGTTAATATAAATGCTCTGGTACTTACTGTCCTTGGTCATTAGTTAATATAAATTCCCTGGTACTTACTGTCTCTGGCCATTAGTTAATATAAATGCCCTTGTACTTACTGTCCCTGGCCATTAGTTAATATAAATGTCCTGGTACTTACTGTCCCTGGCCATTAGTTAATATAAATGTCCTGGTACTTACTGTCCCTGGCCATTAGTTAATATAAATGTCCTGGTACTTACTGTCCCTGGCCATTAGTTAATATAAATTCCCTGGTACTTACTGTCCCTGGCCATTAGTTAATATAAATGCCCTGGTATTTACTGTCCCTGGCCATTAGTTAATATAAATGCCCTGGTACTTACTGTCCAGGCCATTAGTTAATATAAATGTCCTGGTACTTACTGTCCCTGGCCATTAGTTAATATAAATGTCCTGGTACTTACTGTCCCTGGCCATTAGTTAATATAAATGCCCTGGTATTTACTGTCCCTGGCCATTAGTTAATATAAATTCCCTGGTACTTACTGTCCAGGCCATTAGTTAATATAAATGCCCTGGTATTTACTGTCCCTGGCCATTAGTTAATATAAATGTCCTGGTACTTACTGTCCCTGGCCATTAGATAATATAAATGCCCTGGTACTTACTGTCCAGGCCATTAGTTAATATAAATGTCCTGGTACTTACTGTCCCTGGCCATTACTTAATATAAATTCCCTGGTACTTACTGTCCCTGGCCATTAGTTAATATAAATGCCCTGGTATTTACTGTCCCTGACCATTAGTTAATATAAATGCCCTGGTACTTACTGTCCAGGCCATTAGTTAATATAAGGGTCCTGGTACTTACTGTCCCTGGCCATTAGTTAATATAAATGCCCTGGTATTTATTGTCCCTGGCCATTAGTTAATATAAATGCCCTGGTATTTACTGTCCCTGGCCATTAGTTAATATAAATTCCCTGGTACTTACTGTCCCTGGCCATTAGCTAATATAAATGCCCTGGTATTTACTGTCCCTGGCCATTAGTTAATATAAATGTCCTGGTACTTACTGTCCCTGGCCATTAGTTAATATAAATGTCCTGGTACTTACTGTCCCTGGCCATTAGTTAATATAAATGTCCTGGTACTTACTGTCCCTGGCCATTAGTTAATATAAATGCCCTGGTATTTACTGTCCCTGGCCATTAGTTAATATAAATTCCCTGGTACTTACTGTCCAGGCCATTAGTTAATATAAATGCCCTGGTATTTACTGTCCCTGGCCATTAGTTAATATAAATGTCCTGGTACTTACTGTCCCTGGCCATTAGATAATATAAATGCCCTGGTACTTACTGTCCAGGCCATTAGTTAATATAAATGTCCTGGTACTTACTGTCCCTGGCCATTAGTTAATATAAATTCCCTGGTACTTACTGTCCCTGGCCATTAGTTAATATAAATGCCCTGGTATTTACTGTCCCTGACCATTAGTTAATATAAATGCCCTGGAACTTACTGTCCCTGGCCATTAGTTAATATAAGTGTCCTGGTACTTACTGTCCCTGGCCATTAGTTAATATAAATTCCCTGGTACTTACTGTCCCTGGTCATTAGCTAATATAAATGCCCTGGTATTTACTGTCCCTGGCCATTAGTTAATATAAATCCCCTGGTGCTTACTGTCTCTGGCCATTAGTTAATATAAATGCCCTTGTACTTACTGTCCCTGGCCATTAGTTAATATAAATGTCCTGGTACTTACTGTCCCTGGCCATTAGTTAATATAAATGTCCTGGTACTTACTGTCCCTGGCCATTAGTTAATATAAATGTCCTGGTACTTACTGTCCCTGGCCATTAGTTAATATAAATTCCCTGGTATTTACTGTCCCTGACCATTAGTTAATATAAATGCCCTGGTACTTACTGTCCCTGGCCATTAGTTAATATAAATGTCCTGGTACTTACTGTCCCTGTCCATTAGTTAATATAAATTCCCTGGTACTTACTGTCCCTGGTCATTAGCTAATATAAATGCCCTGGTATTTACTGTCCCTGGCCATTAGTTAATATAAATCCTCTGGTGCTTACTGTCTCTGGCCATTAGTTAATATAAATGCCCTTGTACTTACTGTCCCTGGCCATTAGTTAATATAAATGTCCTGGTACTTACTGTCCCTGGCCATTAGTTAATATAAATGTCCTGGTACTTACTGTCCCTGGCCATTAGTTAATATAAATGTCCTGGTACTTACTGTCCCTGGCCATTAGTTAATATAAATTCCCTGGTACTTACTGTCCCTGGCCATTAGTTAATATAAATGCCCTGGTATTTACTGTCCCTGGCCATTAGTTAATATAAATGCCCTGGTACTTACTGTCCAGGCCATTAGTTAATATAAATGTCCTGGTACTTACTGTCCCTGGCCATTAGTTAATATAAATGTCCTGGTACTTACTGTCCCTGGCCATTAGTTAATATAAATGCCCTGGTATTTACTGTCCCTGGCCATTAGTTAATATAAATTCCCTGGTACTTACTGTCCAGGCCATTAGTTAATATAAATGCCCTGGTATTTACTGTCCCTGGCCATTAGTTAATATAAATGTCCTGGTACTTACTGTCCCTGGCCATTAGATAATATAAATGCCCTGGTACTTACTGTCCAGGCCATTAGTTAATATAAATGTCCTGGTACTTACTGTCCCTGGCCATTAGTTAATATAAATTCCCTGGTACTTACTGTCCCTGGCCATTAGTTAATATAAATGCCCTGGTATTTACTGTCCCTGACCATTAGTTAATATAAATGCCCTGGTACTTACTGTCCCTGGCCATTAGTTAATATAAGTGTCCTGGTACTTACTGTCCCTGGCCATTAGTTAATATAAATTCCCTGGTACTTACTGTCCCTGGTCATTAGCTAATATAAATGCCCTGGTATTTACTGTCCCTGGCCATTAGTTAATATAAATCCCCTGGTGCTTACTGTCTCTGGCCATTAGTTAATATAAATGCCCTTGTACTTACTGTCCCTGGCCATTAGTTAATATAAATGTCCTGGTACTTACTGTCCCTGGCCATTAGTTAATATAAATGTCCTGGTACTTACTGTCCCTGGCCATTAGTTAATATAAATGTCCTGGTACTTACTGTCCCTGGCCATTAGTTAATATAAATTCCCTGGTACTTACTGTCCCTGGCCATTAGTTAATATAAATGCCCTGGTATTTACTGTCCCTGGCCATTAGTTAATATAAATGCCCTGGTACTTACTGTCCAGGCCATTAGTTAATATAAATGTCCTGGTACTTACTGTCCCTGGCCATTAGTTAATATAAATGTCCTGGTACTTACTGTCCCTGGCCATTAGTTAATATAAATGCCCTGGTATTTACTGTCCCTGGCCATTAGTTAATATAAATGCTCTGGTACTTACTGTCCTTGGTCATTAGTTAATATAAATTCCCTGGTACTTACTGTCTCTGGCCATTAGTTAATATAAATGCCCTTGTACTTACTGTCCCTGGCCATTAGTTAATATAAATGTCCTGGTACTTACTGTCCCTGGCCATTAGTTAATATAAATGTCCTGGTACTTACTGTCCCTGGCCATTAGTTAATATAAATGTCCTGGTACTTACTGTCCCTGGCCATTAGTTAATATAAATTCCCTGGTACTTACTGTCCCTGGCCATTAGTTAATATAAATGCCCTGGTATTTACTGTCCCTGGCCATTAGTTAATATAAATGCCCTGGTACTTACTGTCCAAGCCATTAGTTAATATAAATGTCCTGGTACTTACTGTCCCTGGCCATTAGTTAATATAAATGTCCTGGTACTTACTGTCCCTGGCCATTAGTTAATATAAATGCCCTGGTATTTACTGTCCCTGGCCATTAGTTAATATAAATTCCCTGGTACTTACTGTCCAGGCCATTAGTTAATATAAATGCCCTGGTATTTACTGTCCCTGGCCATTAGTTAATATAAATGTCCTGGTACTTACTGTCCCTGGCCATTAGATAATATAAATGCCCTGGTACTTACTGTCCAGGCCATTAGTTAATATAAATGTCCTGGTACTTACTGTCCCTGGCCATTAGTTAATATAAATTCCCTGGTACTTACTGTCCCTGGCCATTAGTTAATATAAATGCCCTGGTATTTACTGTCCCTGACCATTAGTTAATATAAATGCCCTGGTACTTACTGTCCCTGGCCATTAGTTAATATAAGTGTCCTGGTACTTACTGTCCCTGGCCATTAGTTAATATAAATGCCCTGGTATTTATTGTCCCTGGCCATTAGTTAATATAAATGCCCTGGTATTTACTGTCCCTGGCCATTAGTTAATATAAATTCCCTGGTACTTACTGTCCCTGGCCATTAGCTAATATAAATGCCCTGGTATTTACTGTCCCTGGCCATTAGTTAATATAAATGCCCTGGTACTTACTGTCCAGGCCATTAGTTAATATAAATGTCCTGGTACTTACTGTCCCTGGCCATTAGTTAATATAAATGTCCTGGTACTTACTGTCCCTGGCCATTAGTTAATATAAATGCCCTGGTATTTACTGTCCCTGGCCATTAGTTAATATAAATTCCCTGGTACTTACTGTCCAGGCCATTAGTTAATATAAATGCCCTGGTATTTACTGTCCCTGGCCATTAGTTAATATAAATGTCCTGGTACTTACTGTCCCTGGCCATTAGATAATATAAATGCCCTGGTACTTACTGTCCAGGCCATTAGTTAATATAAATGTCCTGGTACTTACTGTCCCTGGCCATTAGTTAATATAAATTCCCTGGTACTTACTGTCCCTGGCCATTAGTTAATATAAATGCCCTGGTATTTACTGTCCCTGACCATTAGTTAATATAAATGCCCTGGTACTTACTGTCCCTGGCCATTAGTTAATATAAGTGTCCTGGTACTTACTGTCCCTGGCCATTAGTTAATATAAATTCCCTGGTACTTACTGTCCCTGGTCATTAGCTAATATAAATGCCCTGGTATTTACTGTCCCTGGCCATTAGTTAATATAAATCCCCTGGTGCTTACTGTCTCTGGCCATTAGTTAATATAAATGCCCTTGTACTTACTGTCCCTGGCCATTAGTTAATATAAATGTCCTGGTACTTACTGTCCCTGGCCATTAGTTAATATAAATGTCCTGGTACTTACTGTCCCTGGCCATTAGTTAATATAAATGTCCTGGTACTTACTGTCCCTGGCCATTAGTTAATATAAATTCCCTGGTACTTACTGTCCCTGGCCATTAGTTAATATAAATGCCCTGGTATTTACTGTCCCTGGCCATTAGTTAATATAAATGCCCTGGTACTTACTGTCCAGGCCATTAGTTAATATAAATGTCCTGGTACTTACTGTCCCTGGCCATTAGTTAATATAAATGTCCTGGTACTTACTGTCCCTGGCCATTAGTTAATATAAATGCCCTGGTATTTACTGTCCCTGGCCATTAGTTAATATAAATGCTCTGGTACTTACTGTCCTTGGTCATTAGTTAATATAAATTCCCTGGTACTTACTGTCTCTGGCCATTAGTTAATATAAATGCCCTTGTACTTACTGTCCCTGGCCATTAGTTAATATAAATGTCCTGGTACTTACTGTCCCTGGCCATTAGTTAATATAAATGTCCTGGTACTTACTGTCCCTGGCCATTAGTTAATATAAATGTCCTGGTACTTACTGTCCCTGGCCATTAGTTAATATAAATTCCCTGGTACTTACTGTCCCTGGCCATTAGTTAATATAAATGCCCTGGTATTTACTGTCCCTGGCCATTAGTTAATATAAATGCCCTGGTACTTACTGTCCAGGCCATTAGTTAATATAAATGTCCTGGTACTTACTGTCCCTGGCCATTAGTTAATATAAATGTCCTGGTACTTACTGTCCCTGGCCATTAGTTAATATAAATGCCCTGGTATTTACTGTCCCTGGCCATTAGTTAATATAAATTCCCTGGTACTTACTGTCCAGGCCATTAGTTAATATAAATGCCCTGGTATTTACTGTCCCTGGCCATTAGTTAATATAAATGTCCTGGTACTTACTGTCCCTGGCCATTAGATAATATAAATGCCCTGGTACTTACTGTCCAGGCCATTAGTTAATATAAATGTCCTGGTACTTACTGTCCCTGGCCATTACTTAATATAAATTCCCTGGTACTTACTGTCCCTGGCCATTAGTTAATATAAATGCCCTGGTATTTACTGTCCCTGACCATTAGTTAATATAAATGCCCTGGTACTTACTGTCCAGGCCATTAGTTAATATAAGGGTCCTGGTACTTACTGTCCCTGGCCATTAGTTAATATAAATGCCCGGGTATTTATTGTCCCTGGCCATTAGTTAATATAAATGCCCTGGTATTTACTGTCCCTGGCCATTAGTTAATATAAATTCCCTGGTACTTACTGTCCCTGGCCATTAGCTAATATAAATGCCCTGGTATTTACTGTCCCTGGCCATTAGTTAATATAAATGCCCTGGTACTTACTGTCCAGGCCATTAGTTAATATAAATGTCCTGGTACTTACTGTCCCTGGCCATTAGTTAATATAAATGTCCTGGTACGTACTGTCCCTGGCCATTAGTTAATATAAATGCCCTGGTATTTACTGTCCCTGGCCATTAGTTAATATAAATTCCCTGGTACTTACTGTCCAGGCCATTAGTTAATATAAATGCCCTGGTATTTACTGTCCCTGGCCATTAGTTAATATAAATGTCCTGGTACTTACTGTCCCTGGCCATTAGATAATATAAATGCCCTGGTACTTACTGTCTAGGCCATTAGTTAATATAAATGTCCTGGTACTTACTGTCCCTGGCCATTAGTTAATATAAATTCCCTGGTACTTACTGTCCCTGGCCATTAGTTAATATAAATGCCCTGGTATTTACTGTCCCTGACCATTAGTTAATATAAATGCCCTGGAACTTACTGTCCCTGGCCATTAGTTAATATAAGTGTCCTGGTACTTACTGTCCCTGGCCATTAGTTAATATAAATTCCCTGGTACTTACTGTCCCTGGTCATTAGCTAATATAAATGCCCTGGTATTTACTGTCCCTGTCCATTAGTTAATATAAATCCCCTGGTGCTTACTGTCTCTGGCCATTAGTTAATATAAATGCCCTTGTACTTACTGTCCCTGGCCATTAGTTAATATAAATGTCCTGGTACTTACTGTCCCTGGCCATTAGTTAATATAAATGTCCTGGTACTTACTGTCCCTGGCCATTAGTTAATATAAATGTCCTGGTACTTACTGTCAATGGCCATTAGTTAATATAAACTCCCTGGTACTTACTGTCCCTGGCCATTAGTTAATATAAATGCCCTGGTATTTACTGTCCCTGGCCATTAGTTAATATAAATGCCCTGGTACTTACTGTCCAGGCCATTAGTTAATATAAATGTCCTGGTACTTACTGTCCCTGGCCATTAGTTAATATAAATGTCCTGGTACTTACTGTCCCTGGCCATTAGTTAATATAAATGCCCTGGTATTTACTGTCCCTGGCCATTAGTTAATATAAATGCTCTGGTACTTACTGTCCTTGGTCATTAGTTAATATAAATTCCCTGGTACTTACTGTCTCTGGCCATTAGTTAATATAAATGCCCTTGTACTTACTGTCCCTGGCCATTAGTTAATATAAATGTCCTGGTACTTACTGTCCCTGGCCATTAGTTAATATAAATGTCCTGGTACTTACTGTCCCTGGCCATTAGTTAATATAAATGTCCTGGTACTTACTGTCCCTGGCCATTAGTTAATATAAATTCCCTGGTACTTACTGTCCCTGGCCATTAGTTAATATAAATGCCCTGGTATTTACTGTCCCTGGCCATTAGTTAATATAAATGCCCTGGTACTTACTGTCCAAGCCATTAGTTAATATAAATGTCCTGGTACTTACTGTCCCTGGCCATTAGTTAATATAAATGTCCTGGTACTTACTGTCCCTGGCCATTAGTTAATATAAATGCCCTGGTATTTACTGTCCCTGGCCATTAGTTAATATAAATTCCCTGGTACTTACTGTCCAGGCCATTAGTTAATATAAATGCCCTGGTATTTACTGTCCCTGGCCATTAGTTAATATAAATGTCCTGGTACTTACTGTCCCTGGCCATTAGATAATATAAATGCCCTGGTACTTACTGTCCAGGCCATTAGTTAATATAAATGTCCTGGTACTTACTGTCCCTGGCCATTAGTTAATATAAATTCCCTGGTACTTACTGTCCCTGGCCATTAGTTAATATAAATGCCCTGGTATTTACTGTCCCTGACCATTAGTTAATATAAATGCCCTGGTACTTACTGTCCCTGGCCATTAGTTAATATAAGTGTCCTGGTACTTACTGTCCCTGGCCATTAGTTAATATAAATTCCCTGGTACTTACTGTCCCTGGTCATTAGCTAATATAAATGCCCTGGTATTTACTGTCCCTGGCCATTAGTTAATATAAATCCCCTGGTGCTTACTGTCTCTGGCCATTAGTTAATATAAATGCCCTTGTACTTACTGTCCCTGGCCATTAGTTAATATAAATGTCCTGGTACTTACTGTCCCTGGCCATTAGTTAATATAAATGTCCTGGTACTTACTGTCCCTGGCCATTAGTTAATATAAATGTCCTGGTACTTACTGTCCCTGGCCATTAGTTAATATAAATTCCCTGGTACTTACTGTCCCTGGCCATTAGTTAATATAAATGCCCTGGTATTTACTGTCCCTGGCCATTAGTTAATATAAATGCCCTGGTACTTACTGTCCAGGCCATTAGTTAATATAAATGTCCTGGTACTTACTGTCCCTGGCCATTAGTTAATATAAATGTCCTGGTACTTACTGTCCCTGGCCATTAGTTAATATAAATGCCCTGGTATTTACTGTCCCTGGCCATTAGTTAATATAAATGCTCTGGTACTTACTGTCCTTGGTCATTAGTTAATATAAATTCCCTGGTACTTACTGTCTCTGGCCATTAGTTAATATAAATGCCCTTGTACTTACTGTCCCTGGCCATTAGTTAATATAAATGTCCTGGTACTTACTGTCCCTGGCCATTAGTTAATATAAATGTCCTGGTACTTACTGTCCCTGGCCATTAGTTAATATAAATGTCCTGGTACTTACTGTCCCTGGCCATTAGTTAATATAAATTCCCTGGTACTTACTGTCCCTGGCCATTAGTTAATATAAATGCCCTGGTATTTACTGTCCCTGGCCATTAGTTAATATAAATGCCCTGGTACTTACTGTCCAGGCCATTAGTTAATATAAATGTCCTGGTACTTACTGTCCCTGGCCATTAGTTAATATAAATGTCCTGGTACTTACTGTCCCTGGCCATTAGTTAATATACATGCCCTGGTATTTATTGTCCCTGGCCATTAGTTAATATAAATGCTCTGGTACTTACTGTCCAGGCCATTAGTTAATATAAATGTCCTGGTACTTACTGTCCCTGGCCATTAGTTAATATAAATGTCCTGGTACTTACTGTCCCTGGCCATTAGTTAATATAAATGCCCTGGTATTTACTGTCCCTGGCCATTAGTTAATATAAATGCTCTGGTACTTACTGTCCTTGGTCATTAGTTAATATAAATTCCCTGGTACTTACTGTCTCTGGCCATTAGTTAATATAAATGCCCTTGTACTTACTGTCCCTGGCCATTAGTTAATATAAATGTCCTGGTACTTACTGTCCCTGGCCATTAGTTAATATAAATGTCCTGGTACTTACTGTCCCTGGCCATTAGTTAATATAAATGTCCTGGTACTTACTGTCCCTGGCCATTAGTTAATATAAATTCCCTGGTACTTACTGTCCCTGGCCATTAGTTAATATAAATGCCCTGGTATTTACTGTCCCTGGCCATTAGTTAATATAAATGCCCTGGTACTTACTGTCCAGGCCATTAGTTAATATAAATGTCCTGGTACTTACTGTCCCTGGCCATTAGTTAATATAAATGTCCTGGTACTTACTGTCCCTGGCCATTAGTTAATATAAATGCCCTGGTATTTACTGTCCCTGGCCATTAGTTAATATAAATTCCCTGGTACTTACTGTCCAGGCCATTAGTTAATATAAATGCCCTGGTATTTACTGTCCCTGGCCATTAGTTAATATAAATGTCCTGGTACTTACTGTCCCTGGCCATTAGATAATATAAATGCCCTGGTACTTACTGTCCAGGCCATTAGTTAATATAAATGTCCTGGTACTTACTGTCCCTTGCCATTAGTTAATATAAATTCCCTGGTACTTACTGTCCCTGGCCATTAGTTAATATAAATGCCCTGGTATTTACTGTCCCTGACCATTAGTTAATATAAATGCCCTGGTACTTACTGTCCCTGGCCATTAGTTAATATAAGTGTCCTGGTACTTACTGTCCCTGGCCATTAGTTAATATAAATTCCCTGGTACTTACTGTCCCTGGTCATTAGCTAATATAAATGCCCTGGTATTTACTGTCCCTGGCCATTAGTTAATATAAATCCCCTGGTGCTTACTGTCTCTGGCCATTAGTTAATATAAATGCCCTTGTACTTACTGTCCCTGGCCATTAGTTAATATAAATGTCCTGGTACTTACTGTCCCTGGCCATTAGTTAATATAAATGTCCTGGTACTTACTGTCCCTGGCCATTAGTTAATATAAATGTCCTGGTACTTACTGTCCCTGGCCATTAGTTAATATAAATTCCCTGGTACTTACTGTCCCTGGCCATTAGTTAATATAAATGCCCTGGTATTTACTGTCCCTGGCCATTAGTTAATATAAATGCCCTGGTACTTACTGTCCAGGCCATTAGTTAATATAAATGTCCTGGTACTTACTGTCCCTGGCCATTAGTTAATATAAATGTCCTGGTACTTACTGTCCCTGGCCATTAGTTAATATAAATGCCCTGGTATTTACTGTCCCTGGCCATTAGTTAATATAAATGCTCTGGTACTTACTGTCCTTGGTCGTTAGTTAATATAAATTCCCTGGTACTTACTGTCTCTGGCCATTAGTTAATATAAATGCCCTTGTACTTACTGTCCCTGGCCATTAGTTAATATAAATGTCCTGGTACTTACTGTCCCTGGCCATTAGTTAATATAAATGTCCTGGTACTTACTGTCCCTGGCCATTAGTTAATATAAATGTCCTGGTACTTACTGTCCCTGGCCATTAGTTAATATAAATTCCCTGGTACTTACTGTCCCTGGCCATTAGTTAATATAAATGCCCTGGTATTTACTGTCCCTGGCCATTAGTTAATATAAATGCCCGGGTACTTACTGTCCAGGCCATTAGTTAATATAAATGTCCTGGTACTTACTGTCCCTGGCCATTAGTTAATATAAATGTCCTGGTACTTACTGTCCCTGGCCATTAGTTAATATAAATGCCCTGGTATTTACTGTCCCTGGCCATTAGTTAATATAAATTCCCTGGTACTTACTGTCCAGGCCATTAGTTAATATAAATGCCCTGGTATTTACTGTCCCTGGCCATTAGTTAATATAAATGTCCTGGTACTTACTGTCCCTGGCCATTAGATAATATAAATGCCCTGGTACTTACTGTCCAGGCCATTAGTTAATATAAATGTCCTGGTACTTACTGTCCCTGGCCATTACTTAATATAAATTCCCTGGTACTTACTGTCCCTGGCCATTAGTTAATATAAATGCCCTGGTATTTACTGTCCCTGACCATTAGTTAATATAAATGCCCTGGTACTTACTGTCCAGGCCATTAGTTAATATAAGGGTCCTGGTACTTACTGTCCCTGGCCATTAGTTAATATAAATGCCCTGGTATTTATTGTCCCTGGCCATTAGTTAATATAAATGCCCTGGTATTTACTGTCCCTGGCCATTAGTTAATATAAATTCCCTGGTACTTACTGTCCCTGGCCATTAGCTAATATAAATGCCCTGGTATTTACTGTCCCTGGCCATTAGTTAATATAAATGCCCTGGTACTTACTGTCCAGGCCATTAGTTAATATAAATGTCCTGGTACTTACTGTCCCTGGCCATTAGTTAATATAAATGTCCTGGTACGTACTGTCCCTGGCCATTAGTTAATATAAATGCCCTGGTATTTACTGTCCCTGGCCATTAGTTAATATAAATTCCCTGGTACTTACTGTCCAGGCCATTAGTTAATATAAATGCCCTGGTATTTACTGTCCCTGGCCATTAGTTAATATAAATGTCCTGGTACTTACTGTCCCTGGCCATTAGATAATATAAATGCCCTGGTACTTACTGTCCAGGCCATTAGTTAATATAAATGTCCTGGTACTTACTGTCCCTGGCCATTAGTTAATATAAATTCCCTGGTACTTACTGTCCCTGGCCATTAGTTAATATAAATGCCCTGGTATTTACTGTCCCTGACCATTAGTTAATATAAATGCCCTGGAACTTACTGTCCCTGGCCATTAGTTAATATAAGTGTCCTGGTACTTACTGTCCCTGGCCATTAGTTAATATAAATTCCCTGGTACTTACTGTCCCTGGTCATTAGCTAATATAAATGCCCTGGTATTTACTGTCCCTGGCCATTAGTTAATATAAATCCCCTGGTGCTTACTGTCTCTGGCCATTAGTTAATATAAATGCCCTTGTACTTACTGTCCCTGGCCATTAGTTAATATAAATGTCCTGGTACTTACTGTCCCTGGCCATTAGTTAATATAAATGTCCTGGTACTTACTGTCCCTGGCCATTAGTTAATATAAATGTCCTGGTACTTACTGTCCCTGGCCATTAGTTAATATAAATTCCCTGGTATTTACTGTCCCTGACCATTAGTTAATATAAATGCCCTGGTACTTACTGTCCCTGGCCATTAGTTAATATAAATGTCCTGGTACTTACTGTCCCTGTCCATTAGTTAATATAAATTCCCTGGTACTTACTGTCCCTGGTCATTAGCTAATATAAATGCCCTGGTATTTACTGTCCCTGGCCATTAGTTAATATAAATCCTCTGGTGCTTACTGTCTCTGGCCATTAGTTAATATAAATGCCCTTGTACTTACTGTCCCTGGCCATTAGTTAATATAAATGTCCTGGTACTTACTGTCCCTGGCCATTAGTTAATATAAATGTCCTGGTACTTACTGTCCCTGGCCATTAGTTAATATAAATGTCCTGGTACTTACTGTCCCTGGCCATTAGTTAATATAAATTCCCTGGTACTTACTGTCCCTGGCCATTAGTTAATATAAATGCCCTGGTATTTACTGTCCCTGGCCATTAGTTAATATAAATGCCCTGGTACTTACTGTCCAGGCCATTAGTTAATATAAATGTCCTGGTACTTACTGTCCCTGGCCATTAGTTAATATAAATGTCCTGGTACTTACTGTCCCTGGCCATTAGTTAATATAAATGCCCTGGTATTTACTGTCCCTGGCCATTAGTTAATATAAATTCCCTGGTACTTACTGTCCAGGCCATTAGTTAATATAAATGCCCTGGTATTTACTGTCCCTGGCCATTAGTTAATATAAATGTCCTGGTACTTACTGTCCCTGGCCATTAGATAATATAAATGCCCTGGTACTTACTGTCCAGGCCATTAGTTAATATAAATGTCCTGGTACTTACTGTCCCTGGCCATTAGTTAATATAAATTCCCTGGTACTTACTGTCCCTGGCCATTAGTTAATATAAATGCCCTGGTATTTACTGTCCCTGACCATTAGTTAATATAAATGCCCTGGTACTTACTGTCCCTGGCCATTAGTTAATATAAGTGTCCTGGTACTTACTGTCCCTGGCCATTAGTTAATATAAATTCCCTGGTACTTACTGTCCCTGGTCATTAGCTAATATAAATGCCCTGGTATTTACTGTCCCTGGCCATTAGTTAATATAAATCCCCTGGTGCTTACTGTCTCTGGCCATTAGTTAATATAAATGCCCTTGTACTTACTGTCCCTGGCCATTAGTTAATATAAATGTCCTGGTACTTACTGTCCCTGGCCATTAGTTAATATAAATGTCCTGGTACTTACTGTCCCTGGCCATTAGTTAATATAAATGCCCTTGTACTTACTGTCCCTGGCCATTAGTTAATATAAATTCCCTGGTACTTACTGTCCAGGCCATTAGTTAATATAAATGCCCTGGTATTTACTGTCCCTGGCCATTAGTTAATATAAATGCCCTGGTACTTACTGTCCAGGCCATTAGTTAATATAAATGTCCTGGTACTTACTGTCCCTGGCCATTAGTTAATATAAATGTCCTGGTACTTACTGTCCCTGGCCATTAGTTAATATAAATGCCCTGGTATTTACTGTCCCTGGCCATTAGTTAATATAAATGTCCTGGTACTTACTGTCCCTGGCCATTAGTTAATATAAATGTCCTGGTACTTACTGTCCCTGGCCATTAGTTAATATAAATTCCCTGGTACTTACTGTCCCTGGCCATTAGTTAATATAAATGCCCTGGTATTTACTGTCCCTGGCCATTAGTTAATATAAATGCCCTGGTACTTACTGTCCAGGCCATTAGTTAATATAAATGTCCTGGTACTTACTGTCCCTGGCCATTAGTTAATATAAATGTCCTGGTACTTACTGTCCCTGGCCATTAGTTAATATAAATGCCCTGGTATTTACTGTCCCTGGCCATTAGTTAATATAAATTCCCTGGTACTTACTGTCCCTGGCCATTAGTTAATATAAATGCCCTGGTATTTGCTGTCCCTGGCCATTAGTTAATATAAATGTCCTGGTACTTACTGTCCCTGGCCATTAGATAATATAAATGCCCTGGTACTTACTGTCCAGGCCATTAGTTAATATAAATGTCCTGGTACTTACTGTCCCTGGCCATTAGTTAATATAAATTCCCTGGTACTTACTGTCCCTGGCCATTAGTTAATATAAATGCCCTGGTATTTACTGTCCCTGACCATTAGTTAATATAAATGCCCTGGTACTTACTGTCCCTGGCCATTAGTTAATATAAGTGTCCTGGTACTTACTGTCCCTGGCCATTAGTTAATATAAATGCCCTGGTATTTATTGTCCCTGGCCATTAGTTAATATAAATGCCCTGGTATTTACTGTCCCTGGCCATTAGTTAATATAAATTCCCTGGTACTTACTGTCCCTGGCCATTAGCTAATATAAATGCCCTGGTATTTACTGTCCCTGGCCATTAGTTAATATAAATGCCCTGGTACTTACTGTCCAGGCCATTAGTTAATATAAATGTCCTGGTACTTACTGTCCCTGGCCATTAGTTAATATAAATGTCCTGGTACTTACTGTCCCTGGCCATTAGTTAATATAAATGCCCTGGTATTTACTGTCCCTGGCCATTAGTTAATATAAATTCCCTGGTACTTACTGTCCAGGCCATTAGTTAATATAAATGCCCTGGTATTTACTGTCCCTGGCCATTAGTTAATATAAATGTCCTGGTACTTACTGTCCCTGGCCATTAGATAATATAAATGCCCTGGTACTTACTGTCCAGGCCATTAGTTAATATAAATGTCCTGGTACTTACTGTCCCTGGCCATTAGTTAATATAAATTCCCTGGTACTTACTGTCCCTGGCCATTAGTTAATATAAATGCCCTGGTATTTACTGTCCCTGACCATTAGTTAATATAAATGCCCTGGTACTTACTGTCCCTGGCCATTAGTTAATATAAGTGTCCTGGTACTTACTGTCCCTGGCCATTAGTTAATATAAATTCCCTGGTACTTACTGTCCCTGGTCATTAGCTAATATAAATGCCCTGGTATTTACTGTCCCTGGCCATTAGTTAATATAAATCCCCTGGTGCTTACTGTCTCTGGCCATTAGTTAATATAAATGCCCTTGTACTTACTGTCCCTGGCCATTAGTTAATATAAATGTCCTGGTACTTACTGTCCCTGGCCATTAGTTAATATAAATGTCCTGGTACTTACTGTCCCTGGCCATTAGTTAATATAAATGTCCTGGTACTTACTGTCCCTGGCCATTAGTTAATATAAATTCCCTGGTACTTACTGTCCCTGGCCATTAGTTAATATAAATGCCCTGGTATTTACTGTCCCTGGCCATTAGTTAATATAAATGCCCTGGTACTTACTGTCCAGGCCATTAGTTAATATAAATGTCCTGGTACTTACTGTCCCTGGCCATTAGTTAATATAAATGTCCTGGTACTTACTGTCCCTGGCCATTAGTTAATATAAATGCCCTGGTATTTACTGTCCCTGGCCATTAGTTAATATAAATGCTCTGGTACTTACTGTCCTTGGTCATTAGTTAATATAAATTCCCTGGTACTTACTGTCTCTGGCCATTAGTTAATATAAATGCCCTTGTACTTACTGTCCCTGGCCATTAGTTAATATAAATGTCCTGGTACTTACTGTCCCTGGCCATTAGTTAATATAAATGCCCTGGTTTTTACTGTCCCTGGCCATTAGTTAATATAAATTCCCTGGTACTTACTGTCCAGGCCATTAGTTAATATAAATGCCCTGGTATTTACTGTCCCTGGCCATTAGTTAATATAAATGTCCTGGTACTTACTGTCCCTGGCCATTAGATAATATAAATGCCCTGGTACTTACTGTCCAGGCCATTAGTTAATATAAATGTCCTGGTACTTACTGTCCCTGGCCATTAGTTAATATAAATTCCCTGGTACTTACTGTCCCTGGCCATTAGTTAATATAAATGCCCTGGTATTTACTGTCCCTGACCATTAGTTAATATAAATGCCCTGGTACTTACTGTCCCTGGCCATTAGTTAATATAAGTGTCCTGGTACTTACTGTCCCTGGCCATTAGTTAATATAAATTCCCTGGTACTTACTGTCCCTGGTCATTAGCTAATATAAATGCCCTGGTATTTACTGTCCCTGGCCATTAGTTAATATAAATCCCCTGGTGCTTACTGTCTCTGGCCATTAGTTAATATAAATGCCCTTGTACTTACTGTCCCTGGCCATTAGTTAATATAAATGTCCTGGTACTTACTGTCCCTGGCCATTAGTTAATATAAATGTCCTGGTACTTACTGTCCCTG